>OZ025871.1:11425935-11920935 GCA_964019415.1 Ianthella basta | reverse complement strand
TCTGTCCCACCTTACCAGCGTCACTCGAAGGCACAGCAGAGGCCAGCCCAACCATATCATTGTGACAGAGGTTGATGAACAGCTTCTTACCTGTCTCAACATCCTTCGCCTTGATCACAAAACCAGGCTGCAGTTAAGAGGGAGGGAGGGGAGGGCAGGGTGGAGGACTGTAGTAGGCCTGTCCAATGGTCTCTCTGCTTCAATGCAGACATTCTGTTTACCCATATCCTAGCACTACATCTTGCAGAATAGCTACGTACGGCTATTGGGTCCATTTTGGCCGCCTTACCATCTGAACAGTTGTTCATATTAAGTACAATGAATACAATCATAGACCACACCAGCCCAGATGTACTGTGTACATCACATAATAGGCTATAGTCACATTACAAGACCCATTTCTGCCGTCATGCCGTTCCACTCCAAATGGTGGAGATGGGTCTGGGAATGAGACCACTAAGGCTCAGCACTGCAGCTCATACACACAGTCACACTCTTTTCAACAGAGGCACTACAATGGGATGGAGAGGGGCTAGCATGCTAGGCCATAGAGTCCACACTCTTCAACAGAGGCACTACAATGGGACAGAGAGGGGCTAGCATGCTAGGCCATTAAGTCCACACTCTTCAACACAGGCACTACATTGGAACAGGGAAGGGCTAGCATGCTAGGCCATAGAGTCCACACTCTCTTCAACAGAGGCACTACAATGGAACGGAGAGGGGCTAGCATGCCAGGCCATAGAGTCCCTTGCATTGTTAACCTTTGGGTGAAGGAACTTGATGTCCTGTCCCCTCTCCCTCTCCAGCCGTGTGATCTCCTCCTCATAAATCCTTCTGTTCTCAGGATCCGATATCTCCTTGGCATACTCGGCAAGCAACTTGCGGAACTCGTCCTTCTGGAGTGCTTTCTTTATCTGATCCACCTCCTGCAAGTAGTGAGTGGGGGGGGGGGGGGAGTGTGTGGGGGTAGGGAGTACACACACACGTACACAGAAGAGCACACTCGGTGTGAGGCTACAACTACATATAAAAGTTGATTAGATTATAATTATACGCAGTGTATCCCTAATTTGATAGTACAGACCCACAAACACATAAAAATTACTTTTACAATTGCAAACTGAACTAAAATTGCAAAAACGCGTACACCCACTGCCCGAGGTTAAACGGATGATGAAGGCAGACGTGTATCTGTCCTGCGCTGTGTGCACAGCGACGGACCTTCCCCGGCTCACCTCTTGGGTCATCTCAAACTTCTCCTTGGTAGAAGCCATGTTGTTGTGCGCTGCCCGAGCAACAAGTTGTTACGCAACCAAATAAAATGGCTACCGCAGTATACCGGCTGATTTAATAGATCTAGATTTTAAAAAGATGCCCAAGACAAAGAAATCAAGGAAAACAGCTAGCAACCAGGTCTACAATGTGGAGAAAATAACGGGGAAACGAGTTATCAACGGGGGCGTGGAATATTACATCAAATGGAAAGGATATCCAATGTCAGAGAGGACATGGGAGAGGGAAGAAGATTGCAATTGTGCTGCTCTTATCCGCGAGTTTGAAGCAAGTCTCGGCAAGCTCAAACTTCCTGAAGCACACGTACAGCCAGAGGTACATGTTCCCAAGAAGAATGTGACAGTAAGCGATTCCGAGAGTAAATCAGCGAAATCTGGATTTGATCGAAATTTTGAACCAGAAGCGATTATTGGAGCTACTAAAGATGACGGAAAGCTCACGTTTCTCATAAAATGGAAAGGTTGTGATGTGATAGATCGAGTGCACGCGGAGGAAGCCAATTTCAGGTGTCCTCAGGTGGTGATAAAGTTTTATGAAAGCAAGCTCACATGGAAAGTCCCAAGTGAACCCGGGTCATCTGGCATAGACTGCTCATGACAATCAACACTGGCCTGCCGGCTTTTTACTGTTAAACGTGTGTTTCCACCTGTCACCTTAACAGATGGACATATGCGTGATCTCTATGATTTTGTTGCAATTTTGTAATCATTAATTCTCAATAATTGTACAATTAATCATGCCATAGTTACCACCCTCACGATCATGTATGTGGATGAGCTGGAAAGGTGCATGCATGCATGTGTGGTAAATAAGACACGTTATGGTAACTGCACAACCAATTAATGTGTCAGTGTATACATGGATGGTGCCAATGTCCTATGTTGTACATGCATGGTAGCCTCGCATATACTGCTTTCTACCTGGAAAGCGATCTGGCTGCGTGAGACTATATGCATGGTGATCATGAGTGGTGTTATTTATACTACAGTGAAGTCTGTCTAAGATGGGTCACTGTGTTTAGGCATCCATGCACCTCGATCATGCACCTAAAACAGTTCTAGCCAACCTAACAGCTGCTCCAAATATATAGCACTAATAATTATAAAGCATGCCCATCGATCGCAGTCCACTTCTGTAGAGCAGCCACCTAACTCTCTATCTATAAAGATGAGCTGTACAACTGGCCCACGGGAGGCTGACTTAGACGTATAAGTTTCACTGTAGGATTGTACATTGACTGGGCTCACTCAATTACTAGCTTCAATAAAATTGCTACAATAAATACATGCTTGAAGCAGTAAATAACACAGTTACACTGTAAAAGCATAATTAATCCTCTGACCACCTGTTGCTGTCAGCTACACACAGAGACAGACAGACAGAAACACAGACAGACAGATGGACAGACATATGTACACATACAGATATATACATAAAAAGCATGTGAGTAAACAGCGAGGTTACAAGGAGCAAACAGTAAAACTGCACCAAAAAAATACAGACGGTGACAGAAATACAAATGTAAATACACTGAATTAAGTTACGTCCGATTGTAGGACAACGGTCAATAAAATTACTATCTTGATATAGTAGGAACTGGGGGAATTTGTGCACACAGTGAATATTTACAGGGGAGGTGTCACAGGGAGGCATCATCAGCACTGTCGTCTGACACTTTGACGGTAGTTCGGTTGGCGATCTCTCCCCAGAGCCGTTGGTTCTCACTGAGGTAGACGATAAGGTTGTGAGAAAGACGGGACTTGCAGAACTGGTGCCAAAGAGAAAAGAAGGGATATGCCACATATTGGATGAAGTCTGTGGATGAGGGGAAAGAGAGGGAGGGAGGGGTAGTGAGTGGGGACTGAAGAGTGGGAAGTATTAGTACTTTGGACCTGTGACTACTCTGCATGGGTGAGGTGGCATCTCTCTACTTGGGACATCATTGAGACAGTAACTGCTTTACACAGGACTAAGTGTCCTCATTAGAGAGGTGCCCTTATTTCAGAGGTAGTTTTGTATGCATCTCTATGTAGCTGGGACAGTAGGCACTGCCCTCATTAGAGAGGTGCCCTTATTTCAGAGGTAGTTATGTACACATCTCTATGTAGCTGGGACAGTAGGCACTGTCCTCATTAGAGAGGTGCCCCTATTTCAGAGGTAGTTTTGTACATATCTCTATGTAGCTGGGACAGTAGACACTGTCTTCATTAGAGAGATGCCCTTATTTCAGAGGTAGTTATGTACACATCTCTATGTAGCTGGGACAGTAGGCACTGTCCTCATTAGACAGGTGCCCTTATTTCAGAGGTATGTAGTTTTGTACACATTTGTATCTAACTGGGACAGTAGGCACTGTCCTCATTAGACAGGCGTCCTTATGTACGTATTTCAGAGTGTCCCTTACACACTGTGTTGTGTGCACATGTAGTGTAACAGACATTCTAGTAACCACAATAGACTAAAGAGCAGTTCTCACCTCTCTGTGCCGCTGGGATTTGAATGGTGTGCCTGTCACAGAGGAAGGAGATGGGGAGGTTTAGCGAGCGCTCACAGTCTCCTTGGCGGAAGAACTCCTCCATGATGCTCTCACTCCACACTCGGCACACTCTCCACGGGCGGCATGGGTTGCTGATATCAGCACACTTGAGGGCAATCTAGTGAGATGGGTGGGGGAGGGGGGAGGGGAGGAAGGGCAAGGATGGTAAAGTGCATGTGTGTCTGTCTGTGTTGCATACAAACACACACATGAAGGCATGCGGTACATGATGTGTGCATATGTGTTGCAAACAGCAAGGCGTACATTATAATACAGTATGTAATGTGGTGTGACAGTGCATGCATGCCTTTTGTGAATGTGTGCATATCTGACGTGTGTGTGTGTGTGCATGTACAGTATATATGTGTACACACAGTGTGCATTAGCGTCAATATGAGTGCACAATGTGTTGATACATGCGAGTACAAATGTGTGTGCAGTGGCAGTTGTGTATGTGATACAGTGGAACCCCTATAATGTGGACACCCTTCGGAACAAGAGAAGTGTCCTGATTATAGGGTTGTCCGGTGTAAGTGATATGCACGCACAGTGTACTGCATCTTCACCTGCAGGACTAGCTGCCTGTCCTCCTTCCTGGACAGGTTGATACCAGAGCTGAGCTGTTGCTCAAACAGGCCCGCTAGCTCCTTGTGTCGGTTGATGTCTGTCGCAAGGATGAGCTCGTCCATTAGACTGAGCACTTCCCTGCGGTCCTCTTCCTCCAAGGGCTGGAGGATACCGGTCTCAGCAATGATGGCGTGAGCAGCATGGATGTGGTGATGCTCAAGGAGGGAATTTTTCTACAGGGAAAGAGGAGGGATAGTGCTGTAGATTGATTGTAAACAGTAAGCTGAAGGAGGATAAGTTTTATGTAGTGCTACAGTGGACCTTCTCCCCAGTGATACAGTAAAATGGGGAGCTGTCTGTCTAATGTGGCCTGGTTGTCCGTATCCATAGATCCATGCTGTATCCAATAGTGTGTATCTAAGAGTACTGTATTTGCAGTATAGCCTCCTGTATAATGAGTCAGCTTCCGTGCTCAAAAGGAACGAGGAGATTTTCTTACACCTCTACAGTGCAGCTCCCCGGTATGACCAGGTGTTGAGTTCAGCAGATAGGCTGGTTTCACTGCAACTCAACTTACAAGAGGGCAACCCACTACACTTTTGTGGCTTATTTGAAGATTACATTGGCTGAACTTCTTCATGTCTAGGGTTGGTGCACTCATTGTGTTTCTACACAGAAGCCGCCCAGCACCACAACTTCATAATAAGGATAAACCAGTTAGGGCATTTGCATTTCTGTGTCTTCTCTGTGACCCTTAAGCAGATAGGTTCCAGTTCTGAAATCGTACAATGCCCTTTACTCAAACCACTGATGCAACTTACCCCATGGATGGAAGCTAAGTAGCTCGAGGTGTTAATGAGGAAGGTCTGGTTGACACCGGGATGGTCTATGTCGTGACAAATGGCTGCCAAAATTGCTGCGAGATATTCAGTACCAGTCATTTCTTCACAGAGCTGAGGGGAGGGATGGAGTAGGGTGAAAGGTTGTGTGTGTGTGTGTGTGTGTGTGTGTGTGTGTGTGTGTGTGTGAATGCCTCCACTCACTGCAGACTCCATGATGAGGCAGTGGAGTGCTTGCAGCACGTCTGCAGCATGAGTGCAGTTGTGGTAAGGGTTGTCCGAATGGTAGGACTGCTCTGCAATAGCTGCAGTGGACAAATGAGTCAGAATAGAGACCAATGCAACATCAATGCATGTAACTGCATTTATACACTTATGTACATGTACGTACGTACAAGTTACTACATCATCCTTTTGGGTACTGGGTATACAAACATCTTGTGTCAGAGAAGTGGGTCTCCATGCAGCTTAGTGGTCAATACCACAGCAGAGATATGTGTACACACTTGTACATAAGTACGGTGGAACCTGTCTAAGTTGGTCACTGTGCTAGGCAGCCACCTCTCTAAAACAGCCAGCCTCCCTGGTCCCAAATAGCAGTAAATCGATGCAATCCACCTCTGCAGAGCAACCAACGTTTAATAAATGTCAGTTAGAACTGGCCCACAGGTGGCTGTCTTTGGCAGGTTTCACTGTCAGAAGAGTGAAATTGAAGGAGCAGTTGCTAAAGCATGTACACAACCCCTCTTGGACTGCAAGATAACAAGATACCCTTCGCCTGCTTAGTGGAGTGTGCTGAAAATGTTTATAAAATGACGTGACATCGCAGCACTATCAAGGCCTCTATTGCAACCATGCAGTCACATATTCGGGGAGACTGTACCCTTGATCTGGTGCCATCACAAAAATCATTTTAAAATCTGTCTATGACACAACAATGTTATCAATTCAAGGAATGGGAACACAGGAAACACTGGTAACATCATGAGTTGGCCACATGCGTACACGCGCGCACACACACACGCATGCACGCACACGCGCACACACACACACACACACCAGGCACACAGCACAAACACAGGTCATCCCACGTTCACTGCACTTAGCCATCACATAGACAAGGTGCTATAAACTGTATGGACCATGGTTTATCATTCCCTTACTGCACATGTGTATGTATACACGTATACGACGGTGCAGTAGACATGACATTTCAGTGTGAGGACTCACAGAGAAACTTCATAACTTGAAGTATGTCCAGCTTGAAGAAGTCCACCATGCCATTCTTCTGAAGGAGGTGGAGGCCAACACAGAACAATGGCCGACCTGCAGCAGGACAGGAAGTGGGTGGATGGGTAGGGGAGGAGGACATCTTAGCAGGACAGTTGGGTGAGAGTGTGTGGGCATACATACATACATGTAGTTACACCACAATGACCCACATCTAAGTATGTGTGTACACATATACGAAGTACGTAAGTACTATAGGCACACACAGGTATGTACATATACACATCGAGATACATGATACATATACAATCCTACAGAAGACATACAGAATGTACCTGCACATACATAATATGCATATAATATTATATGTGCAGTGTATACATCTACGACAGCCACCTGTGGGCCAGTTCTATAGCTGGCCTTTATAGAGCAGTGGCTGCTCTACAGGGGTACATAGATTGAAATGCTTTAGTGCTATTTGTGGCCAGGGAGGCTGGCTGTTATAGAGAGGTGGCTGCCTCACACAGTGGCCATCTTATATTAACACAGATATTATACAGTACGTACATAGTGAGGTATTGTTTGAAGGATGCCTATATCCATTGGCGGATCACCATGGTGATGACTGTCATAGAACTGCTGATGTAGAGATACAGATAACATTCAGGGAGGTGGGTTGGGAGGGGACATCTTAACCATACTTGAAAGGGATAGGGTGCTGGATAGCGTTGTAACATGTGAAGGGGAGGCACGTACACAGGACAAGATGTCATGCCTGGCAAATAACCCTGTGAGAACTGAAGCGACCTTTTGCAAGACTATTGCTAATACAGCAATATTGTAAGAGCCTGTCTATGTACGTTTGCTTAGACTGGCTCAGTAGTCCTTTCTTCTCATTGTTTTGTTCTTTCTAGGCTCTTCTTGCTCCCTTAAGAACCCTCTTTGAGGCTACAAACACAGCATTGTACCTTCCTTGAAAGGCATACACCAATAGTCATTTAGAGTAGGAAAATGCATCAATATGCAATAGATGTCATTGTCATGGTAACGGGCACCTAAACGATGATTCTAAATCTCTGAGCATTCCAATTGCTTCACGCATGATTCTAAACCCCATAAAGTGTATACGTTGCGGGTACTCCGTGGGGGCATTTATCATCGTACATTTGACATCATTCACGCATACGTCGTCAAGAAGCGAGAGGAGCACGAAATGGTTGGGTAAGCAAACGGATTTGGATCTATAACACTTGAATGGCGACCAATCAGTGTCTCTATGTGATTTAGGCCACTTGGCACAAGGGCGCTTTGCACCCTTGTGCCTCGTGCTCTAAATTGTGCAGACACCTCTTGGTTAGCATTTAAATGGATAAGCCCTGTGTAAAGGTAATGGGATCTATCTATTACTTAAAGGATAAGCCCTGTATAAAGGCACCCTTCTACTGAAGACAGTGCTGGTTGTCCAAGGCTACGTTTGAAAAAGGACGCCTTTCTAATCACGACACTTGGGATTGCCCCAAACTGTCCCAGTGGTGTCCAGAATAGAGAAGTGCCATCGTACACACTCTGCCTCTCTGAATGTGATCATTTACAGCAATTCCAGAGGAAGTCGGCACTCTCCCACACATTACAATTCACTAACCACTTACAACATGATTAATGGTCCAATGCACCCTTTAAAAAACTATGTATCTTCTAGTGGGAGAGTGCTGCTGCTCCTAGCCAGGAGCTGTTCACCCACGCACAGCTGCATATTGCAAGTGAAACTTCCTAAATGAATTGTGACACAGAGAAGGGTTTCGTACAGTAGAAGCCACTCTGGAGTGTATGGGGAAGTCACGGCAGCGGAGGAATGTCCCTTTAGGAAGTGACTTGCACAATTTGTCATCTTTCATTTGGAACCCATCTTCAACGTGACCCTTGATGTAACAGGAACCAACCTTTACACACACAAGCATAAGTGAAACACACTACAAAACTGCATTGCTCTGTGTGAATACAACTCCAAAGAGTATGGTACAAGGCCCCTCTGCTGTCTTACTTGTATGTACGTATGTACATACATCCGCACAGACGCACACCTTCGCCTATCCAATCATATTCTGCAATCAATTTGGGACAAGTTACCTTTTCTGTCACTCTGCGTGTGTCCACTGTTTACTCCACAGACACATACCTCACATGCTACACTAAAAATATATTTTCTCTGTAAACAAACCTTATGGAGTGTTTACAGAAGAACAATGAATCTCATTGTTCATGGTTAAAGATGGATTCCTGGACACACCACATTAGGCTAGTCAAGTACTGTAGGTAATCAGACAGACGTACACACCCACAATAATGAGACAAGGCTGACTAAGCCTTCTGCACACACCCACCCACACCCCCCACTGACACATCATGACCATTTGAAGCATGCAATGATATAGCAGCAGATAAAATGGAATAAAGTTAGTTGAATAACAGAATCAGGATTAGTCTATCCATGCATACACCCACACTCCCACATCCCCACACCCCACACACACACATCCGTTACTATCTGAGCACATGGCATGACCTAGCAGTTGAAAAAATAGAAAATTGTTCAGTTAATAGAATAAGGATTAGCCTATCCATGCATACACCCACACGGCTCCCCTCACACACACACACCTGCTACTATATATGAACATATGCAATGACATAGCAGTCAAAAAATAGAATAACGCCAGTCTATCCTTGTACACTCCCCCCCCCCACACACACGCACACACAAACAGACATATCCGCTACCATCTACACACACACACACGTACACACAATGACACAAAAAATGGAATACTGTTCAATTGATAAAATAGAATGATGCTTACTCTATCCATATATAGTACATCGGCTCACACACACATCCGCTTCGATTTGCACACATGCATGACACAGCAGCTGAAATAATGGAATAACCTTCCGTTCTGTCTATGGTCAATATCTCCCTATATTTTCCAAATGACCACACATCGTTTCACATGGGCAGCACGAAGGTGTCTTTACAAGGAACAATCATAATCAACAGTACTTCAACACTTGACTGTACAACCATTTGTATCGTCTTTCACTCTCTCATGTCATACATGGACATGTACATATATATGTGCACATGCTGTACATACACACAGACGTACCTTCAGACACCCGTCGAAATGCAAATATGTCAAACTCCCAATGGTCCACTCCTTGTAGCAGTCCCTACACACACACACACACACACACACACACACACACACACACACACACACACACACACACACACACACACACACACACACACACACGGACACACACGGAGGAGAGAGAGAGAGAAAGGCAATATAAAGGGGATACACGCAAGTTGGGGGAGAAGAAACTCTGTAACAATTGTACACCATCAGGTTGACAAGTGCCATGCTCAGTGGGCCTAGTGTTTGAGGTAGTGATAAGCACACACACTAATACAGGAACGCACTGTGACTAAATTAATCGAAACAAAATATGCCAAACAATATTGAATAGCACAGAAAACGAAAATGCTAAACAGTGAAACCAAGTACACTTTCATCAGTGTTGTGTACTGTGTGTGTGTGTGTGTGTGTGTGTGTGTGTGTGTGTGTGTGTGTGTGTGTGTGTGTGCGTGTTGTGTGTGTGTGTGTGTGTGTGTGTGTGTGTGCTCTACTCTGTGACTGTACACATATCCATCATTTCATGCTCATTAAACATACAATATATTCATATGATAACACAAAGAGATTGCAATTCTTCAGGGAATCACTAAATTATACCATCACAATGTAGTTGTGCATGATTCGAAAGAGCCTAAGTGTGTCATGGAGTCATTTACAAAGAATCAATAAACAAAACTACCCTCAGTGAGTCAATAAGCAGGGCTGTATGAATAGAGGGCGTGAATGCAGTACTGTATGACTGCTACAGCACTGTCTCCTAACCTGTATCTGAATACTGCGCAGTTGTCCATCCACCCCGAGGTGGTTCACGGCTGTTCCCTTCAGCATGTGTCTGTAGGGCTGAGCGGATGGACCAGACATCTGTAGAGAGCCTCGTCGCTCACACTTTACTGGGAGGGCAAGGGGCAGCAGGGCTAGGGGAGGGAAGGAGAAGGGAGAGGGGCAGAGGGGAGGGGTGGGGAGGAAAGGGGAGAGGTGGGGAGTGCAGGGGTGTGGAGGAGAGGGGAAAGGTGGGGAGTGCAGGGGTGGGGAGGGAGGGGAGGGGAGGAGTGCAGGGGTGGGGAGGGGAAGGGAGAGGTGCAGAGGGGAGGGGTGGGGAGGAAAGGGGAGAGGTGGGGAGTGCAGGGGGGTGGAGGAGAGGGGAGAGGTGGGGAGTGCAGGGGGATGGAGAGGGGAAAGGTGGGGAGTGCAGGGTGGGGAGGGGAGTGGAGGAGTGCAGGGGTGGGGAGGGGGAGAGGTGCAGAGGGGAGGGGTGGGGAGGAGAGGGGAGTGGTGGGAGGAGAGGGGAGAGGTGGGGAGGGTAGGAGGGGGAGTGCAGGGGAGGGGAGGGGTGGGGATGGGAAGGATGCAGATAGGGCATGGTAACTCACTGTCACTCTGTGGAAGCTCAGGGAGGTGTCTGTGCTTGGACAGTGCCTTCTGTCGATCTCCTTTACTCAAGGCATCACCTGGAGGAACAAGGAGAGACAATTTGACACAGCACACAATAAAAGGCACATTCAATGTACTTGTGTGTGGGTGGTTGGGTCGCCATCACCCAACCATCTCAATCTCACACTATTGTTCTACTGAATGTGGACTCCTGCACCCAGTGTGTGCACGAGTAAGGACAGGGTATGGATGTCACGGATGATGTGTGCTTGTGCATTCATGTGCTCCCAAGTGCTTTCACATACAGCACACTACACTGACACACCACCTCAACACACATTCCACATGCACAATGCAGGGTGATTGATACAACACAGTACACGAGTTGAGTCATGCTTCTACAGCCACAGGAAGGGAAGATAACAGAGAGCAACAGGACTTCTGGTGAGATACAAATAGTCTCCCTGCCCTCCCCCACTCCTCGGGGTGTCTACATGTGTAGTCCATCTAGTGTGACCCCCACATGCTGTACACACCGCACCTGTGTCAGTCAGAGCCAAAGACACATTCCATACCACGCACTGTACAGTGACTACACAAGACACAGCAAGAACATGTCTGTGTGGGGTGCCCTCCTACGCTCACAGACAGACAGGCAGGCTATACAGTATCTGTATCAATAACATAATTATACAGCTAAAAGCAGCTAATTTACTGCTTTTAGCAGTCCTTATGCTAGCCAAGAAAGACCAAAGAGCTCAGATACACTGGGAAACTTTCCAGCACCTACAGTACGTTATTCAGAGATCTGCTACACAGACACTACGCATGTATCTCCTATTCAATGGTGTGAACATAGCTGGGAAATGACGAGGAGTGCCTAAATTCACAGCAAGCTTTGGTGTATACAGTCAGCCTACATGTCTCAGCATGTAGCAATCGAGGCCTTCACAAATCAGTCCAATCATATAAATTACCAGTTACATCACTGCGGTAGGGAGTAAGGTGTAATGTTAGGAGTGACAATAACCACAAGGGCCAACTCACACACTGCACTGTAAGGAGTCCAGGAAAAGAAGCTCTTGGGAAGGAATTCCTTCAGGCTAGCAAAGTTACCCATCTCACTACACACAGACACACACACACAGTCCTCCTCCTCTTCACTACTACTACTACTCCATTTGTAGAACACCCTATCATAAGCAGGAGAACAGGGCTTCACTAAAAAACTAAAATACACTTCACTACACCATACAAATAAGACTTACGTCACATTATAATAAGAGCAGGTGCTAGTTGACTGCTTGTAGTGGTACAAATGAGACATGTGCTTTATCAGTAAAACTAAAATACTTCACTACGTGATGTAAACAAGAATTACACCAAATTACACAATCCCTGTAGGCGCTAGTTCAAAATTTGTACAGCTACAAACACAACACCCAC
This sequence comes from Ianthella basta, assembly GCA_964019415.1. Lineage (NCBI taxonomy): Eukaryota > Metazoa > Porifera > Demospongiae > Verongiida > Ianthellidae > Ianthella > Ianthella basta. Next base: position 11,908,450 of record OZ025871.1, on the reverse strand, counting down.
AGATAACAAAGACATCACAAATAGCCACAATTAGCAACTTGCGTTGTCACCATAAAGAATTTCACACCAATTGAGTTGGTTACATGCACTCTACAACTGCACTCCACAGTCCACACTCTATACTCCATGTAATGTAGATGCAAGCATTGGGTGGTACTAGAGCTCTTGAAGACCACACACGCGCATTTTGCCTTGAGGGGATGCAGTCTAGCCTGCTTGCCCCTCCCTCCAGACCACACCTGAATATGCAGTGAGCTAATGATATGCAAAGTTTTGCTAGACACTTTCCCACCATGTGGTCAGTGTGGTAGTGGGGAGGGTCTAACAGACTAGACTAAGAGAAACACAACACAATCATATAATTATACCATTTGCAATGCCCATATATAGGCAATGGCACAATTATGTAAGGACACCACAGAGCAAGGAGGTTGGTTGGACATAACATAGGCATACATGTACGTGTACAATAATCTGTGGTGGGTTGTGTGTGTGTGTGTGTGTGCGTGTGTGCGTGTGCGTGCAGTACTACGTATGTGTCTGCATGGTTGAATGTGAAATTGTGTGTGCATGTTGGAACTGTTGTACAAAGCCACTGTGACAGTGTGACAGGACAAAATGTACATACAGTTGTAACGTCCTTTAATCCATGTACACTGTACATCGTATTCCGACAAAAAAGGTTATTAGAAGGAACCGAGTGTTCATATGGTGATTGCAGGGAAGAGGTACTAACAAGTACCAGCTGCACTGCGCACTGGTTGGGCCATCACTTGTGAAGTGCAACAACAACAAGGTGCAGAATGTGTCACTGCAAGTGTGTGCAGAGGCAGCAGAACTATGTCTGTGGAAGGTGCAGACAGGCAACATGTCTGCCACATTTCCCACATCTATAGCAAGCTGGCAGTGTTGGATTGGGAAGGCGAGGCAGTAAAGGTTTGTTAATACATCTGTCACTAGTGAAGTGTATCCAATGCAATACCTGGGGGTACGAGCCCGTTAAAGTGTGAAAGGCGACAGTCTGTCCCCATGAGCAAGTCACGCCAGACCACTACAGCTTTGTATCACTAGAGCTTAGTAAACGTATGTAAAAGCATAAACAAAAATGACTAAATCCTGAATCATTCATTCACTCCCACTTCAATTTGAAAACAGAATCACAGTATTAAGATATGCACTACTAAATATGGTCCAAATGAAGTATGTAGCAATCACTGAATTTCAGGTAGTGTTCATTTGAGCTCACCCAAAGCCAAACATTGAACATTCCTAGCACTGACGTAAAACGATACCTGTTGCCTGTCGACTGTCGAGGGGAATGTTAGTGTCATGTTAGCTGGTGTGCCTACAACATACTGAAAATGATTTCATGTTAACATGTGACATCACATCACTCTCAAGGATTCTACTGCAGCCATGTAGTTACACACCACTCTGGTATATTATACTGAGTAACTTTGTCTTCCTTGATTAGGTATCAACACAAATAGCATCATATTCAGTCTGTCTATGACCAAATGATGATATTAACTTACTTAAGGGGTGGGAAGAAGGGAAGAACAGGCGATGTCACAGACCACTTACACATGGCCATGTGGACACACACGCACGCACACGCACACACACGCACACGCACGCACACACACGCACACACGCACACACACGTGCGGAGTCGGTGGGTAGCATACACAAAACAGGCTTTTGAGAATGCCACAAACTGCCCTCTAACAATATTCTGTAGGCACACCAGGAAACATTGACTAAAAGCAGTGATGGCAACCAGTTCAAGTGAAGTCACTTTCTAACATCCACTTTACACAGAAGTGCACCGCCAGTGATACCAGTAGAGTAACTGGGAGAGGTTGTGTGTATATGTGTGTTTACATGTGTGTTCATGTGTAAGTGTTGTAAAAGCAGTTCAACTGGTGAGTAGTGTCACTTTGAGATTGGCAGTGTCCACCTCTCCTCTACTTGCACTCACTGGAGTCTACACACACAGCCACAGTGTGATGTGATGTTATTGTTTAGTCTACCTGCTAGAGTCACCTTCAGGGCAGGGCCAGAAGTGGGCAGGTAAACATCCTACAGTCCACTCACACACTGAGACAACAGTTGGAGCTATTGCTAAACGTCTAATGCTGTGTCTTTGCACTGTATGTCTCTCTGCGCTATATTGAACAGAGCTGGCTAACTGTACACGCTAAGAGCACATGCACCACTAAATGGAGCACTTAACAGAATGTGTTTACACACTTAGGACTGAAAAGTACTAATGATTCCTTGAATTTGCAGAAAGCAGGCACAGATAACTGTGTATACTGCCCATAATGAGTGCAAAAACACTTAAAATAGAGTTGCAACACACACACACACACACACACACACACACACACACACACACACACACACACACACACACACACACACACACACTTGGACTACATTGGCAGAGTATTCGACCATGAACTAAACAGAGTGAAGTCCTCCTTGCAGACCTACACAGTGTACCCTCCTATCACTCCCATCTACACTGCAGTGGTGTCCTACTACTACACACAACAGCGCTCGCCGGAGAGAGCTCGGCCAACACTCTAACTCACTCACCCAAGTGCCGTATATACATCGCTCTGTTGTCTTCCGGCTGATAGGAGATGGCCCCGCGCCTTCTGTACGTGGGAAGCACCGCGTCCGACTCAGTACTGGCTTCAGAGATGCCGCTAATGGCGCCTCGCCTTTTCAGAGCGTATGACGGCACGCGCCGGTCCAGCGGCAGCACGGGGAGGCCGTTGAAGTCGGAGAGGGTAGCGCCTGGGCCATCCCTCAGCCCCGTAGGCAGACAAGTCGACGGTAATCCTCCCATACTTAGTCGCCCCTTACGCGCACGGCAGTCAGAGTCCTCATGATGACGACCCGATGATGGGCGTTCTCTTTGAATCGTGGGTCGCCGCTACGTTAGATGTTTCAAGATTTGAGTGGGTGTATCCATGCGTGATTCACCAATGGGATGCCTTGATTCCGGTCACATGCTTGGATAATTTGCATTCTAAATCGACCTTTCGTTTGTCCGGTCACTGGGTGGTGTGACCCGTCCCCATGCCGACCGTCACCGCAGACCCCCCGCCAGGAACTAACTATACAGTGGGCGTCTGTACATTTATACTGTCAAATAAGCTGTGTTAACTGTATTAAAGGCACTGCATTTAAACAGTTAATTCGCAATTTTACTGTATTAAACTGGACTCCGCCTCCTCCCTGTTTCCGCCCGTGCAAGGCTTACTAAGCTCGAGGCGCCCTCTTTCTATGATAGGTAATTTCCATCTTTGACTCCAATCTCTGGTTAAGCTACTGTAAGTAAGTTAAGGCTTGGGGCAAGGCCACCAGCCCGGGGACTGTTGGAGCGATTTTTCAGCCGTTGAAAGGTAATCGCCAGTAGGAGAAGTTACTGGATGGGTTCGCCATTTTACGCGGCATAGCTACGTTTGTCACTCTGTATACCTCATCCTTCATCTGTGAGTACTGCTTATCACTGATCAACCGGTCTCCTCTTTCTGTCCTATGGTAGAACATGAGGCACTCCCACCATCAGTCCAGAGCTCGTGTGCGCGTTCAACACCAACCATATCCATCAGCCATCTTTGGCACTCAGGCTAGCTTCAAAAATGCGACAGGACATGTCAGATGCTTTTTGCGAGCAGTGACGCATATGCTCTTCCTGTATTTGATCCTGCTGTTAGCTGTGTGGATCTCATCACAGCTCATCACACCTCCATCAGGAGCTGAGGTACCAGTGTCAGGTTAGTGTGTTGATCATGGAATGTGTGTACATTGTGTCACACTCATCAGTGTACACACTATTGGTGACTCAGAGTCAAACTGCTAAGCACTTGCTCAGTTGGACTGTCGTGCCGATAATGGTCCCCCCAAAAACCGCTCCCCTAGACCGCTTTGGCAACATTTCTTGCCGTTTTCAACCCCCCCCCCTGGATGGTTATTGGCAGATTATTTGTTGCTGAATCATGTCCCCCTCGACCGATTAATGTCCCTCACGATTTCCTTCGGGTATTACGTATGAGGAGCGATTTCTGCTCACAATTTTTCGGTGTCCGCAGCTTCGACTACCTTATTTTGTACACATGTACACTACGGACACCAACCCACACTTAGCGTACAATAACTGTTGAGAGTCCAACTTTCTTTACTTACACACATGTAGATCCGGACTGGCCCAATCCTCACTTGTTTAATGATTCAATGGATGATGTGTGGCGTCATGTCGAACAGGATGAGGAATGCTTCCACTGTCTCTTTGAAGAGTGGATGAAAGATGACCCAGGAATGAGTGACCTCCTGAGCTGCCCCCTCTCAGATGAAGTAAGGAGTAGTGTTGTGTCGTATTCTCTGTTTGCTTTAGGCTATAGTCACTGCACAACTACAAGTTGTCTTTTGTGTTCACAAGAATCACAACAAGTGATTGGACTCTGGTTTATGAATGTAGTGTACAATACATATGCCTATGTAATGTGCATGCATTATACTAATTTGTGCACATTACATAGAGGCCATTGTTATACACACTCGCTGTGATCATTCTACTGTAGTCTTACATCACTGGCAGACATTTCTCTGCCTACCTTGGCAAGATGTACGTATTTATAGGTGTGATGTGGTGTGTGTGGTTGTTGTGGATGTGTTTTGATTCAGTACATACTCGACATGCTATTGTTTGTACTGCATCCTGATTGTCTATACTAGCTGAATGCCTGCCCTTTGGGCAGGTTGCCAGCCTATTGCAAGCCAGTGAGTCGGTACCTTGCCAGTTATGAACTATCTGCACAAGTAGCAATGGAGGCTGGCTGCTATAACGACGGTAGAGTTTAATTTGAACGTTTACCGATAGCAAATAAGATCTCCTGTAACCGGAAGTCCTAGAGACTGATATGAAAAATGACGTCTTGGCCCGTGGAAAAAAAGGAAGCGCGCTCTTCAGCTGCAGGGCAGCTAGGTGAATGGCACCCCTCTAAGATCATGTCTCCCCCACTCCTTAGTCTCGCGTAGCCAGACCGCTTTCCAGGGGAAGAGGTCTTGTACATTGCCTATGCGCCACTTGTGCAGAGACCCCCCCCCCCCCCCCCCGGAACTAGGGGGTAATAATTGCATTACACGCCTACACGTTACCAGGCAACCACCCGCCCACAACTACCGGTGTTTCGCCAGCCGTGGCAATGAAGGCCACGACTCGATCGGCGTGTAGCAGGCTGCTACGAAAAGGCTTTGTCTAGCGAAATCGCTCGAATGGCCAAGGCTAAAAACTCAGCGCCGAGTGAATAATCATGGCCTTCATTGCCATGGCTTGTGCAACACCGGTAGTTGTAAGCGGGCGGTTGCCTGGTAACGCGTGGGCGTAGAATGCAATTATCACCCCCTAGTTTCGGGGGGTCTCTGCACAAGCGGTGCATAGGCAATGTACCAGACCCTTCTCCCCGACTGATGATGTCATAATAAAAAATGGAGAGGAGAAGCAGTCTGGCTACATAAGACTACCCACTCCCTTAACTGGCATGGCTCGTATCAAGTACGCCAATGACCAGTAGTGGAAGGGCGGGTCGATAATGTTAAAAATGGCGTATCGGCCCGCGGAGAATTGACGAAGGGCATCTCGCTCTTAGGCGAACGGCACCCCGCTAAGAACATGGCCCCCCAGTCTCCCAACTGGCACGGAGCGTCTCGAGCCGATTCCCGTGAAGGCGCCGATTTTATGGCTGAACAAAATGGCGGTCTGGCTACGCGAGACTAGTGTCAAGAGGTGGTACGTGTCACTGTGTTGTCCTCTTCCTGTATACTTAGGTGACCACCATTCCTGTGCATGTGAGATCAACCCATGTTCTATCAATGAAACACTGCACAGCCTTCAATGCCATGATCAGGAGGATGACTATTTTGGTCATCACCTTCCTTCGGCAAATGGCAGTGTTCCTTCTTGTCACATTCCTGGGTTTATCTGCTTTATTCCATGAAGAAATGCTTGCTCACTCAGCTACAAGAAAGAAAGGTCAGAAGGCAGCTTCATCAGCTAGATGCTACAGCTATTTCTACTTGCTAGTACACGTATAGAGTGTAGATTATTAAATGAAACCTATTGATTGTAAAGATTTACTGAGCGTAATCGCAGCAATCGGATTTTACAATCAATCAATCAACTTTCAGGATGTTTGGTCTAAGCACCTTTCTCAACAATAGTAAGGTCCTCGGACTGAAACGTCCTGGAAGTCGATTGATTGATTCCATTCAATTGCTATAATTATGCTCAGTAACTCTTTACTATCAGTACTCCTCATGCAGTAGTGAGCCTATACTACATCATGAAACCTATTCTTCAATGCTATAATGTACGTAGGTAAGAAGGATGCCTTTAGTCCACGCCGAAAGGATAGTGCATTTGAGTTCATCTTTGTACCCAGTCCATTCACTATCGGTGTGGCAGTTGTGAAGAGGTGGGTCCTGTTGTATGTGCACTATGTCTCACTCAACAGCTTGTGTAGAAGTGTAGGTAGAAGTTGATCGTGATGAATATGAAAGTGTTATTGAATCAATTCATTTGCAGGTACAAGCGCCTAGCAGTGTACAAGAAAATTCATAATCTGTTGTTGAAGTTTCCTTCACTGAAGCTATGGAGGAGAACAAAGTTTGTGAGAAGAATACATGGTCAATTAGTGGTATCGTTCACTATCCGGAGGTCCTGTGTGATGCGCATTAGGGTAAGTGAGCTCCACCACACACTGCTCTGCATACCCTGCAGCTATCACAGTGTCATGGGTAACACATTCCTTAATATTTCAGCTGGCGAAGGCCTATGTGGCCAAAATGTCCTGATGTATTTGTGCGACGTTATTTGCTCAAGAAGTTCACCCACTTTATTATAACACATTTCTCTATCTCTGTTTAGCTCCTCTACATACCATGTGTCAGTGTCTCCAATGGCATTCCCCTTACTCTCCCCATGCACAGTTCAGACCCCCCAGCTTCTGCCTCGCACTGCTAAGATGCATTGCACACCTTGTCAAGGAAGTGTTGGCTCGATCAGTTTCTGTTATGCCTTCTGTCCTTCTCTGTGGCCTGCTGCTCCAGGCAGGAGATGTTGAGGTCAACCCTGGACCTATCCATGGTAAGGAGAGGGCACCTTCAGGTCAGCAGTTGTGTACAGTACCTGGCATTGTGATGTGTAAACAATAGTGGTATTGTAGTATGAGGTGTTTGTATAATTATACATAATGTGGTGCATGCTTATGCATGAACTTGTTAGTATGTTGTGGAAAGCCATAATTATAGCTAGACTGCCAGTTAGTGAGTATGTTGTGGAAAGCCATAATTATAGCTAGACTGCCAGTTAGTGAGTCTGTCCTTCCATTTGTCTGTATACTGTCTCAGGTGGTGGCACATTTCCACTGAGTTCATGGAACAATGATGCATTGCTCTTCTTGAGAGAAAGGTTGAAGTACAGAGTTTTAATGAACACAGGCCTCAGCGCTAAACTAGAGACAGCAGACGGTGGATTTATGAGCGCAAATGAAGCAAGGAAGATAAGAGAGTTACCCAGCAGCAGTGCCCAGGTGGACAAGGTCATTGAGACTCTGCGTGGGAAAGGAGATAGAGACTTTAAGACATTCTGCAGGATGCTGTGCAACAGTAACCAAATGGTCTGGGCAGATGAGCTGAAGAGGGCGGCAGAGCAGTTCAAGAGAGGTGAAGGAAATAGCTTCTGTAGGAGGTGGACATAATGTACCATGTCCTGTTCACATCTCTTATTATATTCAATGAATGCTTAATGTTTAATTACCATGCACAATGCCTATAACGTCTGGGCAACACATTGATGCTAATTAGGCTGGATGTCACATTGTGACATTGACTGCTAATTTTTGCTGGATGACATCACAGTAATTATTGAAGTATAATTTGTTAATGCTGATCATGTGACTTCTAGCCAATGGGATCTTATTTAATGGGTCACATGACTGACGGTTAAATCGCTTAATGCACGCTTTAGTGTGCATTAAGTTGTTAATGCACACTTATTAATTACATGTTCCAGGCCTGGATGTACGCAGCTTGTTAGCCAAAACCTTCCATTTGACTCGGTTCCAACTGAATGACGTCTCGAATAGCAAGCCAGTCAGCGCCTGTCAAAAGCAGAAGCCGCCCACTGGCTTTTTCGCATCCATGCCAAACAGAAGTCCACCCCATTTGGAACGGGCATATGGAGTGAATGGCAAGCCTTTCATTGTGTCCAGAACTGCGAAACTGCTGGCTGAGCACTTGTTGCTACTTCCATATTGGAAACGTTGGCTGCAGAAGTGGCATAGTGACATAGAGTGCTAGTCCTGAAGGTTGGGAAAGTCTTGGAAAGCTCACAAAAGAAATCTGGTGGTTGTCCGCAGTGTTGCGCTCCGTGGGACTATAAATTAAGGGAGTGCTGGGTCTCTCTTCCACTGAGCTGAGCTAATAATTATATGTAACTAACAACATGTTCAAACATGGTGCCTCTGAATCTCATTGGATGGATGTCGTGATAAGCATTAAACATTTAGACCATGCACGCTGGCAGGCGTTGCACTGTTTAAATTTAACACTCTCAGATGACCAATAAAAGACGGGGTTGCATAATGTACTTACCTTCGGCTCATGCATTACCTAACCTTGACCTTTACTGCGTCATCCTCGAGCGCTAAGATTAAACAGCTTAACCCTCTGCCAACTGTGGTCTAAACATTACATAATATCGCTTCATTTGTCAATATTGTGTATTTGAGGGAGATTATTAGGACACTGTACCTGCCAATTAACGTACAGTACAGTTGTTATAACCTCTTAGTATTGGCCATCACTGGCTGTATACAAAATCATGCAGTGTACAATATACAGTACTGTTCATAGAAAAGGTAACGATAATTTTGTTTGTCATTTAACGGTATTCCAAGAATTACGTCGTTTCATTCATGAACCGTGAGCTGTCAAGTGTTAACTGCTAACCTTGCTATTCACGCATTACATAATGAAAACATGGCTGACTCTGCAACGTATGTATGTGGTTCTGGCGTCCACTTGAAGCATCTACCACTGCCTGGGAGACAAGAAATCGTTCCATGTTCTTTGTTGTTGCCCATACCATCTTCTTGGGACTTTAAGTCCTGCTGCTGCTAGGACATTCGCAATATTTCCGTAGGACACTTTCTTGAAGTACAGCTGCATGATGCACTGCTTACAATACGTAGTCAAAACCATGTTCTCTTCACTACCGCTGAAACTTTAGAATCAATCGAGAACATTTTTCGCATGCAATAAAATATACAGCTAAGGGTGAAACGCTAACCGATAAAACGCTAAAAGCTAACTGATAAATGATAAACAGAACCACTAAACGCTACTGTTTCTCAGTTCACCTTACCTTTTCTATGAACCTTACTGCATTGCACCATTACCTTTTCTATGAACCTTACTCACCTTGCATTTTCAGATTCGCTTGTGGGACATGTCCAGTTTTGTTTACATAACTAAATCAACACAGGTGTGAATTCCTCTGTTGCAGTGGCTCATGTGATGTGTGTGTGATCTGAGCGATCTGTGATGCGAGATCTCAGATCATGTTGTATCTGACATGTAGTGTAGCACTGAAACAAGCTGCATACTGCACGGTTTTGATTGAATTGTTTGGGCAAAAATGACAAATAACATGCATGTACCATAATGCCGTCAGCCATTTTTGGGAAAGTCACAAGGACATCACGAGACCTGCCCCCTGAGGGAGGTTTGGCAGTGAGTATTTGCAGAAGAATGTCCTGGCTTTCAGTGTAGAGGTGCTTCAATGACTCGTTTTGAATGCTAAGGAAATGATCTAGGCTTCCAGTCATGCATTGTTTGTTGTCGATTCCTGCGAGGACTTAGCTAGAAGGTTCAAAAGTTGCAGGAGAGAGAAAAAAGTTATTTTTCTTTTGTAACTTTGGATTGGATTGGTTTAGCAGCAATGCATGCGTGCAAAAGTTAGAGCGTGTGTTTATAAACAGGTTTTTGTTCACTGTTTTCATTTTAGGTGTTATCTGACAGCCAGAAAGATATTTCCACCATTTTGATGGCTTTGTTAGCGGTGCATATTAATTGTTCAGTGTAGCAAGGTACCATCATCGGATATTGTACATAGAATTAAAGAGCAGCATCTGTTCTTTCTTCTGTACTTGTTTGATTCTGATCCAAAGAAAGTTGCAGGCAACATTAGCCAATTTGCAAGGGTAAAAAATTGGCTGCGTACATTCTACATTGTTTACATAGGGCATGTCCCCCATGTGTAAACATGTCCTAGGCTGGACAACTGCCTGAGCTACTGCATGAAGTTGAATAATAAGGAACTACATCATCCAGCTGAATACTCATGCGTTTGAGTACTATTATACATTGTTCACGTGGACATGTAGTTTGCATTTTGTCTCAGCACATACACAGCCGGTTCTGACCCCACATTTTGATTAATGGCAGCCAAAGATGAGCTGAAACATGAATTGTCATTGACAAATGACTCACCTTAAACTCTGACCTACTTGATGCTGTCAGCAGATGGCCTAATCTGTTAAAGTATTACAGTTACCACACACTGTGCAAAGTTTTGAGGCTAGTTGTGACTTGCATTGACATTTGTAGTAACAACTGAATGTTTGCAATTTACAGTGTCAGTACTTGTTGAGTTGATTACATACTGCATGTCTCTCTTTCTACCAATGTACTCTGCAGTTGAGGAAAGAACGGGAGGAGGAGAAAGAGAGCAGGTAGACTCCTTTTCCAGTCGCCTTGTGAAGTTCTATATGAGCATGAAGGTAGTCGAGGATGAGTGGATTCCTGCTGATCAGGGTTTACCATTTGTTAACTTAGCCCTTGCTCGTTTCCATTTAAGTGCCCAGCGTGCCCAAGAGATGTTTGTTGAAGCAGTGAGGGAAGGTGCCGATAACGTGTACACCTACCAGACTGGTAAGGTAGAGTTTAAAGAAATCCCAGGATTAGTGAAGAAGCATAAACTTGTAATCATTAGCGGTGCTCCTGGCGTAGGTAAAAGTACATTGGCTCGGAAAATATGCCAAGACATCTGTCAAACCTCTGGTTGCCATGGTTACATTTTTGTTATCTTAGTTGAATTGCGAGACTTGCTCCACTTTAAGAAGGACTTCCAATTAGTGGACATTCTGCAGTTGTTCCAGGGAATAATGACATATGATGTGTCACTTGCGAGATTGTCTGAGGTACTATATAGCAACCTAGGGAGAGGTGTGCTCTTCATCCTGGATGGGTTTGATGAGCTTCCACCTGACCTTCGACAGTCTGACTTCCTTGTCAACCTTCTATCACACAACCGTAATTCCCTTCTACGACACTGCGATATTATTCTAACATCCCGCTCCATTGTAACAAACGAGATATACCACCAAATGCAGAAGTCTCGTAGCCAAGTTAGTCTAACTAATATTGAGGTGCTTGGTTTCACTCAGGACCAGATCAAGATTTGTGCAAAGCAATATTTCACTGATCAGGGGCGACCAGACCTGTTTGACTTATTTGTTCAGAAGATAGGTGCTGTCCCACATATTAGAGGTCTCTGTTCAATCCCAGTTGTTCTGTCCATTATTTCTCAAGTGTTTCTATTTAGAGAGGACCTTCCACCGACATTGACACAAATCTACAATGACTACCTCTGTGTGAAGGTACTAAAGTACAGCGAAGACTTGCCTGAATTTGATTCCATCCTGGATCTTCCAAAGGACCATGATATCTATAAACTTGGGGAAATTGCTTATAATTGCATTAAAGAGCAAAAGGTAGTGTTTGATTCAGCTGATCTCCAGGATCTTGGTGAGCGCTTCTCAGACCGTAAGAGAGGGTGCGGTGTTTTGACAGCTAGACCCATTCGATACTGTTCAAGGTCCAGGAGAGGTGTCATTGAAAGATTCTTCTTCATTCACTTGACTATACAGGAATTCCTTGCTGCTGTTTATGTGTCTCTCCTTACAGTAGACTGGCAGTGTGTAATCTGGGCCAGGTATCTCGGTGAGCCCCACATGGCACAGGTGTGGCGCTTTTATTGTGGATTGACTAAATTACAGCACTTTGACCGCCTTCAAGATAAAATAGACTCATATCCTGCAGACTTACAGATTCAGTGCCTCTTTGAAACCCAGGATATTTCATTGGTTAGGCGCCTAATGCCGCGTATTGTAGGAGAAAAGGTGATAGTGAAGCCTGAGACTGCTTATGACTCCACAGCCTACGGCTACTGCCTGGGTATACTCCCTTCATTGAAACACCTCACCATTGAGAAAGGTGCAAGCTCTGCACAAATCCATCGCTTGCTGGAGCCTGTGTTTGTCAGTGGGATACTGCAGGCATTGCACCTACCAAAGGGTGAGTCGCAGTTTATAGCTTGCACAATAATTTAGTGAATACAAGTATAGCTCAAACGAGCATACACACCAGTTTGGTTTCAAGTACATGCACAAATGGCTACCTTACTGCTTCACTCTAGCCTGAGTACACCCTCAAGTATTGTGCATGTAAACAGGGTCTGTGTGTACGTGTGTGCGTTTGTGTGTGCATGCATGTGTGTGTGTGTGTGTGTGTGTGTGTGTGTGTGTGTGTGTGTGTGTGGTGTGTGTGTGTGTGTGTGTGTGTGTGTGTGTGTGTGTGTGTGTGTGGTGTGGTGTGGTGTGTGGTGTGTTAAATGGCCATCAGCGCCACTGCTTTTTTTATTAGTCTTTTGCAGTATACAGTTATTAACACACTGACATGAGCATAAAGTGTTTTATAAATTCCAGGACCTGAATGTCCATGGCCTATCCTGTTTAGCTTCTGTTGTGATTGACAATTGACATCCATTTTCTAAAGACAATCTTCTTTTTAATCTCTATAAGCTATAAATGTGTATAGCATTTCACCGCATAACCATTTGTTGTAAAGCAGTATGTTGCCTCACTTTACACACCTCCATGTATTGAACTAACCATATGTTGTGCTGTGCTGTGTTTTAGGGACTGACTGGGGAGAACTAGAAGTTGCCTTGGACAGACTTGTATCACTGGAGAGGGCGGCTTTTACAGGTAACGGTCAGAAAGGTATCCACAATTGTAGACAGTGGGTGGTATTGGCAAATATAGTACCTCGGTATTCTTGATAAAATTATTGCAGTATAACTACATACCTACTATTTTCAGCAAAATGAATTACAGATTGTATATCGCAAAATGTTCGCGACCAATAATATTCGCAAATTTCGCGAATGAAGCAATTCGTGAAAATTTCTATCGCGAATTTTATATGCATATAATTCCTATGATATAATGATAACTTGTGTATGCGCGTGATGTCATAATAGAATGGCGGATCAACAAACAGCATGTAGCTCTTGTTGCTTCATTTTGGAAGCGATTGCTCCTGCTATTTACACTAAAAAGCCTTTAATGTCTACCTGGTAGAATCTCCTTCACAAAATTTTTATTCGCAAACATTTCTGACACCCATTTTAGCAGTGATTCGCGAAATTTTTAGGTTGCGAAAATTTTGCGATACGGTATGGTAGATTACAACTTCTAAGGCTAGGACAGATGGTGATCTATACTTCATACCTTCATTTGTGCACGCAGTAGACAAGGTTTGTGCGACATTAGTGTGATGTCACAAAAATGGCTGCCGTGCGCAAAGGTAACAATTAAATCTCTTAGAATCATACTGTATAGCGGGAAAAATTTGCGATTTTGTTCAAAACCAAACATTTTGCAGTTTTAATCTCGCGATTTCCAACCTCCAAAACAACTCCTTGGCAAGCAAACTACTTAGTTGAAGGGAATTTTCGAGCACGGAACAGTAAGATAGCACTTAAATGGCTAAATCCACTTCTGTGCTACGCGGCGGCCATCTTATTATGACGTTTGCATATAATTATAATGATGGGTGGAGAGGATTCGCGAAGGAAAATTTCGCAAATTTGGGCAAATTGTGAAAATTGTGAACATTAAACCTTGCGAAATTTTCCCGCTATACGGTACATAGAAGCATTAGAAACGTTTGAGAGGCGAACCAATCGTATCAGAATCAATAATATACCTGATCTGTGACATTTACAAAGGAATACCGTGTAACTAATCGGTATTTCGGTATCGAGTTTTTATAAGATGCAAATATATACCTTCGCAGTATTGAAACAATGCCGTGGTATAACTACATACCGGTATATACTGCCCACCCCTAATTGTGAATCTTCCATTATGTGTACTGTATCTGCTCTAAAATTTCATCACACCTTGTGCTGCAAAATATCCTCATTTGGAGCCATTAGAGCTGGAATGGAGAAAACTGTTGAAGGTGGTGAATAGTTAGAGTTTCTGGACAAGCATACGAATCATTAGAGCGCTTTCATAAGGGTTGCTCCTTGCTGAAATGATCGCTTTTGAATTGACTGTGTGAACAGCAGTTCGAGACTATGTTATATCGCGAAATCACTAAAGTCCATTGTCGCACCAACTGAATGAAAAGAACAGCAAAAGAACTTATAGATGAATGAAGCAAAGACAGAAGAACGGAAACAGCAATGAGCATTGGTTTTATTTCATGCTTTGTTTCTGTGGGCTGTCGCAGCCATTTTGCAGTCCCTTCTGAGGAATGCTTCGAGTCTATGACAAATATTTGAGCCTAATGGCAGAAATGTAGAAACAGAATTTGTCACAATTAGAGTACACTTGTATTAATGAAGTTTTCCCGTGCTAAAATTAGAATGATGTATTATTGACCAGATAAAGTATGCATTTCAGAGAGTGTACTGATTATATGACTTGATCTTGGATGGATGGAGTTGAAACAGTATGTAGCCACATCTAGCTATGTATGGAACGTGTGGAAGTGGACACATTCACAGTTGTATAAACGGTGGTCCATCTTTAGCCGAGCACTTGTGGGGCTCACATGAGTGGTAATCCTCATGGTTTGATCTAATATCAAACTTCGTGTGCATGTACTGTGAGCCCAACTTTAAAGAAATGGCGGCTACGTATAAGCACTGTACTTTGCTTTTATTTGGCATTCCTGGCTTCCTTCGCACAAAATGTTGACCTTGGTGTTGTATTCTTTAGTGCTGTTCATCACCCCGTGCACAATTGTGCAACAGGGGTTATACGTTTGGTTTGTGTGTCAGTTTGTCCGTCACGCACTTTTTGGGCCGTTTGCGCGATTAAGGCACTTTTAAGGCTGGTGTAGCTCTTGAAAGATAGGTTTAGCAAAAAACAGCCTGTATACGATCGACGACTGCAGCAACCACGCAAAAGCTATTAAAATGGCACTTTCTAGTCCTTGCTGATGGTCCCTCCCCTTGCTGTGAAATGTTCGTACCATCCCTCCATTCTTGGTAGGCAAACAAAGGTGAAGTTTTTCTTGGAATGGTGCAAAAATACAGCAATGGTACTTAGCGTCATCCAATTGTATGATGCAATTATGCATCAATGGGTTATGTGTATAGACCTTACAAATGGTGTTGGTGTTTAGAGCTCTTTGATTGCATGAGTAGCTCTGACACTGTGTACCACTAGCCACTGTTGTGGTGTGGTGTTTGTCATGAATGTCATTATGAGCTGCAGAATGTGTCTGCCAGGTTTAGAGTGCACTGAGTGCATGACCTGTTGTTGCGTTTACCTTTCACAGATGGTGCCTTCAAAGGACACTTTGGCAAGGTGAACTTGACAGAACCTCCCCTCAGTACAATAGTAAAGTTGTTGTGTCTGCAACATGTGACAGAGATTGAGTGTCAGCACATACAAGGATGTGAGGTAAGCATCAATGTGAGATGTAAGTAGTAGTTACTACACGCCTTCGATGGCGTACAGCATTTACTGCACGCCTTCGATGGCATACAGCATTTACTGCACGCCATCGAAGGCGTGTAGTAAGTGATTTACCAAAAATAAGCGCCCGCAATTTGAATTTTAGTGCGTCTTGCTGGGGAGCTGTGTTGGAACTGGTGGTAATCTTGCCATAGGACAAGGCTGAAGTCGCTTCCTATCCTCTCCACGCTGCCCAGTAGTACTTTCGAATGCTGTGCAACGGTGTCACTGACTTCTGTTCCTGCGCACTCTCAGACCAGGAACATTCAGTGCGCGCGCAGATCTGTGGCCGCAGTACCCAATGAAATGAGTGACGCACGAATACGCAGAGACATCACGAAGGCTTTGACGCTTTGCTTTGGCTCAGCTGGATTGCACATGCTCTGAAAGCTTGGCTCAGCCCGCAACAGAAGCAAAGCGGTGAGCAATGGATGCAGTGTATTGGCGCCGATTGCGTGTCGACTCATTTCCCAGGAGTAAATGCATCCTTGGGGAAAGCGTGTACATGTGCGCGCTCCTCTTTCATGAGCTACCCACTTCTCCAAGTTGGTACATGAAATTTCATGGCTAAATTGATTCTGGTGACCTTTCCGTTCTTTGTTTACTTTACGGAGGTGTTGGTTGACCACAATTTAGGTGATAAGGAAGTGTTGGAGGCGCTTACTTGGCTACTGCAGTGCAGTATCTGAATACTGCACTGCATGGTGGTGTCTTTGATGTATGAGGTCATCATTTGGTAATGAGGATTCTTGCATCTAAACTTTAACTTGTGTACTGTCACCTCACATTGTAGTTTTTTGTCAGTACATATGACAGCTTGGATAATGTCCACTGATAGCAAACAGTAGTGACAGTGTCAAATGGTGTTTGTCCCCATCCCATTGCATGATGGACCGTGTTGATGTCTTATTCTACAGGCAATGGACCATGAGGTCCTGATGAAGATGGAATGGTCACTCTCGGGAAACAAGACCATGAACAAGCTGACACTGAGCAATGTTCATGGTGTGACTCTACCCAGGCAGTTCTGTCATCAGCTTCTTCTTGGAATCAGAAGAAATTATTCATTGTCAGAAGTGTCCTTGTCCCTTAACCCACAGAATTGGTGTTGTCCTGATGATGGTAGGTTGGTGTATATCTGTCACATATTGTGTGACTCGGTTGTATGTATATGGTGTGTAACAAGCAATAGATCCCATTACCATGGTAACAGGCATTCTAAACGATGTTTCTAAAACTCGTAGACTTCCTCTTGTATTTTGCACAGGATCTAAATCATTTAGATACTGGGTGTCTAAATCCCGTAGATCCCTGCAGCTGAAGAGAACTGCAGCTGTGATAACAATTGTGGCGCCATAGCATACGATACGATGCACAGGTCGCCCGGCTTACTTGTTTCGTCAATAAACAGGGTACAGCAACAATCCGGCTACGAACCAGAGCCAAGAAATTGGAAATGCAGCTGGTTACAAGCTACGCGGGGAACAGGCCTTGGTAGCTACGTACACGGCTCTGGGAAATGCTGTGGCTGACGTGGCTGACAGTGAGTAAGCTTACGCATAGCTGACGCGCCGCATCCACTGCCGACCTGTAGGAAACGTCCGTTGCGAGATGAACAACCCAACTTTAGACCCGAATCACACGGCATTTTCTCCGCCATTGAGGAGTAGCTAACTACTTCCGGTAGACGCGTGATGACGCAAGGACGAGTACGTAAACTGATTCGCTGCCCGCTCCTTACCCAATCATTTGGGATCTATAACACTTAAATGCTGACCAATCGGTGTCTCTGAAGATTTAGACCACTTGGCACTCGGGCGCTTCGCGCCCTCGAGCCTCGTGCTCTAAATCTCAGAGACACCTCTTGGTCAGCATTTAACTATTACTTAGATACCGGTGTCTAAATCCCATACACCCCTCTATAGTAGAGAAACTGCAGCTGTGATAACAAAGTAGCGCCATAACATACGATACGATGCACAGGTCACCCGGCTTACTTGCTTCGTTGATAAGCAGGATACAGCAGCAATCCGGCTACGAAGCAGAGCTAAGAATTTGGAACTGCAGCTGGTTAGGCTACGAGCTACGCGGGGAACAGGCTTTGGTAGCTATGTACATGGTTCTGGGAAATCCTGTGGCTGACGTGGCTGACAGTGAGTAAGCTTCTGCTTAGCTGATGTGCCACATCCAATGCCGACCTGTAGGAAACATCCACTGCCAGATGAACAACCCAACTTGAGACCATAATCACGCGACGTTTTCTCTGCCACTGTCAGGAGTAGCTAACTACTTCCAGACGACGGGTGATGTTGCAAGTACAAGTAGGTAAACTGATTCGCTGCCGGCTCCTTGCCCAATCATTTGGGATCTATAACACTTTTATGCTGACCAAAAGGTGTCTCTGAAGATTTAGACTACTCAGCACTCAGGCGCTTCGCGCCCTCGTACGTCGTGCTCTAAATCTCAGACACCTCTTGGTCAGCATTTAACTATCACATAGTGAAGACGTCTATGTGAAGTTAAGTAAGTATATGTAGGTATTGTATTTACATGTTCAGATCTACACCTGTTTCCCTACCCAGTGACTGCAGGTAAGCAAGGGAGTGTACAACATCTAACTCTGAAGGGTGCTCCAGTGGATGCCTTCATAAACTTATTGTCCTTCTTCAATGAAGTGAAAGAACTGAAGTGTCATTCCATCCATCCCCCACAAGAGGTACAGTGTGGCTTGAGATGCACTAGTCTGTGTAGCACTAATATGATGATGTGTTTTGAATATATAGCAGTTATAAAATAGCACATACATGTGGGAAATTTCCAATTATTTTCCCGCAGTTTCAAAATTACTTAGGGCCCAAACTGTATTTTTTGTGAAACTATTTCATGTTTTGCACAATGAAGACAAGCCACACTCCCTGTACAGTGGTTGTGACTGCATGCTTGCTGTGGACCTGGAATGGGCATGTCTTGCTGCTAGAGCTAAGTTCTCATTATTAGTAGAAATGCAAGGGCTTTTCCTCTGCAATGAGCGAAGTACAAGCACTTTCATTAATTCCACATGTATCACATGATTGATGTTAATTGCGTTCTTCACTGCTTCACAGATGCAGTAGTTGATTGTGGTATTACTGTTGACAGTGACTTGTCTGGTTTTGGTAGCACTATATCAGCTTGCTCAAAGTACGTATGTAGCTGTGCACTGTTACCTACAGTGAAATTGAGCGCATGGAGATTGTTTCAGCTGTAAAATGTAGGACAGCAGCTGTGGCAGTAGTTACTGTAATAGTATAATCAGCAAAATCACAAGCACGAGGAGGGCATGCACACTTGCTGTTGCATTGTAGTTATCAGCCACCTATGCCATCATCCTATATATAATGGAGCTAAGCCCAAGTATCCGACTTTGTATTCTTCCGTATTCTTAGGGCGTACCGTATTCTTGGCTGCGTTCCGTATTCTTACCAGCGTTTAGGGGTTTGCGCTGTGCATTTGACCACCTCCTTTTGTCTGCACTGTGCCCTACTTCAGTTCAGAACAATAAGATAGCGAAAACGACGTTCAGCTCCGGTGCGGAGAAGAAAACGAAGGAGATACCGGAACGTGGCCATTTTTCTTGGATACCGAAGCCGTTTTTATGTTGCCAATTGTGGTGCAAAATGCTTCCCAAGTTCAGGGATTGAATCGTCACAACTGCCGAACGAAACCAGCTACGTGCAATGCAGGTGCAGAGCAGAAGAGCAGGTTTCTCCATGGCGATATTTTCTCATTGAGCACATTTGCCAGGGAAGGATTTGGTACACACATCCCAGCAAGATACGCTGCTGCAGAAAAGATAGGAGCTATGAGACGATCAGCAACAAGAGCGAGGGAAAAATGAAGCTCCTGACCAGGGTTGGAATCACATGCAACAATATAGACGGGAACATGATCGCATCAGGTTGCTTCTCAGTGCATTTCTTCTACACACAACAACATGCAAAGCTGCACGACTAAGACTGTGCTCCTTAGGAACATCCCACCAAGGTCAACACTTGCTACAGCAGAGACAAGAGCAAGCATCGTGTTATGGACATTAACTGGCTCTGTTGTGAGACATGCACGATTCATTTTTGATCAGACCATGTGCATGACCACGTGATCCATTGATCCCTGTTTTGTTCTGTTAAGTGCATATGCATGCATGCTACCAGATGACGTTAGCACATTGTCCTCACACACTGGCATTGCCAGACCAGCGCTGAGTAGCCATCATGGAAGCGCTGTTGTGGGGGCGCCGGAGAAGGGAAGTCCGCCAAAGGCGGGCTTTCCTGCTAGTTATCTCTAAACCTGCCACCCTATTATGTAACATCCTAGCTAGTTATCTCTGAACCTGCCACCCTATTATGTAACATCCTAGCTAGTTATCTCTAAACCTGCCACCCTATTATGTAACATACTAACTAGTTATTTCTAAACCTGCCACCCTATTATGTAACATCCTAGCTAGTTATCTCTGAACCTGCCACCCTATTATGTAACATCCTAGCTAGTTATCTCTAAACCTGCCACCCTATTATGTAACATACTAACTAGTTATTTCTAAACCTGCCACCCTATTATGTAACATACTAGCAGGGCGCCCACCAAGTGAGTTGAGCCCAGGCACATTTGAAGTATCAGCACTGGTAGCAACAGAGGGTAGCTGCTATAGCGATGGGGAAATTGAATCAATCATTAGATGAAGGCAAGCAAATTGCCCGATATTGTATACGTACAAATTCTTGCAGGACGTTATTTTCACAAATTTTGTGAATCCGTGGAGGTTTGCGAAGTTGAAATCGCGATAATTCATTCAATTTTTCTGGCCAATATACATGTAAGGAAGGCAAAAGCGCTGTTTCACCTACTTTACAGTATCTTCAGGACCACTGAAGGTGTAAGTGCAAGGCAATTCCAGACCTGTGGCAAATCGTTGGAGCGCTTTCCTGCTCCAGTTATCAACCCTCCACACCAAACAAACACAGTGCAAAGGCAGGATATAGTGTGGAACATGTCCCATAGTCAGGCCATCTTTCTGGACTGCCACCGCGTACTGATCTTGGCTGTTTCTGTATTCCCGTTTGCACTGAAGAACTGCTCCATTCATGAATCCACTATACACTCTGTAATGACTTTTGTCAAATGAGTAAGCAACTTTGGGGGCTTGTGTGGTGATGCCATTGTACTGTAGCAGCTGCATGATATAACGCAAACTTATGACATGTATGCATGATTGTTAATGCAAAGTGCAACAGATTTGACCACATTTAACACCTTGTTAATCCAGTTTCGAGGTTCGTTGGAGTGGGATCTTAGATGCACACCAATTAGTGGCAAGAACCCATTTCTTCTAGAACTAGGCATCAGTAAGTACATCATGCTTACTTCCTATTGGAAAGTGTCCTTGTTTATGCTTGCGTACATCAATGGGGGCACAGTATGATCTGGTAAGGTTTGACCAAGGGGCATGGCAAGATGTAGATACTATAATAAATTACGAGCAAGCGTGGCCAAAGGCCGTGCTCGCTCCGTGTCACATCGCATCGCATCTCTGAGTGGACAACGCGGGCCATCTATCACCATTTGGGTGATTGCAGGTGGGTGACACTGCCTGGGTATAGTGCTGATCTTGTTTGCACTGACCTTGGCCACTGTCATACACTTGCATGCACATAGCTATACATATTAATTATAGCTAGCTACACCTACTCCATGTTAAACGAATTGCTTGGTCATGCCTTTCCTTAGCCAATAAGGCAGTGCCCAAGCCAAGCAAGCTTTCTGCGCAATAGCTTACCTTTTCATAGAAAAAGGGCTTTCAGCAGCCCAGAATGCTGACAGCTTAAGTACCCAAATAGCAAAACAAATATACCCACGTACCGATAGCCAGAGCACTTCCCTCACACCAGACAATAACAGTAAACTTCTGCGCAAGTGCGCGTCGCGCCTGGGAGACCCAAACTGAGGAGCGCGGAGTGTCTAAGGCACTGGCTGCGAGGCACATGCACACTGCCAGAGCAGCCATGTTTGCGGTTACGTCATTGTGTCGTCCAATCAAATGCCCGTATTTAATGCCACGCACAAGCAAACGAACGAACGGATGCACAGACTGGAAAAAATTAAGTATATTAGGGATACCAAGAATGAAACTGCCTCTGTCTATTCCATGGTGTTTTTGGAAGACCTCCACTATGTCCTTTGTTTTGGTCATGTAGATGATCCTAAGGTGACATGAAAGACATTAAAATGTGCTAGACATCTAATGTTTTTACATCTAAAACCTGCTGACAAGAAAATTAAGGTATTTTTACTAAAAATATTAGAAGACATGCAACAGGGGCTTTGTCATGCAGATGCTTGTGCTCGCAGATGGCAATTTGAAGTGTACCACGCATGCCATGATTAAAGGTCAGTTTTAATCCTCACTCTTTGAGAAGGTGCTGTGAGGTTGTTCGTGGTGAAATTAGAGGTAATTCTTATCATTGGTGTGTTTTATGCATGTGTTGTGTGTGCCCATGTGTTAAATGGGGTGCATGCACGGGCTGGCTGGTGAGTGGTACACAGTCCCTATAGAGCAGGTTATTATGTTCACATTGTTCTTGCTGACTCAGCACATATGCCTGTAACATGTTTCTGACTAGAGTTCCTTCTTCATGCAGAATATGAGAGATGAGGAACTGGACATGAAGTTAAGGGACATTATGCAGGGTCTGGCTGGGATGAGGCAACTAAAGAAATTGATAATAGGAATGGATGTTAATGTAGGTTTGGGGTGGCATTATATATATGAGTGACTATGAGTGAGGGATATTTACCTTCATCCGACATGTACGTATGAACCTCATGCAACTTCTTGTAGCGTTGCCAGTCCCGTTCCTTTGTGTGTCTATGCCTCAATGTAGTGTCAGTATTTCTAAAACCAGTTTTATCAAGCCAGTTATGCATATGTATCACGAATACCTGATTATGCTATGACAATACACTTTATTCAGCCAGTCTGTTAATGATAGAAGGAAAACATACATAACAATAGCACAAACTTTCACATTCGTTTTCATTGACATGGCTTCTGTAATCATTTTAAATTATAGAATCAGACACTTGACCCAGCACCCTAATCTTACAGACCCTCAAATGCACCCGTTACCTTCTCCTTCTGCATGTGCATTTCATATAATAGTATCAATTCTCTCTCATTTGAAGCACAACTGTGTGTGTGTGAGGTGCTGTGCTTGTATGCGTGTATGTACACATTCATCTTGAAGTGCATAATTGTTTATTTTTGTTCATTTCACATTCCATGGATTTACATTGCTCCTCCTTTAATTATTAGTTTCCAAACCATCTGATGGTGGGAGTTGGACAATATCTTTTGCAAAGTATATCAAGAAGCAAGCTAAGCCTTGCAGTTTTTGCTTTATATGGCCATAGCAATAGAGAAAGACTACTGCTGGACATACTAATGAGAGTATCACCTGATGAGAGGAAAATGTTCGCATCTGGGAAGTATGGTCACTCCTACCCCTGCATTCGCCTCTGTGAGTAGTGGCAGTATGATTGTATGTCTCAATGGTACTGGTTAGGTACACACGCTTCATGTTCCGGATATATATATACAATAAGCTACAGTTGTACGCCAATGCTTACATTTGTATTGAATGTATTGGGCGAAGTATTGGCCATAGGAATTTATATTGTAGCCAATTCATTCAGCCAGAAGTGGACTGTGTGCGAGACCAAGGCACTTTCAAAGTTGGCTTCTAAACGTCGTCTTTGTGAACTTTGGATGTCTTCTTCCGCCACTACTCGTGGAACAGACTCCTACAGCACTTGTGGCCAATGAGCAAAGAGACTGCTTTGAGACAATGCCTAACAGGTCATCGACTAATCCCAGCGTCTTCTTTGATAATGGCCGCCCACCTTGGAGGCCTTCACTCCGTTGCCTGAAACACATGACAGGAATAACGTAAAACTGGCATGCTCCATGATTTGCACCTGCTAACAGTTTTCAACTGTCTGTAGCATTGCAAAGCTTAGTGTGCACAGTTGCCCTTCTAAATGCTCTTCAGAACCCACATGTGCTGTTGTGATAGCAAAACCTATGTACATAGCTTTAGCCATCACAGAACACTAACTACTCTGGCCACTGTAGGTTCCTTTCTGTAAATACTCATTGTAAATGCATGTGCTGTAAGCAGTTGTGTCTGTCTGTACTGGAGCTTTCTCTGTACATGTACATGTGTATGTGTGTGTGTGTGTGTGTGTGTGTGTATGTGTGTGTGTGTGTGTGTGTGTGTGTGTGTGTGTGTATGTGTGTGTGTGTGTGTGTGTGTGTGTGTGTGTGTGTGTGTGTGTGTGTGTGTGTGCATGTGCGTGTGTGCAACAAGGCTTCTCAGTTCACTTGCTGAACAGTCAACAGTCATTTGTTATGCATACAGACATAAGCATTGCATCACTTCCACTGTGCACATGCCCAGTTTAGCAATAAGATGCTTCTCAACGTGCTAATTAAACTGCACTTTGCCTAGAATAGACTGAATTTATGTGTTACAGTACCACTAGTTATGGTATGTACCTCGTGCACACGTCTATATATATTAACCCTTTTCACTCTCCTTTCCCTTCATTTTTTTAGCACATGGCACTGATGAAGATTTCTCTGATGATGACAGCATTGATGGCGCTGAGGATGACAACAATAAAGGTTGTATTTCTTGTGTACCTATGAATATACCTATAGTTTTTATATCATTTTGCATATTATATCACATTTTACTGCTAATATTATGCTGTGAGCATAGTGCCGTTGGCACTGACAGACGTGTGCATTGCATCACTACCACTGTGCACATTCCCAGTCTAGCTCACATTAACTGTCTTCAACAAACTAATTAAACTGCACTTTGCCTAAATAGACTGAATTTATGTGTTACAGTGCCACTAGTTATGGTACGTACCATGCACACACGCGTACATATATTCACCCTTTTCACTCTCCTTTCCCTTCATTTATTTAGCACATGGCACCGATGAAGATTTTCCTGATGATGACAGCATTGGTGGCGCAGAAGGTGACAACATTAAAGATTATATTCTTGTGTGCCTAACTATAGTGTTTATATCATTTTGCATATCAGTCACTTACACATGTAGTAACTACCGCAGTGCACCAACTACTGCATATGCTACCTTGGTCCAACGCTTGTATTCTTTCATTCACTGAATTGAAAAGCACAAAGTGGCACAAACCAGAAAACTGTGGGAGGCAGAGTTGGTCTAGCGTGCTAGACTAGATATCACTGCATGCATGTATACCAGATTTGAATTAAGCATGTGTACATCTATGTATCTTGTAGGTTTCACGGAGACAGACTGTTCCACACTTTATCACAAAGCAATCAATGATAATCCAACTATTACTTTGCACGTAGCTAAGGCCATGACCATTGGTCCCCCTCAAGTCGGCAAGACATCTCTCCGTCGCCGTTTGCTTGAACTGCCCCAACCTGCAATCAGCGTTAGCACTGACGTGATGAGGGTGGCAGAAACTGTCAACCTTTGTCATTCTGCTGGCACAACGTCATCAGGTGAGGCAGGAGTAGTCCCAAGTGTTGACAAATCGTCTGACTCAGATGACTCAGATGATTATCTGAGTAAGAGGATTGCTAGCAGATGTACATATGAGGCCTGTACATACATGCCTGCTGGAGATAAGTGGGTGACAGTAAACAGCACTAGCGGAATACACAGTCTACTAATGTTTCTACAAATGAAATTGGATGACTCGAGCACACAGGTCCATGCAAGCATGAAATCAGAAGATTGGGAGTTAGAAGCACCAATCCAGCCATCGAGTGATACTCTACCCATTGCAAATAATCCTGATTCTTTAGTAAAAGGTAGCCTATCAGCGAATGTTCCACAATTGCCCTCAGTTATGAACACCACCCTGCCCACTTCTCAAGAAGTCCAGCAACCAAGTGATGTTTCTGTCAATCCCGAATTGGTTGAGGACATGATCCATCAGATGTTCCAGAAATTGCAAGAGCGTGATGTAACAAGCGTCACCCTTCCTGATGCGTATCTCCTACAGTTCTTGGACTGTGGGGGACAGCTAGCATATCATGATATCCTTCCACTCTTTGTCAACATACCAGCCATCTACTTACATGTATTCGACATTACGAAGGAGTTGAATGAGTGCCCTATAGATGAGCTGTGCTCTACCACAGGACAGAAGAAGTATTCAGCCAAATCTCCCCTCTCAGTTGCCGAGATGATTAAACGCTCAGCAATCACAGTGCATTCACTTGCTGATAAGAAGGTTCAACTTCCCTCAGAAGTGTGTGTACCAGGCACTTCCACTAAGCCGCGCATTGTGTTGGTGGGCACTCATCTTGATGAAGTAGGTGAAGAAGATCAAGATGCAAAATTGAAGGCCATTAATGAAACACTGCGTAAAACTCTGCAGTCAGAATCACATGATCTAAGAGGGATGGTCATGATCAATAAGAAGAGCCGTAGCATGTTCTTTCCTGTTGCAAACGAAGTTGACAAAACCCAGTCCTGTAAAGAATGTAAATCTAAGCATCTCAAGAAGAGAATAAGAGAGCAAGCAATGAAAGATGCTGTTAAGGTAGAAGTTCCTGTGAGGTGGTACCTCCGTCAGCTGTTGGAAATTAGCCGGGGTGAGAAGAAGCCTTTGTACACTTATGGTGAATTGTATCAGCTTAGCAAAGGAGAAGGTTCAGTAGCCGATATCGGAGAATTTCATGCTATGATCACCTATTTTCATGCCCTTGGTCTCCTTCTTCACCTTTGTGGGGCTGATGTAAAGCACAATGAAGACAGTGACTGCCTGGTGTTTACTAGTCCTTCATACCTCTTTGAGAACATTTCCAAACTGTATCAAGTGCAATTTGAAGAAGAGGTAGAGGGGAAAGGCAAGATAATGCTGAAGAGTCAAGGCAGATTGACCAAAGATGCACTTGAAGACCTTAATATTGATAAGGTTCATCTTGATCATGGCCGCTTCATGGACCTCCTAATTCAGCTTTTCATAGGAGCAAGGATTAAGTCCGATGAAGGAGTCAGGACTCTCTTTGTTCCCTCAGTACTGACCAACTCAGCAGAAGATAGAACCACATTTGAAGATGCAGTTTTATCTCGAGGATGCACCTTGCACTTTGCCATCACGTTTAAGAGCACATCTTTCATTCCTTGTGGAGTGTTCACAGGGATGATTGCACGCTTGCAATCAGAGCCAGGGTGGGGTATATGCACCTCCTCTATCACTCGTACAGGCATGAAGTTTACTGTAGGGCAGAGCACTGTATTTCTGTTGGATCATGCAATGCACATCAGTGTAGAGATTGGTAGCAATGAAGAACTGGAACATGGACAATATCAAGTGTACCGTGATGCCATTATAAAGGCTACTGCAGACTCATACTGCTTCCTCTTCCACAGCAAGGCTGCCAAGGACCATCAAAGTGGGACCTGTAGCATGTGCATGGAAAGGCCTTACCTGGTGCTTGGGGCATCATGCCAGAGCTGCCCTCCTCAGCCAGTTGGAACACATCTTGTACAGCACTTTGCTAAGCTCAAAGTGGAGAATTGTGCTCCTAAATCTGTTCACTGCTCAAAGCAGAACGTGGTGAAACCACTAAAGAGTGCGTTAGAGCAAGTTCCATTCCAGAACATTTCCCATTGTGTGAGTGATAGATGGGGAGAGTTGGTAAATGCTGTGCAGCATAAGCCAATTTCACTGATGTATCATTCTCCTTACCCACAGGCTGTCGTAGAGGATCAGCATACTAGCCCCTCTCACAAAGTGGTGGAACCCAGGAAGCCTCCTACACATGTGCACTCCAAAACAGGTTAGACCACATGGCATTTAGCTTGTTGGTTTCTACTGTACTTTTTACTTAATACTTTTTACAGTTTCTACTGCTTCTACTCTAGTAACACATTCTTAGCTTATCCTAGTAGTGCAATGGTGCATTACTAATTAAGTTTACTAACAGACTGTGAGAAGTATGTAGCA
Source organism: Ianthella basta (assembly GCA_964019415.1). Taxonomy (NCBI): domain Eukaryota; kingdom Metazoa; phylum Porifera; class Demospongiae; order Verongiida; family Ianthellidae; genus Ianthella; species Ianthella basta. The sequence goes on along the minus strand of OZ025871.1, from coordinate 11,880,490 downwards.
TTCAACCGCTTCTGTCAATTTCTTGTTCTGGGTCGTGGCATGACGTTGTGATCAAGATCATATTATGTAAAATTATTGCAGTTTTGGATGTGCTCATGCATTACTAGACCTTGATCAGTCCTAGCAGCATCCAAACTCATCACCATTGTGGTAACTGTGAGGTTTTCCACATGACCACCGTTATCACGTGTGCCTTCCAGACTAGTAGCACACTAGGAGGTACTGAAAGAGTGTGTATATGACTGTGTGACTGAATGTGTATATGTGACTATATATTCTACAGGCTTCGGAATATTATATGCTGAATGTCTACTTTACGAGTGCATTGTATGTCTCATATTGTTGTTCTCAGTCCATACAGCAGAGCAAGTACTTGATACTTTTCGGGACCAGTTCGTTAAGGATATGGATGCAAAAGCTGTCGTCATGGATCTTCTTAATGAGGGCATTATAGATGATGGTGATCTGGAACAAATCTCTTCCATACCTGATCCAAAGCAGAGAAATCAGAGACTTCATTTGTGTTTAAAGCAGAAATGCACTGATGATGCCTTGAACAATGTCTGCGATGTGATTGCTGGGGTCAAAGGCAATGCAAAGATGAAGGAGTTGGGTAAAGCAATGAAGAGGACACTGGAGTCAAGTGAATGCAGTTGTGTGTGTGTGTGTGTGCAGTGAATGTGGGATGGCCTGTGTCTGTGCTGTGTGTCTGGTGTGTGTGTGTGTTGTGTGTGTGTGTGTGTGTGTGTGTGTGTGTGTGTGTGTGTGTGTGTGTGTGTGTGTGTGTGTGTGTGTGTGTGTGTGTGTGTGTATGTGTGTGTGTGTGTGTGTGTGTGTGGCATCTATGCTGTATGTGCATGTGTGTGTGCCTGTCCAGCTGATTTCTCCCCCCTTCATCCTCACACTCCACCAGGATGCCCACCCTTCGCTCCCTCTCAGCCATTATATAACATTTACTATGGACAGATGTTCCCTGGCCCGTCTGGTGTGCCGTACCACCCGCATGCTATGGGACAGTACCAAGGTGTGTGCGTGCATGTGCATGTGTGTGATGGAGTCTATCACTTACTGCAGTACTTAGCAGGTCACATCTGTGGAACGTGTATGCTTTAAGGTTATTTGTTGCTACATATATCAGCCACATAACAACTTAACGTAAAGGTGGTCAATGTGAAATCATGAGCACATCACAGCAGCGAGGAGCCCGACGGAAAGGCCTCCTGTGGTTCGAATACCTAATAGTTGTCATGTCTAATCATAGGCATGAAGGGGGGTGGTTGTTGTGGACATCATAGCTCAGTGGCAGAACACTGGCTGCTTAAGCCAGAGGCCCTGGGTTAGTTTCCCGGCAGCGCCACTTTTCTTTCATGCCCTGCCGTTTCAAAAGTCTACGGACAGTAACAGCCCATATTCATGTCTACGATTGGACATGATAACTATTAGATCTTCGGACCACAGGAGCCCCTTCCATTGGGCTCCTCACTGCTGCCATCTGCTCATGATTCTACATTGACCCATACACAGCAAATATCCTGCATCTTCTCACAGAATTGATGCTGTTCAGTTACAGTATGTGACAATATAATGTTAACATTTCATTTTAACACAATGCTGGAAAAACAGCGCATCCTGTCTCATGCATTATCATTGCACAACTTCTCTGGAACGATTCAGCAGGTGAATAAAACGATAGAGAGACAATTTCGCAGCAAAACGATAGCGAGACAGTTCATACGTTGGCCCATACACTCATAGTGCAGAATCCGCTGTCTCTTATAACTGCTGTACACCTCGGTCACTTGTCTAATACTACGAATTTGTGCCAAACCGTTTCGACTACTCCTGTATAAATCGCTCCGTACGTCCTGGAATCGTTTCGTTCTGAAACCATTCCAACGCATGTGTCCTTTTTGCATACGCTAGAATTGTTTTCTTCTCCAAAAGAAAACGGAAGGGGACGGAACAGAACGGAATAGAGAACAGTGTAATAAACGGAACGGAACGAACCGAACCGAAACGAAACGTTAACATCATATTGTCACATACTGTAGTTTCATGATTGTTTATCCACTTGTATGTTGTTTCACCTGGCCTATGTGTCTCTCTTCCACCCTTGTCCTGACATTGCCCTTACTGTACGTATATATACTGTAAACACTGACATGGGTATTTGTATGTCCTACGTATACAAATACATCTGTCTACTACCACACAACAGGTATGGCAAACTACCCCAACATGATGCAGCCCCCCCTGATGACCATGCCATGGCAGTGGCCTCAAGTACCTCCAGGTGGGTGGTGGTGTGAAGTGCATGGTGACACAGTCCACACACACTATGTGAAAAGGAGGTACCACTACATGTGCAGCAAGGGACGTAGTGTATAGCAGGAAAGTTTTGGTGGGAGAATATTTTCATGAAACTTGGTCAAAGCGGTAATTTTTGCAGTATATTTTGGTATATAGTTTTCAGTTTTGGGGGATCGTGTGTGAGGGTTGATCGAATAACCGAATAGTTGAATATTAGTTCAGTAGCCTAATATTCGAAGGATAATTTTATTTTTATGAATATTGGTAACGCTTAATGATGTCATAAAAATGGCCACCAATCACATAAAACTCGTTTTGCTCATAAATCAGTCGATATCTACAGAACAAAACACCTCCTATCTTTTATGGATTACACAGAGACTGCAGAAAAATGCTTTCTGTCAGGTCAAATTTGCCCATTGTGCTCTTCGTTTGACTTTCTCTTCTTCTATTGATTTACAATGATTAAAAATCATTGATACTGCTATTGTGTTGTATGTCACTCGAGCAGAATTTCTTCATGTGTTGCATGGTACATGTGTTGGTGGGTTGACACTGATGAAAAGGTTCCCTTACGAGATACAGCCCCTAATCAGAGGAGGTTGGTCACGTATCACTTCATGGTGGCCTGAAGCACATGCATAGCGAATTTATACACATTTCACACTATAATGTTCTGTACTGGCAGTTCTTACATGTCAGAACTGCAGCTGGGGTGACCAGTTTCACATGCCTTTCCGTTGTTCCTGCTACGTATGTTTGCTTGTATGTGAGGAAGCTCCTCTCTTCTTCGCCATCTACCAATTCAACGAGGTATAAGGGATACAATCCATTTTAGATTCAGATTTATCAGCACATTTGAATGGTGTGCAGTGTGTGCAGATGCCTGCAAGCTCAAGTGAGACAGGAGGGTTGGCTGCAGTACAGAACATTACAGTATGAATTGTGTATAAATTCTCTACATGCATGCTTTGGGCCACTGTCACCTGATACATGGTCAACCTCCTCTGGCCACAAACAGCACAAAACTGGAGAGCAGCCATTGCAAAATGGCAGCACTCAGGAGTCTCCTGCTTTGCCAAGCTCATAATCATCGTTCTGCATATTTGGCTGTCTATCCAAGCATAAATAATGTTTGCAGAACTTTTTTTAAGTTAAAAGCTTATGTAAACACTCTCCTGTAAAATTTCATGAAGGGACATCTCGGTAGAAGTGACACATTTCTGTCTCTCTCTTCTCTCTCAGGAACACACCTCCGACCCTCTTCTGATGCTCCAGGTCCTTCAGGGATTAATGCTCCTGCCCCACCTCCTGCCCCACCCACAGGACTAGGTGAGTTGAATCAACTGTAACGGCAGTGAAGACATAGTAGTTTCCCTGCATGTGTCCAATAAGATGTACGTAGCTTCCAAAAGAGCTGACTACTCTTTACTCCACTGAAGGCATCTACATTATTCATACTCTAACAGCATATACATTACTCATACTCTTATAAATATCTGCATCCTCCTTTCCATGATTGCATGAGTGAATTGCTCCCTATACATGTGTTCTACAATGCAGTGGAACCTGTCTAAGACAACCACCTGTGGGCCAGTTCAAACTGACCACAATAGAGAGGTGGTTGCTTTATAAAGGTAGATTGCATTGTTTTAGTAATAGTTAAATCCCGTAGACACCGATTGGTCAAGTGCTATAGGTCTCAACTAATTGGCTAGCAAATCAACTTAGCTGTTCTTCCTAGTGGCGTCCCCTTTGAAATCGCTCAAAAGTAAACCAAGTGCAAACACTTGATTAGTCTGGATACCGTGACAATAGTACAAGTTATTACATGTATATTGCAATATAAGATACCAGTTTGGGCTCTGCCTGCGGAACATCTATCAAAGAATAGATCCCATTGACATCATCTCCAAGCCTCATGATTAGTCTATGCGATTTAGGAACAGCATGTATGTTACAAATGCAACAGGCATCTTTTGCTGTTGCTAAATCTATTGCTAGTTTGGAGCCAGGCAGGCTGGCTGTTTTAGAGAGGTGGCTGCCTAACACAGTGGCCATCTTAGATAGGTTCTAGTCGCGCATATAGAGACAACTTTTCATGGGAAAGGGTCTAGTACAATGCCTATGTGCCTCCAAACCTGGGGCTGATAATTACATTCATATCTTGTGTCACCAGGCAACCATCTGCCCACAACTACTGGTGTTGTGTAAACAGTCAAACGATGGCAGATTCACAAGATGACTCACACCACATTGTGACACACATTGCAGTGTATTTGATAGACTATTCTTGCAGATTGACACAAGTAGTCTATCAAATCAGCTTTTTCATTCTGTCTGGTGGCGATTGGTTTGTGCAACACCAGTAGTTGTGGATGGGTTGTTGTCGAGTGACGTGAGATGTGAAATCTAATAATCACCCCCAGATTCTGGTGGTCGCTACACAAACCGCACATAGGCATTGTATCAGACCCTTCCCCCCAGGGAGCATTCTGGCTACACGAGGCTAGACAGGTTCCACTGTATGTACACTGAAACTCAATTTACACATTATTCTAGCCTCATTGACCACATTTCACTCCTGACATATACCAGTAGTACAGACAGACATAGCTAGGTGTGTGCACTCCTGTGTAGCACATGGAATGAGGTGTGCCTTATACTGTTCAGTACAGCTGCCTAACATCCTCTCCTTCCTACTACAGCATGTCTATTGACAGGAGCCCACCTCACTTCCTGTGACTCACCAGGTCCCTCAAGGATCACCCCTCCCCCTCCTGCCCCGCCCACCACTGCTGACGTACCCACCACTCTGCCTCCTCCCAGCCATGGTCTAGACCCATTATCAATGAAGCAACAAGCTGAAAGTGATCCTTGCAGTTCAAAGAGAGGCATAAGTGACGGAGAAGGAGGAGGACAGAGATAGCCGTGAATGAGGTGAGGAGACATATGCACACCTGTGGTGTGTTTGCATGTCATGTGTTCACTGTGTGTCCTTGTAGCTGTGAGCCCTTTGGTCCACAGTTGGTAGACCAGTCAGTCAGTGTACACTCCTCCCTCCTCCAGACCTTCTTTGGGCATGCAGTGTGCATACATACATAGACTGAAGAGAACAGTGTCTATTTAGTGTCCACGGACTGAATCTGAACACTATAGTTTATGATTCTTATTTTTGCATGCTTGCATCACTTTCATGTTTTCATGTTTGAAACACATCACTGTACATGTGTTGACACCAGTGCACACGCACACATGCATCATTGTGTAATTACTTTAATTGTAATTGTAATAATTATTCAGTCGATACGTATGCCCACCGTACCAGAACGATATTGCCAGCATGAGAAATGAAAAACGATATTGCACGTGCACTGCATGGGAGGAACTGAGCTAGTAAATTATATGTACATATAGCTAGTGTACTATAAAAATAGCTATAATATTGTGGCCGCATGTCATGGATGCATGCTATATATGCATGCAGCATAAATGATTGTACATAATTTCACGTACATGTATATATGCATAGCTACTTGGCATGCATGCATGCATGCATCTTTTGGCTAAGTAATTATAAGTTGTTCTAAATTATTAACGCATTATATTATTTGGTCATGATCATGCCTGCATAGAGACAATGCATGGATTGTGATGTAATTAATGTCACACATGCAATGACATAATTATATTATATGCACGACATTATTTGTCCCACTCCATCTCACAATGTTAACGCATGACATCAACATGCGACAACACACGAGTGATGGGGCTACCTCTTGCATGGAGTGTGAACCATATGGAGTGGCTGGAGGATGCATGATCAACTTGAGTTGTCCAACTGTTAACATTACTATCTTGTTGCACATCTGTATACTTCACAGTGCAGTTGATAAAATTGTCAATGTTAACGCATGACATCAAACACATGCGCAACAACACGCGAGTGATGGGACTACCTCTGGTAGTGTGAACCATGGAGTGCATGGCTGGAGAATGATTAACTTGAGTTGTCCGACTATATTATGGTTAACATTATTACCTTATTGCACACCTGTATACTTTACAGTACATTCTATAGTTGATAAAAATGTCTACACTCAATGCAAATCAACTTCATTAATGAGTATGATGGCTATTACAGTAAGTCATTGTTCAGTGACTGGTTTGTGACTGTAGGTCATTGTCATGTGACTGTCATGTGATTTCACAACACTCCCCATCAGAAGTACACACACTCTGCTTGTAGTGTCGTTCCCTGACCTTTCTGCAGTGGAGGGGGAGGAAGTGTCATGTGAAAGTGGGTAGGATGTTGTGTGGCACTTGGAAAGTACAGTAACAATGAATGTATTATGCAATGCACATATTTCGTCAGCTGTCACAAGACTAGCCTGCTGATCTGTCTTTGCTACAAACAAAACCTTCACTACCAATTACCATTTGGTCCCACAAGCTACTCTGTCCTGGTCGTAAACTGCAGTGGAGATGGTCTATGTACCATGGTTATGTAAACGAAAGACAACGTTGTGGACAACACAGGGTAGGAAAGAGAGGAGGGAGGGGAAAATGGTAGTGAATCGGACCAGGGCCAATGATTGGCTGTTGGCAGTGACCAGTGGTTCAGCTGCCTTGACTAAAGGTCTGGAGGTCATTGGCCCTGGTCCGGTTCACTGCCATTTTCCCCTCCCCCTCTCTTTCCTACCATGTGTAGTTCACAACGTTGTCCTTCGTAAATTGCAGTGGACATGGAAGTAAATACTGGAAATCAATTCCAGCAGGAATTCCTGTCAACCAATCGGAATGAATCAGCCCCTTTGCTACACAATTTGTTCACATGTAAGCGGCAAAGAGAGAGATGTACAGTAAACGTAGTCGAGTCTAAATGCTGTCCAAATTACCAGCACAAGTTGTCCATGATAAGTTGCTATGAGGATACATACAGTAATGACAATAGAAGCCCACAGGAGATCAAGGAGAAGTGATACTAGACTTCAACACAGACAGGACAGCTTCATTTACTTTCCAACATTACATACTAGAGAGGGCAATGTTACTGCAATGCTAGTTTCCCTTTCGTCTGTGATATTGTTCAGTATTTGTCCTGTGGCCAGTGTGACTAACAAAACATGATCATAGCATCGATCAACGTCAGCATCAAAGCAGTGAGACCACCACCTAAAGGGGATCCATTGTTAGCAATTTAATGCCCCAATTGACAACTTTTGGATGCAATACAATTAGCCATTTTGGTAGTTTGTCACTTCCTATATTGCACAACAGCCAAAGTAAAATGGCTGCCCTCCCCCACACAGCCGCCCCCTCACTTGATGTTCTTCTCTCCAAACTTGTGTTGTCCCACTTTCTTGATCAGCTCATAGATGCTGATACCTTGGTCCAGTGTGCAGCCCGATATGGTACTCAGAACCTGAAGGGGGAGGGGCAGTGGGGGCGGGGTAAACACACGTGTGGAGATGCACCTACACCAACTACATCATTACTACCACTGCATGCACAGTACAATGACTATCTTTCTCCGTCCAGTACAACTCTAACTTGGCTCTCCTCCTGCCATCACTTCCAAACTCCCCTTCATCCACTCTTCCTGCTCCTTCTTTCACACTCCCCTCTCCTCATTCCCCCTCAGTTCTCACCTCTCTCTCTCTTCTCCCTCCCTTTCCCCACCACCCATTTTTTACACTGACCATCGTCGAAGGTCACTCATCCCTCCCCTTCCCTCTCCTCATCTCCTTTCCCACCACTTCCTCTCTCATTGACCATCTGTTGTATTTGGGTCATTCCACTCCCTCCGCCAAATCCACCAGTGCTGTTTTCAAAGTACCCAGGAGCAAGGGTGCTGGTTGCCATGGAGTTTCACTTCCACACACCCTCCATATACCAGTCTACACACACTATTCACTTCTATTTACACACCCACACCCACACACACCTGCACTGGGCTATGACGTTAAGCTCCGCTCCCAACTCCTGGTCATGTAACCACTTTTGACATCCATCAGTGGACCAGTGCGGTCGTCCATCTTGTACACCACATTGGTCTGGGACTCAGTGACAATACAATCTCTCTTACAGACACAATCTGAGGAGAGTGTGTGGGGGAGGGGGGAGTGGAGGAGGAATAGCAGTTACTTCACTAGCTACATTCAATACTCACTGTCTACTTTCACTTCCAAACTCATCTTACACACACTAAACATGAAACTAACCTCAACTTCCACATCTTTCACACATTTTGCAACATACGTACGTACCTCACACCCACCCTCACACAATGTCATTCTTCTCCTGCTATCCAACACATCCACTTCTCCCTGTACAATCAGCTCCTCTTCTCCCAACCAAACCTCACACTTGCTCTACACTCTATCACGCCCACGCACGATTATACGATTACAACTTCTCCAGGCTCACACTCTCTGTACTTTACCCTCATAAACTCCTCCACACTCTTCCTCTGGCCCTCACCTGCCCCAGTGGCACTCCATCCACTTCAAACTCGTTGTCATCGGTATGAGTAGTATTGTAGATCATGGCAGCAGTCAGAGGAATGACACTCTGGAATTGATTCCTACCTCACACTGGAATGAAAGCAGGAATGTGTACATGTTACACAAGACACAACACTTGAGCTCACTGCAACTGAACACACAACACAAACTACTGACCAGTCCACACTGACCACTCCAACCCACAACAGGTCCACTGACAACACTGCACACAGACACAGATAAAGTGTTAGTACAAACACCACACCAACGGCTATACAGTCATTAGTAACACACTTACAATGTGTCTCCGATGGTGCCATCTCACCTCAAGCACCATAAGCACGGAGATGAACATAGCAGAGGTGTGATCTGACCTAACTACAGCAACTTGTGACGTCATAAACACAGGTGTACTTGGAGGGGTGACAGGTCACTGCCATAGCATGAATGTCTACCACATCATCAGATGTCATGTTGGCAGCAGTGACAGAGGGACAGCTTGGTGCGTACAAAGCAGTGCAAGCAGAACCGTCCCACAGCATTCTACCCCTCCAACTGAACTCAGTCGACTACGTACAAACGAGGCTCCATCACTAGCTACGCGGGACAAGAGAGAGTACCACAGAGTTCTACAGCTGCCCCCTCCGGTGCCCTCACCTCAAGGGACGCAACAGTGAGATGATGTGATGTTTGACGAAGTGTGTCCTGAAGCTGAGAGACCCTGAGCTGACAAACACTCTTATCCTCCTCTAAAATTCACTCAGATGGCGAAAGGCGCCCAAAGAGGAATCCACTTGATGCCTGTAAGTGAAGCACCTCTTCTCAATCTTCGTTCATTGTCGGGTCTAGGTCTGTAGCTAGCTGCCATGGCCGCTCAGAGCACGTTTTTGCTGCTGTTGGAGGTTGGGCTTCACTTGCTAAGCAGTTTCTGTGCCTCATCAGTGATCACCTATCGTTCACGCTCGGTTCGCGTAGATTGACCGCCATTTTCGTGTAAGTTCCGCCCCCCGGTAACGCCCTTGTCCATTTCCTTGTAGCGGCGCGGAAAAGTTTCTTCCTCAGCAGCTGACGCGTTTCTGGGAGGTTACTTTTGGATTCACGAGCAAAGATATTGTCTGTAGCACATGTCTACAGAACTGAGGTGAGCTTCGTTATGAGATGATAGGCTATTGGCTGTGATGGCTAATAGCTTGATTCTTCTTTGGATGATGGAGCACACCATGAACACTTGACAATTCAATGCAACCTTTCTCCCATCACGGGCGTCGTGTTGGCCGAAGGGCGAAACGTTGCATTGAATTGTCAAGTGTTCATGGTATGCTCGATCGTCCAAGAAGAATCAAGCTTTTCCTAGCTACCTACTCAGCATGCCTAACAACTTCCACGAAAGTATTGGTTGTGATCATCGAATGTTACATAGCTAGCCAATCAAAATAGCTACTGAACCCAGACCCTCAATCCTAGTTGGATGCCTTAAAAGCTGTTGTATATTACCTATGGTTTAACACAAGACTGTCAAATATGTTCTCTCATTGACTAGCTATGTATGGTCATGTGCGTGTAGGTTAGCTCTATCTTGCACGCTGTGCTATTTAAAGGGCTGCAGTTAACCTTAGTGCAGAGACCACATCATACATATCTACTTTTTTTGTTTGTGTCAAGATAGAGGACTCGCTAGTAGAGACTATCTGAACAACAAACCGTGCATGCCACACAGGTGGTATAGTCTCTCCTATTCACAACCAGCATATGCACCGGGGCATAGCCAAGAGTTTCATTAGGGGTTCCCAGTTTAAAGGCATAGTGCATCATCAAAATGGCCGCCTTATGCAAGGTTGCCATTTTGCAGCTGAAATCATGGAGGAAATGGTGTAACTTGTAGCAAAACCTGTATTCTACGGTACACCAGCAATGAAGATGACCAGTGACTGCACTAGTTCAAACACTAGCTCAGTTTGTAGTAGATGCTTGTAACTTCTCTTCACTTTTATTGGTACCATTGTTTTGAAAGGGGTTCCTGAAACCCATGGACCCCCACTCCCCTGTGGTATCTCCTCTCAATGCTTGTGCCTAGTAGCTATGTAGGGGTGGGTACATGGACTAGCCAGTGAAGGCATAACACAGTTGAAGTGAGTGAATGCACATGTTATCGTCTAGTGCACTAGATCCACTCCACCTCTGGAGTGCTTACACCTGAAAGGCTAAGCAAGCACCCGGGGGTGGAGTGGGTCTAGCAAGATAGGCTAGTTGTCCACCTGTTTGTCACTTTGGCTGTGTGTCAAACTAGTGGTCATTGTCTCTCTCCTGTTTCTACACAGGTGACATGCCTATTTCAAATGAGCAGTGGTGTGTGGTTGTAGGACTGTGGGTTGCCCGCATTCAGCAGACTCTCATCATCAGGAGAGGAGTGAAGAGGTCACCGTCCAGTCAGGAGGGGGCACCTTCTCCACTCGGCCAACCACACAGTGGAGAGAAGAAATGCATGGTGAAGAAGAAAGGGAGAAAGAAAGCAAAATATGACTCTTTTGGGGACCCAGGTATCACAACTGGTGAATTCTGTAATGGCTTGATTGCTCTTGTCCCGATTGGGAGCTGCTTTGGAAGAAATAAGTGTAAAGACAGCTCATGCAGGAATCCTGTAGGCCCATTGCTGGAGGTGTTAGGAGACAACGGCTTAGGTGCACTGGTTGTCATAGCAATCCTCCTCCTCCGAAGTGGCGATGTGGAAACAAACCCTGGTCCTGTGGAGAGAGGTGGGTGGTTGTGTTTAGTGAACAGTTTACACGAGTCCTGCACTTATTGCACAGTAGTACAGGTCATGTTAGCAGTCACTAACACACTGGTTTGGTCACTGTCTTGTCAAGCCAAACTGCTTATCAGTGCACATACCAAGTGTGTATCTTGATGGGCTGCTGAGGTGACAGGGAGAAGGATAGGGTTTAAAACACCATGTTTGTAGGATGTTCTCAGATGTTCATGTGTGAACTCTCTCTTGCATTAGCACCTCTCTATTCTGGACACACATTGGACTGTCTTGGACAGATCCAAATTTCCTGATTTGAGAAGTGTCCTTATTCCATGGGTAATTTTTGTACACACTCTATGTTGCACAGACAGTTAGGCACTGTCCTCATTAGAGAGGTGTCCTTATTTCATAGTGTGTTTATTGAGAGGGTCCATGCATTCATTGTAGTTATGTACACTACTGTGTGTTTAGCTAGTGGAAGTGCTTCAAACCACTAAATGGATTCGGAGCCTTCATCTTTTGTTGTGGCCCCTGTTGTAGGCTTGTGTAGGGCTGTGTAAGCACACAGGTGGGCGGGGCTTGTGGGTAACCTAATGTAAACAAGGTGGTATGCCCCTGTCATTACTTGGTCTGTTGTGTTTATGTTGTGATCATTGGGCTGGCTGTGCTACTTTAGCCCCTTACCAGACCCACATGTCCGCCGTAAGATGTATATAGGTCTGGTAACACTGCTACACTCCGCTTGTCCCTTGATAAAATATTATTTGATGACATCTGCATTATGTAACAACTACTGAACTATGAGCACCACCATACGTAGGTAGTCTAATCTTACCTCAGCAAGTCGAAGGCGAAATGCAAAGCAGCATAACTTTGAATGTAGCCAAAGGATTTGCCACTGTCAGTTGTCACCATGAAGAGCACTTCACTCCAAATATGAGTTCTCGCATGGTGGCTAGCTGAAGTGATCGTCGCTCGATCTGCTACAGTCTAGGGTGAACGATAGGGTTTGCAATGCTGTCTTTGTGAACACTCTCGTGCATTAGAACATCTTTGTTTTGGATACATCTGGGACATTTTGTAACAGGCCCAAGTGTCCTCATTAAAGAAGTGTCCTGATTTCAGAGGTAGTTTTGTACACATCTCTATGTAGCTGGGAGAGTAGGCCCTGTCCTCATTAGAGAGGTGGTATTTATAATTATGTAAGTGTATATGATTGGACTCCACACAACAGAATGTTCAGTGTGGTTGTGTTGGGACACTGATCACTGTTGTACAAGTGGGTAGCATTGCTGTTTTTAGAAATTTCTTCGGGGGGGGGGGGTGGGTGGGGTGGGTGGGGAGGAAGGGAGAGGGAGGGGACACTGTGTTGCTATTTGGCTTGCTATTTTGCAAGGGGGGGGGGATAAGATTAAAGCAAGCATAATGTACCCCCGGGTATAGGTCACATATATGTATGTAATGTAAAGAAGGTCCATAGTATGTTCCTGTCATTATTGGTTGGTTGTGTGCTATATCTCTGTGTTGGCACACATCAGTAACTTGCTCAAAGGGGGTGGAGGGTGGTCCTACAGTGAGCACGAGATGTTGGCACATTTGTGTGTCATGATTGTTCTCTATCCATGCAGCTGGAGAAGTTCTTAGAATGTTTCGGTATCAATTCATTTACGATATGGTGGCTATTGCTGTTGTCTATGATCTTCAACGTGATGGTATTATTTCAGACAGCTGTCAGGTGGACATCTCAAGGGCTAGAGGTCGTAAACAGCAAAATGAAATCCTGCACGAACAGCTGGTGACCCACTGCACTATTCAGGCCTTGATTGATGCCTGTAATATATTCATTGCTGCGGCAGGCTATCCAAAGATGAACGCACTGGGCGCAGCGATGAAGAAGCACCTGGAAGCAGGTGTGTGTGTATGTGTTTGTGTTTTTTGTGTGCATGTATGTGTGTGTGATAATTAGGCCTCACTGTGTATGCAACTCCTGCATTACGTTTATTATAATAAGATAGCTGTCAGTAGCAGAGAGCAGAAATTGCCCAGCGATTATGGTTTCCTGGCTAGTTTGGTACATATATACTCAAGTGTAGTTTGTGTGTATGTATATAGTAGTAGCCAGTAAGTATACTAACAACACCACTGGCATTGTTATGTAAGGTGCACAGTTGTGAGTCCTTTCACATACATTTTCTATCAAGGTGTTTTGTCAATTTCACTTCAGTTGTAGATATTCCTTTTGAACAAGCAGTTACACAAGCCAAGGATGCCAAAGTTGAGATTACAGTGTCCAAGGTTGTCCTCCTTGGCCCCCCAGAGGCCGGGAAGACGCAACTTGTGTCAGCCTTGCTCGGTGACGACAAGCCTGTTAAATATAGCACATCTTTTTCTACTAGGGCAAAATTGGCTGTCACGAGATTTGTGATGAAGAAGGGTTCGGTGCATTTGCAAACCCTTACCAAAGATGTGTTTCACCAGTGTTTGTATGGGACTGCCGCCAATGAAGCTAAAGCGGGACTGATGTCACATTCATTCGAGACTCATCGTGAATTGCGGCATAGAAAAGCCGGTCCTTTTGGGCCAAGCCAGGCTGTTATATCAGACACCATTAGTGATGACTTTTTCCAGCTGTTGGTGAATGTTGAAGACCAGTGTCCAGTGTATGATAAAGAGCAAACTCTCAAAATGCATTACGTCCACCTGATTGATAACGGTGGACAGCCCGCATTCTTTGATGCTCACCCTGTAGTTGCTACATCTCAAGCAACCTACCTTCTTGTGTACAATATGCAAGAGGGTCTGGATGCTAAGCCACAATATACGTATCGGAAGAGGGGCTACAGCGAGGATGAGAAGCAACACTCTTCTATACCTAATGATTATTATAGCAATCTTGATCTGCTCCAAGCTTCTCTTCGAACCATCAGTAATCTAAGCGAGAAATTTCTGTCAATTGAAAAGAAAATGGTTGCTGATTCCCAATCACATGTTCCCTCAGTCCAGCTCACTGGTTCATCCTATGTATTGGTGGTTGGTACACGATTTGGTGTAGAAGTACCTGTGAAAGAAAGTGTCACAACTGTAGACACTGACTGGGAGAAAAAGCTTTCTACAGCACACAGTCACCTTGAAAAAGCTTGCAAATCTGTTTGCTCAGCATGGCAATATGTACATACATGCAAGGTGGATGGTAAAGTGAGGTGCCTGTTTCCTGTTAATAGCCTGAATAAGGGCTGTGTAGGAGTGCAGGCAGTATGTGAGAAAATAGCTGACTTTGGCCTGAAGCTGCGTATGAGCATTAAATGGTTTCACTGCCACCTTCTCTTCTGGCATGCGAAGGAGGAAAGGAAAGACTCTGGGGAGAAGATGTATCCACACCTGGAGGTTCTGCTATTTTCAAAACTTTTTGATCTCTGTAAAGAACATGAGCTTGTCTCTAACAAGGAGGAACTGTTGGCCATGGTTCGTGCCTTCCATGTTCTGGGCCTGTTCTTCTTTCCCGCCCTTGACCAAGAAGAGGAAGAGGGATGGAATCCAGATGACAAACCAGTCTTTACCAACCCAGATCTTTTGTATGGAGAATTGACGAAGATCTTGGTGATTGCTTTTGAGGAAGAGTTTGAATCCCCTGAGGGTGTGCGAACAGATGAGGACCCAAAGCTTTTCAAACAATTGAAGGAAGATGGAGAGCTCACCTCAAAAATAATGGGTCGTCTTGGTATTCCAGACAAACTTGATGCCATTCCAGAGTTAGATTTCCATGAATACCTTTTGACCCAGTTGAGTACCTGGGGTCTCGCTGCCAAGTTGCCTGCCTCAAAAGGTAGCAGTGAAAGTGGCACTTTCAAAGAGGCAACGTACTTTGTTCCTTGTGTTCTGAGGCCATTTCACATACAGGGAGATAACCCCAGCTCCACAGATGACCCTGCCTTGTATCCTACTGCCCTATGTGTTTCTCTAACAATCTATGACAAGAGTACACATACTTACTACATTCTTAATGGAGCATTCGCACACTTTGTTGTAAAACTGCTACAACGAGGTAATGCCTACGAGCGTCAGCTGAAATGTCATGGAGTTCAGCATTGTTACAGTGATTCTGTAGACCTTGTAAGGAATGCGAGTGACGGTCCACAGCAGTTGAAATATGAGTACTTTGTTAGGGTAGCCAACAGCAAACTAGAATCTATCACAGTAGTCATAACTCCTCGTAACCCAGAAAACAAATGGGCACATGATTATTATCAAATTATTTGGAATGAACTGCAGCCAGCTATGGCAGAGGCATGTGAGCAGATGTTTCGCAAGAAAAGATCACCTGAAATTATAGTGGCCACCAAGTGCCGTTGTTGCAATTTCTGTGATTCTAATCCACATCTTGCAAAATTGCGCATTGCTAGAGAGGACATGGAATGCCTACATCATTCAGATCAACGAAACCTACAGGGGTTCCTGCTGGAGGTGGTGAAGTCATCCAAAGGTGACTTAGTGTACATGCATATGTGTGTGTATGTGTACAGGCACTGTGTATAAGTGGTGCATTTCAACTAATGTTTACAGCTAGTGAACTTCGCGTGTTTGGAGGTGACTAAGACAATGTGCTACTGTTATACTGTTCCTGCACTTTGTAGGGTAACAATGTGTGCATTAATTGCCTTAACATGTGCCTGTATTGTTCATTAGCCATTTATTTTATTGTCCAACTACTGTGTAATGTACGTAATTGCTCAGTGATAGTGTGTATGTATGTGTCTGTTGTGCATGTGCGTGGGTGACCATGTGTATGCCCTGACTTGCCTACCAGTATCTGTGCATGTACATGTGTGCAAGAAGTTCTTAGCTAGCTATTTTGTACAACCCATCCATGTATGTGTGGGCACTTTACAATTCTGCAGCATGTGTGTAGTTTGTATGTACAAGTATACGAATTCACCAGCTTATATACTTTGCTTTGCATTGTTCACTGTTCAATTCAGTTGCTCAGCCCACCCCTCCTACCCCACTGGTTGCTCAGCCCACCCCTCCTACCCCACCAGTAGCTCAGCCCACCCCTCCTCTTGCATCAGTAAATGGTGAGTGTGTTTGTTGCTACATATGTTGTTACTGTATGATTGGTGTAGTGGTATGCACTGTTTCCATTTAATATTGGTTGTAGACAATAGTGTGCCATTCCTTTTGGACTTCCGTACTTACTCCTGTTGGTACTAGGACATTCAGTAAAGTGCACACAACCTTGCTGTAGCTAGTACATGACTAAGAGTGCTCAGCACCATTAAGGCCTGGGTCACGTGACTTTTACCAAAATGTATACATGTTTGGTGTTGATTTTATTCTTAATGCTGCCGTCTATGGGGATCAAGTTTAGATCAGATGGAAGTTCAGACACTGCTGTATTACCTTATCCCAAATAATATAGCGCTTAAAGAACTGGGTGCATACCAGTGACAGTCAACCAGAAGATGGTTGTCAACTTTGCAAGCAAAAGGCGGAATAGTAGAAAACCACATAGAAGTCCAAGAATAGAGTCACACAGACAGATGCAATGTGTACTAACATCTCACCTGGAAGATAGTTGTAACCTGCTCCAGAAGTGTGGTAAACCACCAATTCGCCATCTTCGCCGTACAATTTCCAAGCACATTTCACCTTGTCTCTGCCTACTACTTCAGTCTTTTGAGAATCAACCAGGGAGGAGAGCCGTAGCATGTCTTCTACTACGTATCTAACTAGTCACAACTCTCCTAGTGCAAGTCCTGATAGTCCGCATTTTCAAAAGGTTCACATGGCTGCCTTGCCGTATGCGCAAGATATGGCTCATGCACACAACCCGTGACTCCTCAACGGAGTGGCCATTGCTGGATTTGACTTTGAAATGTACCAAGCTTACCCCACAGTGACTTAGGAATGCTTTTTCAAAGGTGATAAACAATGAATTTAGTTAACTTTGGTATGATTTGTAGCTCAACTTGAAGGTGATAAACCATGAATTTAGTTAAATGAACACACTTCCCATAACAAACATGACCCAGGCGCTGAGCTGCGCTGAGTGTACACAAGTCCAACATTCAACTGGGCAAAGTGCACTGTGCACTGCACACCCTATAAAACAAAGCATGTACAGTACATTACGCTATGTCTCATATCCTTAATATATTAACATCTTTTCCAGTCTATCCATGTATTGGTACTTTTGCGTGACAATAAAAGTGGGCATCTGATTGGACGACTCTCTATCATGTGACCAAAAACATGGTTGCTCTGGTCATGCGTGTATGCCTCACAGCAAGCAGTGTCTGGCACACTCTGTGCTCCTTAGGTTGGAAGACCCTAGCATCATTGACCTGTACAGTTTCGGTTTCTGCTGCGATTGTTACCACCTCTTTTGTGCATGCATGCATGTGTGCATGTGCATAAGTGTGTGTGTGTGTGTGTACATACATGTGTGTGTGTACATGCAGTCTGGCTAGATATAGACCATCTGAGCAAATGCCAGGTGTGGGGAGGGGATGGGATGGTATGGTAAAAATCACTGATGCACTCATTGGAGTCCCTGTATGTGACTTCGATCTGACCGATGAGATACTACTGCCAAGAACCTTTGATAATAACACAGTCACATTCATCAGTTAAACCAGAAGTGGACAACCCTGAAGATATCTACTTGTCACTCCACTATTTGCATGTCTTTCCCAGTGAAATTTTCAGATGAGGAGCACATTGGGCAGTGGGTGGGTGTATATTTCATAGTCCTGCAGTCTGCTCCCTCACCATTGTTAGTAGTAAGAATTATGAATGAAGTGAGGGCTTCTCAGCTGGCTCAGGCATCAGAAAGGGTTGGTTCTCTAATACCAGCTTCACAACAGGGTTGAAAACCTTGCTGACGTTTCGACCAGATGCTCTGGTCTTCTTCAGGGCGAAGATGACCTTCGAAGATCTTCGCCCTGAAGAAGACCAGAGCATCTGGTCGAAACGTCGGCAAGGTTTTCAACCCTGTTGTGAAGCTGGTATTAGAAAACCAACCCTTTCTGATAAATTCACCTTCACCCATTGCATACTGGGTGCAAACTTTGGCACTCGAGTGCGGGCCCTGGACGCAACTAAGAGATGGGACAATGTGGCTGTTCAAAGCCTCTCCTCCCACACCAGTAAATGGTGAGTGTGTTTGTTGCAACGTATGTTGTTACTGTATGATTGGTGTAGTGGTATGCACTGTTTCCATTCTATACTGGTTGTAAACAATAGTGTGCCATTCCCTTTGGACTTCCGTACTTACTCCTGTTGGTACTAGGACATTCAGTAAAGTGCATGTCCTAATTATAGGGTGTCCTCATTTCATGGGGAAGTTTACATTAGTAGAACAATTAAGATGGATTACTGATTGGGACAAAAGTGTCTACGTTTTGGAGGTGTCTATTTTCAGAGGTGTCCATAAGGCAAAGTAAAGTGCACACAACCTTGCTGTAGCTAGTACATGACTAAGAGTGTACACAGACCCAGCATTCAAGTGGGCAAAGTGCACTGTACACCATATAAAACAAAGCATGTACATTACACTATGTATTTTATCCTTAATATATTTGATCTTTTCCAGTCTGTCCATGTGTTGTACATTCATGTGGCAATAGAAGTGGGCATCTGATTGGACGACACTACCATGTGACCACAAACATGGTTGCTGTAGTTGTGCGCATATGGCTCGCAGCAAGAAGTCTCCGAGACACTCTGTGCTCCTTAGGGTGGAAGACCATAGCGTCGTGAACCTGTGCAGAAGTTTGCTGTTATTCGCTCGTGAGAGGGAGCTGCTCTGGCTTCCTGCGTGCAGTTTTCACTACGTGGGTACTTCAGGCTGTTGGCCTTCCAGGCTGCTGTAAGCCCTCTCTCTAATGCAAAGTACGCTATAACATGCTATGCATGTGTTACAGTTGCTCATATCCCACGTCACTTGCCCAGTGTAAACAATAGCAGGCATCCAGCTGGCACTATCCACTAATATCATCCATGCATGAAATAGACTGTGTTCTCGTGAATGTGGATTGGTGAAATTCTTATGAAGATCAGAGCCTACACAGTAGTCTGGCTAGATATAGACCACCTGAACAAATGCCAGGTGTGTGGAGGGGGTGGGACAGTATGGTTGACATTGTTGGTTCAGCTATCCAAGTCCTTGCACGTGATTTCTGACTGATGAGATACTTCTGCCAAGAAACTTTGGTATTAATCCAGCCACTCCAGATAATTCTTCATCTTCTGTCGTTATTACATGTGATTGCAGCTAGCTGAACCATGTCTCGTGCAGGACATGCATTCTTATTTGAAGTACATGATGGTGCTATGATGACAGCGTGACCAAGTATGACCCTATGACTGCTTACAGTGAAGAAGTCAATGGCTATAGTGTTAACACTGATACCCGTCTTACTTACATTGAGGATGATGGCAGCACCTCCCTAAGTTTAACGGCTATTTTGTATGTATTCAGCAAGCATACTGAGTGTAGTACACTGGTAGACCTGGGTATGACTGTAGTACACTGGTAGACCTGGGTATGACTGTAGTGTGCTAAGTAGTGTTGACACTGTATGACATACTACCCACCACTAGCGTGTATCAGCTTCAACTACTGTACATTGTTCTCTCCTGTCTCAGCCTCACATGTCCAGGTCATTGAGGAGCATGCTGAAGAATTTCTCCGTGAAATGGAAGCTAAGGCAATAGCAGAAAGGTTGTGGGTGCTGAAGTACATTCCAGAGGAGGTCAAGTGCGATATTTCCAATAGTCGTAGTCAGAATCATGCCAATTCGTGCCTCTTGGGATTTCTTAAGGCACAAGCAGGTGAGAGGCAGATACAGGATGTATTCCAGGTTGCTTCTGCTGCAACAGGTTATGAGAGGATGAATGAATTTGCGAAGAAAATTCTTCGGAAACTTCCACAAGGTATGTATGGATGTACAGTAGGTACTTAGCTCTCCCTCACTCATTCACAGTCACCTCACTACAGTAGTGCACTGGGCCCTGAAGTGCTTGTACAGTGAATGACAGGCATCACACTCAGTCCATGTTCACGTTACAACTGTCACACCTGTAGGATGTAGTGTATGCTCATCTACAGTGTATCATTCCTTTTGTTCTTTGGTGTGGTCTGCAATTCCAAATTGCATGTGCTGGTCGCCTAACTAGTCCGTCCATACCCCTACGTAGTGCATGTGTGTCTGATATTCCCTATAGATCACAACACCTTTCCTGTTTGAACCCTTCCCACTTCCATTGTAACCCCACCCCTCCTACTATCATGTCCGACATAACCGCACTGCCTCACATTGACAATTCAGCGCTTGTCCCCTTCTGTATGTCATCTTACTCATGGGACTTCCCCTCTGCTACACACCTCCATGTCTATAGGACACTCACATGCACAGTAGGAGCCACATCTCCAAAAGTAGGAGTTTACACCAAATTGACTGCTTATGCCACAACTTATTCTCCTGACTTGATTCCCCTTCTACCATGCAGGGAGGACTCCTGTCCCTTCCATTCAGCACATTACTCAAAGACAGATGTTCCCTGAGCAATCTCATGTGGGACAACGCCAAGGTACACTGTGTGTGTGTGTGTGTGTGTGTGTGTGTGTGTGTGTGTGTGTGTGTGTGTGTGTGTGTGTGTGTGTGTGTGTGTGTGTGTGTGTGTGTGTGCGTGCGTGCGTGCATGTGTGTGTGTGTGTGTGTGTGTGTGTGTGTGTGTGTGTGTGTGTGTGTGTGTGTGTGTGTGTGTGTGTGTGTGTGTGTGTGTGTGTGTGTCTGTATTTGTGTGTGTGTTCATGGGTGGATGCATGCAGTGTGTATACTGATTTCCTAGCTCACTCTTTCTTCATAACACTGTTCACTCTCCATCAGGATGGACTGCCCAGCCTTTTGATCCAAGACTCACTGAAACATCTGCTGTAGGGTATCACCCACCCATTGCAGGACAGCACCAAGGTGTGAGTGGGGTGTATGAATGAAAGAGCGTGGGTTGCGGATGCATGTGTAGTTGGGTGGATTGGTGGGTATGAGTGCCGGCATCTATTTTGTATGTGCATGCATATGTGCCTGCCCAGCTGATTTCCCCTGCCTTCCTTCTCACTCAGGTCTCCCTCTTCCAGGACAGACTCCCTTCCCTACCTCTCAGCTAATGTATAGCTATGGACAGGTGTCCACTGACCCATCTGGTGTAGGGTACCACCCACACATTATGCGACAGCACCAAGGTGTGTGAGTGTATATGTGTGCATGTGTGCACGCATGCGTGTGTGCGTGCAATGTGTGTGCGTGTGTGATGGATGCTATCATTCATTGCAGTACGTAATCGGTCACATCTATGGGATGTATATGTGAGAGTCGCCAGTAGAAATCACACCTTAGTGCATTTTGACCTATTATGACATATTTCAATATTAGTCAATTTCGGGGAAATTCCTCTTTCGGTTGCGGCTGTGCTGTATTGCGCTCGAGTATCTTGGCCAGCTGAAAGTTTGTATTCTAGAAATAGGTTAGTAAGTGTACATTCTCAGCAAGTTTGAAGGACATTGCATGTACTCTTAGCAAGTTACAGGCAATTTTCCGTCGCGGCCATTTTTTCGGTTTTACACTCCCTTCCTACCTTAAATGAGGTCCCCTCACCATTTATTTACATACATATGCTGGATACAGAATAGCAATGAAAAAGAGCGGCATGTTGTTTGCTCCTGTCTAGTTTCATCCCATTTTCCATCGTATTCTTGTTTTCCAATAATATAAAAGCAGTCATTGAGTAATATCGTGCTACAGTGAACTTTGTGTGTTTGGTGGTGACTAAGACGATGTGCTACAGTTATACTGTTCCTGCACTTTGTAAGGTAACAATGTGTGCATTAATTGCCTTAACATGTGCCTGTATTGTTCATTAGCCATTTTATTGTCAAACTACTGTTTAATGTACGTAATTGCTCAGTGGTAGTGTGTATGGTGTGTCTGTTGTGCATGTGTGTGGGTGGGTGTGTATTGGTATGCCCTGACTTGCCTACCAGTATCTGTGCATGTACATGTGTGCCAGAAGTTCTTAGCTAGCCATTCTGTACAACCCATCCATGTATGTGTGGGCACTTTATAATTCTGCAGCATGTGTGTAGTTTGTATGTACAAGTATACGAATTCACCAGCGTATATACTTCACTTTGCATTGTTCACTGTTCAATTCAGTTGCTCAGCCCACCCCTCCTACCCCACCGGTTGCTCAGCCCACCCCTCCTACCCCACCGGTTGCTCAGCCCACCCCTCCTACCCCACCGGTTGCTCAGCCCACCCCTCCTACCCTACCGGTTGCTCAGCCCACCCCTCCTACCCCACCGGTTGCTCAGCCCACCCCTCCTACCCCACCGGTTGCTCAGCCCACCCCTCCTACCCCACCGGTTGCTCAGCCCACCCCTCCTACCCCACCGGTTGCTCAGCCCACCCCTCCTATCCCACCAGTTGCTCAGCCCACCCTTCCTCCTGTGCCAGTAAATGGTGAGTGTGTTTGTTGCTACGTATGTTGTTACTGTATGATTGGTGTAGTGGTACTCACTGTTTCCATTCAATACTGGTTGCAAACAATAGAGTGCCATTCCCTGTGGACTTCCGTACTTACTCCTGTTGGTACTAGGACATTCAGTAAAGTGCACACGACCTTGCTGTAGCTAGTACATGACTAAGAGTGCTCAGCACTATTAAGGCCTGGGTCAGTGACTTTTACCATAATATATATACATGTTTGGTGTTGATTCTATTCTTAATGCTGCCGTCTATGGGGATCAAGTTTAGATCAGATGGAAGTTCAGACACTGCTGTATTACCTTATCCCAAATAATATAGCGCTTAAAGAACTGGGTGCATACCAGCAACAGTCAACCAGAAGATGGTTGTCAACTTTGCAAGCAAAAGGTGGAATAGTAGATAACTGCATAGTAGTCCAAGAATAGAGTCACACAGACAGATGCAATGTGTACTAACATCTCACCTGGAAGATAGTTGTAACCTGCTCCAGAAGTGTGGTAAACCACCAATTCGCCATCTTCGCCGTACAATTTCCAAGCACATTTCACCTTGTCTCTGCCTACTACTTCAGTCTTTTGAGAATCAACCAGGGAGGAGAGCCGTAGCATGTCTTCTACTACGTATCTAACTAGTCACAACTCTCCTAGTGCAAGTCCTGATAGTCCGCATTTTCAAAAGGTTCACATGGCTGCCTTGCCGTATGCGCAAGATATGGCTCATGCACACAACCCGTGACTCCTCAAGGGAGTGGCCATTGCTGGATTTGACTTTGAAATGTACCAAGCTTACCCCTTACAGTGACTTAGGAATGCTTTTTCAAAGGTGATAAACAATGAATTTAGTTTACTTTGGTAAGATTTGTAGCTCAACTCGAAGGTGATAAACCATGAATTTAGTTAAATGAACACACTTCCCATAACAAACATGACCCAGGCGCTGAGCTGCGCTGAGTGTACACAAGTCCAACATTCAACTGGGCAAAGTGCACTGTGCACTGCACACCCTATAAAACAAAGCATGTACAGTACATTACGCTATGTCTCATATCCTTAATATATTAACATCTTTTCCAGTCTATCCATGTATTGGTACTTTCACGTGACAATAAAAGTGAGCATCTGATTGGACAACACTATCATGTGACCAAAAATATGGTCGCTCTGGTCATGCGTGTATGCCTCGCAGCAAGCAGTGTCTGGCACACTCTGTGCTCCTTAGGTTGGAAGACCCTAGCATCATTGACCTGTACAGTTTTGGTTTCTGCTGCGATTGTTACCACCTCTTTTGAGCATGCATGCATGTGTGCATGTGCATAAGTGTGTGCGTGTACATACGTGTGTGTGTGTACATGTATACTGGTGTGTAAAGCATGCAGTCTGGCTAGATATAAACCATCTGAGCAAATGCCAGGTGTGTGGAGGGGATGGGATGGGATGGTAAAAATCACTGATGCACTCATTGAAGTTCTTGTACATGATTTCTGACCGATGAGATACTACTGCCAAGAACCTTTGTAATAACACAGTCACATTTATCGGTTTGACCAGAAGTGGACGCAACCTAGTCAGGCGTCGCGTGACCCCTCCTCACGGAAGGGTCAGGTTAAGTCCAATACATTGACTTGTCCACGCGGAATGCAATTATGCGCTGTGGAATGTAATTATTGCACAACATTATGCCTCGCTTGTGACCTCAAGTACGCGCGACGGCTCACAACACTTACCTGATCTGTCTTAATAGCTGTCAAAGGAGCAACAACAAAGACTATCGATGTCCCTTCGACCGGCAACACCAGGCCAAACACTGTCAGCAGGTATCCATAGCACAGGCTCATGCCGAAGCCGGTTGGCAAAACAGCGAAAACATACCTCCCAGAAATGATGCCAGACACGACCTGAAGTTGCTCTGGCTTCATGGTAGAATAACCAAGGCGGTGGATGGCTTCTGTCGCAGCATATAACACTCTCTGGTCCAGCTCTGGTCTAGTCTGGCTTGCTAGACTGTCCCGTATGCGCCGGTAGGCGCCCCAAGGCGCTTATTGGGGTGCTTATTGGGACGGTCTAGTGAGCCAGACTAGCTCTGGTCTGCTGCAATTTGCGGACATGCGAGCGATAAATATTTCACACCTTTCTGGCAATCTGATTGGACACGCAACCATTGTGGCGTGCTGCACAGGTCAATGTATTAGACTTAACCTGACCCTTCCGTGAGGAGGGGTCACACGACGCCTGAATAATTCAGAATGTCATTTAGATAAAAAAAAGCAGTTAGCAAACATTTGACAGTTTGGTAGGGGTGCTTTCACTGGATGACTGGCTGCTCTGGAGACTTGAAACTCTTGCAAACCTAACAGTCTAGTGTATCTTGATGTATCTTTCAGGCCAACAACAATACTGTACCCCCAACTATCTGATTTACTGAACATGATACATGGGGAAATTACAAGCAAGTAGTTCAAGTTCAGGGGCACCCCGGCGCCCCATGAATTTTTTAACTCGAAATACTTGTTTGTTAGTACATGTGCTAACATTGCGTATAGCAAGTTACTCAAATGTCAGGTATACATGCATGTGTCACAGTTGCTCATATCCCACGTCACTTGCCCGGTGTAAACAATAGCAGGCATCCAGCTGGCACTATCCACTAATATCATCCATGCATGAAATAGACTGTGTTCTCGTGAATGCGGATTAGTGAAATTCTTATGAAAATCAGAGCCTACACAGTAGTCTGGCTAGATATAGACCACCTGAACAAATGCCAGGTGTGTGGAGGGGATGGGACGGTATGGTTGACATTGTTGGTTCAGCTATCTGAATTCTTGCATGTGACTTCTGACTGATGAGATACTACCGCCAAGAAACTTTGATATTAATACAGCCACTCCAGATAATTCTTCATCTTCTGTCAGTATTACATTTCATTGCAGCTAGCTGAACCGTGTCTTGTGTAGGACGTGCATTCTTTTTTGAAGTACACGATGTTGCTATGATGACAGCGTGACCAAGTATGACCCTATGACTGCTTACAGTGAAGAAGTCATTGGCTATAGTGTTAACACTGATGTCCATCCTACTGCTTACAGTGAGGATGATAGCAGCACCCCCCTAAGTTTAATGGCTATTTTGTATGTATTCAGCAAGCATACTGAGTGTAGTACACTGGTAGACCTGGGTATGACTGTAGTACACTGGTAGACCTGGGTATGACTGTAGTACACTGGTAGACCTGGGTATGACTGTAGTGTGCTAAGTAGTGTTGACACTGTATGACATACTACCCACCACTAACTTGTATCAGCTTCAACTACTGTACATTGTTCTCTCCTGTCTCAGCCTCACATGTGCAGGTCATTAAGGAGCATGCTGAAGAATTTCTCAGTGAAATGGATGCTAAGGCAATAGCAGGAACACTGTGTGTGCAGGACTATATACCAGAGGAGGTCAAGTACTATATTTCCAAAAGTCCTTGTTTAGAGCATGCCAATTCATGCCTCTTCCAATTTCTTACGAAAGGAGCAGATGACAAGCAGATACAGGGTGTATTCCGTGTTGCTTCTGCTACAACAGGTTTTGGGAGGATGAGTAAATTTGCAACCAAACTTCTTCAAAAACTTCCACAAGGTTTGTATGGATGTACAATAAGTACTTAGCTCTCCCTTACTTATTCACAGTCACCTCACTACAGTAGTGCAGTGGACCCTGAAGTGCTTGTACAGTGCATGACAGGCATCACACTCAGTCCATGTTCACACTACAACTGTCACACCCGTAGGATGTAGTGTATGCTCATCTACAGTGTATCATTCCTATTGTTCTTTGGTGTGGTCTGCAGTACCATATTGTGCTGGTCACCTACGTAACTAGTCTGCCCACACCCCTACATAGTGCATGTGTGTCTGCCTATTGGGCTGGCACCCAATGCCATATCTAACTAGAAATAAATGAAACTTTTCTACAAAAATAGCAAGGATGTAGGGATGGCATTAAAAGGACGGAAACAAGTAAATGCTGCTACACAAGGAAGCACTAACAAGTCAATAGTCCCTACATGCAAGAATGTAGTACCATCCTAGAATGTAGGGACCATTGTTAATGCTTCATTGTGTAGCAGAATTTATAGCTTCACCTGTACCTTTTAGCATTCCTGACAACATCCTCCTGCTTCGCGAGACACGAACAGGCCTGCCGTTGTAGTGTTACCTGCTGTGACAAAAGTGGCTACCAGTTGCTGCTGCTTCTTGCACTTGATTTTGAAGGGTGACGTCTTTTTCCTGCTCATTGTCTTCCTGCTTTGGCAAGTAATCTGTCATTATGTCACTTCCTTATCACTACTACTAGTTTACCAAATTACCCTATGCCAAACGCTCTAAAACATTGTAATAACGATACGATATCCACGGTATCCATGGGATACTGTAACGTTATTATGGTGTGCTAAAGCTCTCTATTGATTTATCCATGACTCCTTATGCCAAACTCACCACACACACACATATGTGTACACTAAACAATCCATCCCTACAGAATCACCCACTCGCATAACACATGTAGAAGCGCTGACATAATGGACTAACCTTATTCCCCACTCTTTTCCTCCTGAACTGATTCCCCTTCCACCGTGCAGGAAGAACCCCCCTCCCTTCCACTCAGCACATTGCTCAAAGACAGATGTTCCCTGGCCCACCTCATGTCGGACAGCACCAAGGTATGCTGTGTGTGTGTGTGCGTGCGTGCGTACGTGCATGTGAGCGTTTATGGGGGATGCATGTAGTCTTTTCACTGATTTCCTGCCTCTTTTCTTCCTCATGTCACAGCTTACCCTTCTTCAGGATGCATTTCGCAGCCCTTTGATCCAAGACTCACAGAATTAACCGCTGTAGGTCATCATCCGTACAATGTGGGACAGCACCAAGGTGTGTGTGGGAGTTGTATGACCAGGTGTAGGTGTGGATGGGTAGTGGATGTATGTGTAGTTGGGTGGATAGGTGGGTATTGGCATCTATGCTGTATGTGCATGTGTGTGTGCCTGTCCAGCTCATTTCTCCCCCCCCCCCCCCTTCCTCCTCACACTCCACCAGGATGCCCACCCTTCGCTCCCTCTCAGCCATTATATAACACTTACTATGGACAGATGTTCCCTGGCCCGTCTGGTGTGCCGTACCACCCGCATGCTATGGGACAGTACCAAGGTGTGCGCGTGCATGTGCATGTGTGTGATGGAGTCTATCACTTACTGCAGTACTTAGCAGGTCACATCTGTGGAACGTGTATGCTTTAAGGTGATTTGTTGCTACATATATCAGCCACATAACAACTTAACGTAAAGGTGGTCAATGTGAAATCATGAGCACATCACAGCAGCGAGGAGCCCGACGGAAAGGCCTCCTGTGGTTCGAATACCTAATAGTTGTCATGTCTAATCGTAGGCACGAAGGGAGATGGTTGTTGTGGACATCATAGCTCAGTGGCAGAACACTGGCTGCTTAAGCCAGAGGCCCTGGGTTTGTTTCCCAGCAGTGCCACTTTTCTTTCATGCCCTGCCGTTTCAAAAGTCTACAGACAGTAACAGCCCATATTCATGTCTACGATTGGACATGATAACTATTAGATCTTTGGACCACAGGAGCCCCTTCCATTGGGCTCCTCACTGCTGCCATCTGCTCATGATTCTACATTGACCCATACACAGCAAATATCCTGCATCTTCTCACAGAATTGATGCTGTTCAGTTACAGTATGTGACAATATAATGTTAACATTTCATTTTAACACAATGCTGGAAAAACGGCGCATCCTGTCTCATGGAACAGAAGAGAACGATGAATAAAACGATATGGAACAGTAGCATTATCATTGCGCAACTTCTCTGGAACGATTCGGCAGGTGAATAAAACGATAGAGAGACAATTTCGCAGCAAAACGATAGCGAGACAGTTCATACGTTGGCCCATACACTCATAGTGCAGAATCCGCTGTCTCTTATAACTGCTGTACACCTCGGTCACTTGTCTAATACTACGAATTCATGCCAAACCGTTTCGACTACTCCTGTATAAATCGCTCCGTACGTCCTCGAATCGTTTCGTTCTGAAACTGTTCCAACGCATGTGTTCTTTTTGCATACGCTAGAATTGTTTTCTTCTCCAAAAGAAAATGGAAGGGGACGGAACAGAACGGAATAGAGAACAGTGTAATAAACGGAACGGAACGAAACGAAACGAACCGAAACGAAATGTTAACATCATATTGTCACATACTGTAGTTTCATCATTGTTTATCCACTTGTATGTTGTTTCACCTGGCCTATGTGTCTCTCTTCCACCCCTGTCCTGACATTGCCCTTACTGTACGTATATATACTGTAAACACTGACATGGGTATTTGTATGTCCTACTGTATACAAATACATCTGTCTGCCACACAACAGGTATGGCAAACTACCCCAACATGATCCAGCCCCCCCTGATGAGCATGCCATGGCAGTGGCCTCAAGTACCTCCAGGTGGGTAGTGGTGTGAAGTACATGGTGACACAGTCCACACACACTATGTGAAAAGGAGGTACCACTACATGTGCAGCAAGGGACGTACTGTATAGCAGGAAAGTTTTGGTGGGAGAATATTTTCATGAAACTTGGTCAAAGCGGTAATTTTTGCAGTATATTTTGGTATATAGTTTTCAGTTTTGGGGGATCGTGTGTGAGGGTTGATCGAATAACCGAATAGTTGAATATTAGTTCAGTAGCCTAATATTCGAAGGATAATTTTATTTTTTTGAATATTGGTAACGCTTAATGATGTCATAAAAATGGCCACCAATCACATAAAACTCGTTTTGCTCTTAAATCAGTCGATATCTACAGAACAAAACACCTCCTATCTTTTATGGATTACACAGAGACTGCAGAAAAATGCTTTCTGTCAGGTCAAATTTGCCCATTGTGCTCTTCGTTTGACTTTCTCTTCTTCTATTGATTTACAATGATTAAAAATCATTGTTACTGCTATTGTGCTGTATGTCACTTGAGCAGAATTTCTTTATGTGTTGCATGGTACATGTGGGTTGACACTGATGAAAAGGTTCCCTTACGAGATACAGCCCCTAATCAGAGAAGGTTGGTCACGCATCCCTTCATGGTGGCCTGAAGCACATGCATAGCGAATTTATACACATTTCACACTATAATGTTCTGTACTGGCAGTTCTTACATGTCAGAACTGCAGCTGGGGTGACCAGTTTCACATGCCTTCCCGTTGTTCCTGCTACGTATGTTTGCTTGTATGTGAGGAAGCTCCTCTCTTCTTCGCCATCTACCAATTCAACGAGGTATAAGGGATACAATCCATTTTAGATTCAGATTTATCAGAACATTTGAATGGTGTGCAGTGTGTGCAGATGCCTGCAAGCTCAAGTGAGACAGGAGGGTTGGCTGCAGTACAGAACATTACAGTATGAATTGTGTATAAATTCTCTACATGCATGCTTCGGCCCACTGTCACCTGATACATGGTCAACCTCCTCTGGCCACAAACAGCACAAAACTGGAGAGCAGCCATTGCAAAATGGCAGCACTCAGGAGTCTCCTGCTTTGCCAAGCTCATAATCATCTTTCTGCATATTTGGCTGTCTATCCAAACATAAATAATGTTTGCAGAACTTTTTTTTAAGTTAAAAGCCTATGTAAACACTCTCCTGTAAAATTTCATGAAGGGACATCTCAGTAGAAGTGACACTTCACATTTCTGTCTCTCTCTTCTCTCTCAGGAACACACCTCCGACCCTCTTCTGATGCTCCAGGTCCTTCAGGGATTAATGCTCCTGCCCCGCCTCCTGCCCCACCCACAGGACTAGGTGAGTTGAATCAACTGTAACGGCAGTGAAGACATAGTAGTTTCCCTGCATGTGTCCAATAAGATGTACGTAGCTTCCAAAAGAGCTGACTACTCTTTACTCCACTGAAGGCATCTACATTATTTATACTCTAACAGCATATACATTACTCATACTCTTATAATTATCTGCATCCTCCTTTCCATGATTGCATGAGTGAAGTGCTCCCTATACATGTGTTCTACAATGCAGTGGAACCTGTCTAAGACAACCACCTGTGGGCCAGTTCAAACTGACCACAATAGAGAGGTGGTTGCTTTATAAAGGTAGATTGCATTGTTTTAGTAATAGTTAAATCCCGTAGACACCGATTGGTCAAGTGCTATAGGTCTCAACTAATTGGCTAGCAAATCAACTTAGCTGTTCTTCCTAATGGCATCCCCTTTGAAATCGCTCGAAAGGAAACCAAGTGCAAACACTTGATTAGTCTGGATACCGTGACAATAGTACAAGTTATTACATGTATATTGCAATATAAGATACCAGTTTGGGCTCTGCCTGCGGAACATCTATCAAAGAATAGATCCCATTGACATCATCTCCAAACCTCAAGATTAGTCTATGCGATTTAGGAACAGCATGTATGTTACAAATGCAACAGGCATCTTTTGCTGTTGCTAAATCTATTGCTAGTTTGGAGCCAGGGAGGCTGGCTGTTTTAGAGAGGTGGCTGCCTAACACAGTGGCCATCTTAGATAGGTTCTAGTCACGCATAACGAGACAACTTTTCATGGGAAAGGGTCTAGTACAATGCCTATGTGCCTCCAAACCTGGGGCTGATAATTAAATTCATATCTTGTGTCACCAGGCAACCATCTGCCCACAACTACCGGTGTTGTGTAAACAGTCAAACGATGGCAGATTCACTACGAGATGACTCACACCATATTGTGACACACATTGCAGTGTATTTGATAGACTATTCTTGCAGATTGACACAAGTAGTCTATCAAATCAGCTTTTTCATTCTGTCTGGTGGCGATTGGTTTGTGCAACACCAGTAGTTGTGGATGGGTTGTTGTCGAGTGACGTGAGATGTGAAATCTAATAATCACCCCCAGATTCTGGAGGTCGCTGCACAAACCGCACATAGGCATTGTATCAGACCCTTCCCCCCAGGGAGCATTCTGGCTACACGAGGCTAGACAGGTTCCACTGTATGTACACTGAAACTCAATTTACACATTATTCTAGCCTCATTGACCACATTTCACTCCTGACATATACCAGTAGTACAGACAGACATAGCTAGGTGTGTGCACTCCTGTGTAGCACATGGAATGAGGTGTGCCTTATACTGTTCAGTACAGCTGCCTAACATCCTCTCCTTCCTATTACAGCATGTCTATTGACAGGAGCACACCTCACTTCCTGTGACTCACCAGGTCCCTCAAGGATCACCCCTCCCCCTCCTGCCCCGCCCACCACTGCTGACGTACCCACCACTCTGCCTCCTCCCAGCCATGGTCCAGACCCATTATCAATGAAGCAACAAGCTGAAAGTGATTCTTGCAGTTCAAAGAGAGGCAGAAGTGACGGAGAAGAAGGAGGACAGAGATAGCCGTGAATGAGGTGAGGAGACATATGCACACCTGTGGTGTGTTTGCATGTCATGTGTTCACAGTGTGTCCTTGTAGCTGTGAGCCCTCTGGTCCACAGTCAGTAGACCAGTCAGTCAGTGTACACCCCTCCCTCCTCCAGACCTTCTTTGGGCATGCAGTGTGCATACATACACAGACTGAAGAGAACAGTGTCTATTTAGTGTCCACGGACTGAATCTGAACACTTTAGTTGTTTATGTTTCTTATTTTTGCATGCTTCCATCACTTTCATGTTTTCATGTTTGAAACACATCACTGTACATGCGTTGACACCAGTGCACATGCGCACATGCATCATTGTGTAGTTACTTTAATTGTAATTGTAATAATTATTCAGTCGATACGTATGCCCACCGTACCAGAACGATATTGCCAGCATGAGAAATGAAAAACGATATTGCACGTGCACTGCATGGGAGGAGCTGAGCTAGTAAATTAGATGTATAGCTAGTGTACTATAAAAATAGCTATAATATTGTGGCCGCATGTCATGGATGCGTGCTATATATGCATGCAGTATAAATGATTGTACATAATTTCACGTACATGTATATATGCATAGCTACTTGGCATGCATGCATGCATGCATCTTTTGGCTAAGTAATTATAAGTTGTTCTAAACTATTAACGCATTATATTATTTGGTCATGATCATGCCTGCATAGAGACAATGCATGGATTGTGATGTAATTAATGTCACACATGCAATGACATAATTATATTATATGCACGACATTATTTGTCCCACTTCATCTCACAATGTTAACGCATGACATCAAACACGTTCGTAACAACACAAGAGTGATGGGACTACGTACCTCTTGTAGTGTGAACCATGGAGTGCATGGCTGGAGAATGAGCAAATTGAGCTGTCTGACTATACATGGTTAACATTATTATCTTGTTGCACACCTGTATACTTCACAGTACATTCTATAGTTGATAAAAATGTCCACACTCAATGCAAATCAACTTTATTTACGAGTATGATGGCTATTACAGTAGGTCATTGTTCAGTGACTGGTTTGTGACTGTAGGTCATTGTCATGTGACTGTCATGTGATTTCACAACACTCCCCATCAAAAGTACACACATTCTGCTTGTAGTGTTGTTCCCTGACTTTTCTGTAGTGGAGGGGGAGGAAGTGTCATGTGAAAGTGGGTAGGATGTTGTGTGACACTTGGAAAGTACAGTAACAATGAATGTATTATGCAATGTACATATTTTGTCAGCTGCCGCAAGACTAGCCTGCTGATCTGACTTTGCTACTAACAAAACCTTCACTACCAATTACCATTTGTCCCACAAGCTACTCTGTCGTGGTCGTAAACTGCAGTGGAGATGGTCTATGTACCATGGTTATGTAAACGAAAGACAACGTTGTGGACAACACAGGGTAGGAAAGAGAGGAGGGAGGGGGAAAATGGCAGTGAACTGGACCAGGGCCAATGATCGGCTGTTGGCAGTGACCAGTGGTTCAGCTGCCTTGACTAAAGGTCTGGAGGTCATTGGCCCTGGTCCTGTTCACCGCCATTTTCCCCCTCCCCCCTCTCTTTCCTACCATGTGTAGTTCACAACGTTGTCTTTTGTAAATTGCAGTGGACTTGTAAGTGGCTGCACTTAGCACTACGACTTTGAACCTCCACATGAAAGGATTTACACCCAATTCCAGCAGTGGTTATGAAAACCTACTCATTATAGCCAAACCATTCTTCCCACACCACTTGCCCGTGTTTGCTCCTGAAGGGTCTGGGAATGAAACTACTACTCTTATGCAATACTATTCACAAAACTGCAATAGTAATATTGTGAGTGCTTTCTTCCCATATTACGTATTTACAAGCATTGATACAGTGTTGGTAGGTTAACACATGTACCTACTCTGCCATGTCCACCTCTTGCCCCACTCACACACAGTCCACTCTTCTCATTGACGAGCCTGTTAGTGACTAGGTCATCAGTGAGCTGCTCTGGGAGGTCTCCTTCCTTCAGCTCTGTAGTGAGGTTCATCTTGAGTTTGTCATCAAACAGGATCTGAATGTGGAGCTGAGGGGGGGGGGGGAGGAGGGGGAAGGGAAGGGGTGGGAGGAGGGGAGTGGAAGTGGAGGAGGGAGAATAGGGGGAGGAGTAGGCAGGGGGATGGAGAAGAGGTGGAAGGTGGGAAGTGAAGGGGAGGGGAGGGACAGGAGGAGGAAGGGGATGGCAAAGGATGGAAGAGGAGAGGAAGAGGGAGAAAGGGAAAGGGTATGTGAAGACCCAACTATCACAGCACGTGCTGCTGCATGATGTACGTAAATCACATGTCATGGCAAGTTGGTCACACACACACACGCACGCACACACACGCATGCACACACACACACACACACACACACACACCACACGCGCACGCATGCACACACCCAAACACACACACACACACACACACACACACACACCACACGCGCACGCATGCACACACCCAAACACACACACACACACACACACACACACACACACCAGGCACAGAAGCAGGTCATCCCACATTTACTGCAGTTAGCCATCACATAGACAAGGTGCTATAAACTGTATGGACCATGGTTTATCATACCCTTACTGTACATGTGTATGTATACACGTATACGACGGTGCAGTGGACACATGTGATATAAATACTGGAAATGAATTCCAGCAGGAATTCCTGTCAACCAATCGGAATGAATCAGCCTCTTTGCTACACAATTTGTTCACATGCAAGTGATAAAGAGAGAGATGTACAGTAAACATAGTCGAGTCTAAATGCTGTCCAAATTACCAGCACAAGTTGTCCATGATAGGCTGCTGGGAGGATACATACAGTAATGACAATAGAAGCCCACAGGAGATCAAGGAGAAGTGATACTAGACTTCAACACCAGACAAGACAGCTTCATTTACTTTCCAACATTAAATACTAGAGAGGGCAATGTTACTGCAGTGCTAGTTTCCTTTTCGTCTGTGATATTGTTCAGCATTTGTCCTGTGGCCAGTGTGACTAACAAACCATGATCATAGCATCGATCAACGTCAGCATCAAAGCAGTGAGACCACCACCTAAAGGGGTTCCATTGTTAGCAATTTAATGCCCCAATCGACAACTCCTGGATGTAATACAATTAGCCATTTTGGTAGTTTGTCACTTCCTATATTGCACAACAGCCAAAGTAAAATGGCTGCCCTCCCCACACAGCCGCCCCCTCACTTGATGTTCTTCTCTCCAAACTTGTGTTGTCCTACTTTCTTGATCAGCTCATACGTAGATGCTGATAGCTTGGTCCAGGGTGCAACCCAATGGTGCTCAGAACCTGAAGGGGGAGGGGCAGTGGGGGCGGGGTAAACACATGTGTGAAGATGCCCCTATACCAACTACATCATTACTACCACTGCATGCACAGTACAATGACTATCTTTCTCTGTCCAATACAACTCCATGCAACTTGGCTCTCCTCCTCCCATCACTTCCAAACTCCCCTTCATCCACTCTTCCTGCTCCTTCTTTCACACTCCCCTCTCCTCTTCCTCCTCAGTTCTCACCGCTCTCTCTCTTCCCCCTCCTCTCCCCACCACCCACTTTTTACACTGACCATCGTCAAAGGTCACTCATCCCTCCCCTTCCCCTCTCTCCTCCCCTCCCCTCTCCTCATCTCCCCTCCCACCACTTCCTCTCTCACTGACCATCTGTTGTATTTGGGTCATTCCACTCCCTCCACCAAATCCACCAGTGCTGTTTTCAAAGTACCCAGGACCACGTGTGCTGGTTGCCATTTTCAAAGTACTCATGAGCAGGGTGCTGGTTGCCATGGGGTTTCACTTCCACACATCCTCCATATACCAGTCTACACACACCATTCACTTCTATTTACACACCCACACCCACACCCACACCCACACACACCTGCACTGGGCTATGACGTTAAGCTCTGCCCCCAACTCCTGGTCGTCCAACCACTTTTGACATCCACCAGTGGACCAGTGCGGTCGTCCACCTTGTACACCACATTGGTCTGGGACTCACTGACACTCACAATCTCTCCTACAAACACAATCTGAGGAGAGTGTGTGTGTGGGGAGGGGGGGGGATAGAGGAATAGCAGTCACTTCACTAGCTACATTCAATACTCACTGTCCACTTTCACTTCCAAACTCATCTTACACACACTAAACATGAAACTAGCCTCAACTTCCACATCTTTCACACATTTTGCAACATACGTACGTACCTCACACCCACCCTCACACAATGCCATTCTTCTCCTGCTATCCAACACATCCACTTCTCCCTGTACAATCAGCTCTATTTCTCCCAACCATGCACACCTCACACTTGCTCTACACTCTATCACGCCCACGCACAATTACAACTTCTCCAGGCTTGCACTCTCTCTGTACTTTACCCTCATAAACTCCTCCACACTCTTCCTCTGGCCCTCACCTGCCCCAGTGGCACTCCATCCACTTCAAACTCGTTGTCACTGGTATGAGTAGTATTGTAGATCACGGCAGAAGTCAGAGGAATAACACTCTGGCATTGATTTCTACCTCACACTAGAATGGAAGCAGGAATGTGTACAAGTTACACAAGACACAACATTTGAGCTCACTGCAACTGAACACACCACAAACTACTGACCAGTCCACACTGACCACTCCAACCCACAACAGGTCCACTGACAACACTTGACACAGACAAAGTGTTAGTACAAACACCACACCAATGGCTATACAGTCACTAGTAACACACTTACAATGTGTCTCCGATGGTGCCATCTCACCTCAAGCACCGTAAGCACGGAGATGAACATAGCAGAGGTGTGATCTGACCTAACTACAGCAACTTGTGATGTAATAAACACAGGTGTACTTGGAGGGGTGACAGGTCATTGCCATAGCATGAATGTCTACCACATCATCAGATGTCATGTTGGCAGCAGTGACAGAGGGACAGCTTGGTGCGTACAAAGCAGTGCAAGCAGAACCGTCCCACAGCATTCTACCCCTCCACAAACTGAACACAGTCGACTGTTTACAAATGGGGCTCCATCACTAGCTACGCAGGACGAGAAAGAGTACCACAGAGTTCTACAGCTCCCCCGACTCCCCTTGCCCTCACCTCAAAAGTGATCTAGCAGCAAGGTGATGTGGTGCTTGACGAACAGTGTGTCCCGAAGCTGAGGAACCCTGAGCTGACAAACACTCTCATCCTCCTCTAAAATTCACTCAGATGGCGAAGAGCACCCAGAAAAAATAAAGGATAACAATGTACACTAGCTACGATGTCTGTAAGTGAAGCAGCTGTTGTCTGGTCTAGGTCTGTGGCTAGCTTCCATGGCTGCTCAGAGCACCGTTTTGTATTTCCTTTGTTAGCGTTGTTGCTGCTGGAGGCTAGGCTCCATCTGCTGAGCAGTTTCTCTGCCTCATCAGTGATCACCTATCGTACGTATCTCGGTTCGCATATCAGATAGACCGCCATTTTTGGGGCGCCGAAGGCGCCCCTATATTGTTTTCAGATTTAGGTCTTCGTATGGCTTCATGTTCGTATATATATATATTTCTGTCATTTTGCAAATGGCGGCGCTCACGTCGTTCTTTACAAAGCTTTAAATCCTCTCTAATGACGTTTCGCCGTGTTTGAATCGAACGAAATGTGGTCATAAACATGTGTTAAGAGAGTGATACTATTAAAAAGCCTAAGGAACGTCTCTTCTGCGAGATACAGCTCCAATTATCACTGACGGACATTGTAAAATGGCCGCGCGCTCGACGCTTTCTGCTTGCTAGGCTCAAAACCATTCTCTTCAGATTTCGCCATGTATCCAAAGAACGCAAAGTGTTTCTAGAACATGTTTAAGTAATATTATTGTGGTAGGAAGCTTACTTAACTGTTTTTCTGCGAGGTACAGCCCTAAATACAACAGAAGTCTAGTGACCCGTAGGCCAATAATGGAGGACCAGCGAGTCATGACACATAATTATAGCCATGATTCGCTCATAGAGTCATGATAGGGTAGCCTTTTAGCCAGCACACTCCTCCTCCAGGCACAAAGTAACAATTGCTCATTTAGAATGTCATATATATAGATTAAAAAGCGGTAGGCAAACATTTGACAGTTTGGTAGGGGTGCTTTCACTGGATATGACTGGCTGCTCTGGAGACTTGAAACTCTTGCAAACCCAACGGTCTAGTGTGTCTTGATGTATCTTTCAGGCCAACAACAATACTGTACGCCCAACTATCTGAACATACATGGGAAAATTGCTAGCAAGTAGTTCGAGGTTCAGGGGCGCCCTGGCGCCCCACGAGTTTTTTAACTCGAAATACTTGTTCGGGTAGGCCTAGGCCCTGCCTACTCGCAAACATTCTTCGGTCCATTTCCGTCCATTGGGAATATTACCTTCAGGCCTCAGCGTCTGACGCGTTACTGGTAGGTTACTGGATTCACGAGACCTTGTCTGTAGTACATGTCTACGGAACTGAGCTTCGTTATGAAGTCACTTAGTGATTGCTATTGGCTCAGATCATCGAAAGTATTAAATACATAGCCAATCAAAATAGCTACTTAATATGGTTGGACTGAACCCAGACCCTCAAGCCTAGTAAGATGCCTTAAAAGCTGTTGTATATTACCTATGGTTTAACACAAGACTGTCAAATATGTACTCTCATTGACTAGCTATGTATGGTCATGTGCGTGTAGGTTGACTCTAAGTATCTTTCACGTTGTGCTGAAGACGCAGTTAACCTTAGCGCGGAGGCCGCATCATACGTAGCTACCTGTGTCTTGTCTGAAGATAGCGGATTCACTAGTAGAGTCTACCTGAACAATGAACACATAGGTGGTGTATAGTCCCCCCTGGCAAGCAGCGTAATCCCAAAGGAATTTCATAAGAGGTTCCCATAGCATAGCTAGCACATCGTCAAAATGACCGCCTAACACAAGGTTGACATTATTGCAGCTGAAATCATGGGGAGAACGATGTAAATTGAAGCAAAACCTGTATTGTATAGTACACCAGCAATGAAGACGACCAGTGGCTGCACTAGTTCAAACACTAGTTCAGTTTGCAGTAGCTACTTATATAACCTCTTTAGTTTTATTGATACCATTGTTTGGTAAGGGGTTCCTGAAACCCCTGGAACCCTCCCCCCTCCCCCCTACTCCCCTGTGCTATACCATCTCAATGCTTGTGCCTAGTAGCTATGTAGGGGTGGTGTTGTAGACTAGCCAGTGAAGGCATAACACAGTTGAAGTGAGTGAATGCACATGTTATCGTCTAGTGCACTAGATCCACTCCACCTCTGGAGTGCTTACACCTGAAAGGCTAAGCAAGCACCCGGGGGTGGAGTGGGTCTAGCAAGATAGGCTAGTTGTCCACCTGTTTGTCACTTTGGCTGTGTGTCAAACTAGTGGTCATTATCTCTCTCCTTTGTTTCATTACAGGTGATATGCCTATTTCAAATGAGCAGTGGCGTGTGGTTGTAGGACTGTGGGTTGCCCGCACTCAGCAGACTCTCATCATCAGGAGAGGAGTGAAGAGGTCACCGTCCAGTCAGGAGGGGGCACCTTGTCCACTCAGCCAACCACACAGTGGGGAGAAGAAATGTATGGTGAAGAAGAAAGGGAGGAAGAAACTAAAAAATGACTCTTTTGGGGACCCAGGTATCACAAGTGATGAATTCTGTAATGGCCTGATTGCTCTTGCCACGTCTGTGAGCTGCTTTGGAGGAAATCATTGTAAAGACGGCTCATACAGGAATCCTGTAGGCCCATTACTGGAGGTGGTAGGGGGCAACGGCTTAGGTGCACTGGTTGTCATAGCAATCCTCCTCCTTCGAAGTGGTGATGTGGAAACAAACCCTGGTCCTGTGGTGACAGGTGGGTGGTTGTGTTTAGTGAGCAGTTTACGAGTCAAGCACTTATTGCACAGTAGTACAGGTCATGTTAGCAGTCAGTAACATACTGGTTGGGTCACTGGCTTGTCAAGCCGAACTGCTTGTTAGTGCACATACCAAGTGTGTATCTTGATGGGCTGCTGAGGTGAGTCAGGTGACAGGGAGAAGGGTGGGGTTTAAAACACCATGTTTGTAGGATGTTCTCAGATGTTATTGTGTGAACTCTCTCTTACATTAGCACCTCTCTGTTCTTGACACACATTGGACTGTCTTGGACAGGTCCAAATTTCCTGTTTAGAGAGGTGTCCTTATTCCATGGGTATTTTTTGTACACACTCTACAGTATGTTGCACAGACAGTTAGGCACTGTCCTCATTAGAGAGGTGTCCTTATTCCATGGGTAATTTTTGTACACACTCTACAGTATGTTGCACAGACAGTTAGGCACTGTCTTCATTAGAGAGGTGTCCTTATTTCATTGCGTGCTTTTTGAGAGGGTCCATGCATTCATTGTAGCTATGTACACTACTGTGTGTTTAGCTAGTGGAAGTGCTTCAAACCACTAAATGGATTTGGAGCCTTCATCTTTTGTTGTTGTCCCTATTGTAGGCTTGTGTAGGGCTGTGTAAGCACACAGGAGGTGGGCGGGGCTTGTGGGTAACCTAATGTAAACAAGGTGGTATGCCCCTGTCATTACTTGGTCTGTTGTGTTTATGTTGTGCTCATTGGGCCTGGCTGTGCTACTTTAGCCTCTTACCAGACCCACATGTCCACTGTAAGATGTATATAGGTCTAGTAACACTGCTACACTCCGCTTGTCCCTATGATACAATATTATTTGATGACATCTGCATTATGTAACAACTACTGAACTATGAGCACCACCATACGTAGGTAGTCTAATCTCACCTCAGCAAGTCGAAGGCGAAATGCAAAGCAGCATAACTTTGAACGTAGCCAAAGGATTTGTCACTGTCAGTTGTCACCATGAAGACCACTTCACTCCGAGTATGAGTTCTCGCATGGTGGCTAACTTAAGTGATCGTCGCTTGATCTGCTACAGCCCAGGGTGAAGGATAGGGTTTGCAATGCTGTCTTTGTAGGGTGGATTTCTCAAATCTT
Source organism: Ianthella basta (assembly GCA_964019415.1). Classification (NCBI taxonomy): domain Eukaryota; kingdom Metazoa; phylum Porifera; class Demospongiae; order Verongiida; family Ianthellidae; genus Ianthella; species Ianthella basta. The sequence goes on along the minus strand of OZ025871.1, from coordinate 11,838,854 downwards.
CTTGTGTGAACACTCTCGTGCGTTAGAACATCTTTGTTTTGGATACATCTGGGACATTTTGTAACAGGCCCAAGTGTCCTCATTAAAGAAGTGTCCTGATTTGAGAAGTAGTTTTGTACTGTACACATCTCTATGTAGCTGGGACAGTAGGCCCTGTCCTCATTTGAGAGGTGGTGCAGTGTCTATAGAAGGGGCTCCATTGTAACATGTAGTTAGGTCACTCGCTACTAATTCAAGTTGAACTTAAACCCCACCAAATGGCCCATTTGCATGGGATTTGGAGCCTTCTTCATATTGGTGTAGCCCTTCCTGAAGCTGCCACTTGTGTATGTAAGTGTGTATGATTGGACTCCACACAACAGAATGTTCAGTGTGCTTGTGTTGGGGCACTAAGTCACTGTTGTGCAGGTGGGTAGCAGTGCTGTTTTTAGAAAATTCTTCAGGGGGATACTGTGTCGATATTTGGCTTGCTAATTTGCAAGGTGGATGAGAGTATAGCAAGCAGAATGTACCCTGTGTAGGGCTATTGGGTCACATACGTAACGTAAAGAAGGTGGTATGTCCCTGTCATTACTGATTGGCTGTGTGCTATATCCCTGTTGAGGTACACATTAATGACCTGCTAAAAGTGGGTGGAGGGTGATCCTACAGTGAGCATGAGATGTTGGCAGGTTTGAGTGTTATGACTGTTCTCTTTCCATGCAGCTGAAGAAGTTCTTACAGAGTTTCGCCAACCGTTCATTATGGTTGTGGAGGCTGATGTTGCCTCTAAACTTCGAGATAGCTACATTATTCCACAAGGTTGTCAGGAGCAAATCTCAAGGGCTAATGGTCGTAAAATACGAAATGAACTCCTGCACGAACAGCTGGTGACCAACTGCACCAGAGAGGCGTTGATTGAGGCCTGTAACATATTCATTACTGAGGAAGGCTATCCAAAGATGCAGGCACTGGGTGAAGCGATGAAGAAGCGCCTGGAAGCAGGTGTGTGTGTGTGTGTTTGTGTATGTGTTTGTGTTTTTTGTGTGCATGTATGTGTGTGTGTGATGATTAGGCCTCACTATGTATGCAACTCCTGCATTATGTTTATTATAATAAGATAGCTGTCAGTAGCAGAAAGCAGAAATTGCCCAGAGATTAGGTTTCCTGGCTAGTTTGGTACATATATACTCAAGTGTAGTTTGTGTGTATGTACGTATATAGTAGTAGCCACTAAATATACTAACAACACCACTGGCATTGTTATGTAAGGTGCACAGTTGTGAGTCCTTTCACATACATTTTCTATCAAGATGTTTTGTCAATTGCACTTCATTTGTAGATATTCCTTTTGAACAAGCTGTTACACAAGCCAAGGATGCCAAAGTTGAGATTACAGTGTCCAAGGTTGTCCTCCTTGGCCCCCCAGAGGCCGGGAAGACACAACTTGTGTCAGCCTTGCTCGGTGACTACAATGTTGTTAAATATAGCACATCTTTTTCTACTAAGGCAAAATTGGCTGTCACAAGATTTGTGATGAAGAAGGGTTCGGTGCATTTGCAAACCCTTACCAAAGATGTGTTTCACCAGTGTTTGTATGGGACTGCCGCCAATGAAGCTAAAGCAGGACTGATGTCACATTCATTTGGGACTCACCGTGAATTGCGGCATAGAAAAGCCGGTCCTTTTGGGCCAAGCCAGGCTGTTATATCAGACACCATTAGTGATGACTTTTTCCAGCTGTTGGTGGATGTTGAAGACCAGTGTCCAGTGTATGATAAAAAGCAAACTCTCAAAATGCATTACGTCCACCTGATTGATAATGGTGGACAGCCCGCATTCTTTGATGCTCACCCTGTAGTTGCTACATCTAGAGCAACATACCTTCTTGTGTACAATATGCAAGAGGGTCTGGATGCTAAGCCACAATATACGTATCGGAAGAGGGGCTACAGCGAGGATGAGAAGCAACACTCTTCTATACCTAATGATTATTATAGCAATCTTGATCTGCTCCAAGCTTCTCTTCGAACCATCAGTAATCTAAGTGAGAAATTTCTGTCAGTTGAAAAGAAAATGGTTGCTGATTCCCAACCACCTGTTCCCTCAGTCCAGCTCACTGGTTCATCCTATGTTTTGGTGGTTGGTACACGATTTGGTGTAGAAGTACCTGCGAAAGAAAGTGTCACAACTGTAGACACTGACTGGGAGAAAAAGCTTTCTACAGCACACAGTCACCTTGAAAAAGCTTGCAAATCTGTTTGCTCAGCATGGCAAAATGTACGTACATGCAAGGTGGATGGTAAAGTGAGGTGCCTGTTTCCTGTTAATAGCCTGAATATGGACTGTGTAAGAGTGCAGGCAGTATGTGAGAAAATAGCTGACTTTGGCCTGAAGCTGCGTATGAGCATTAAATGGTTTCACTGCCACCTTCTCTTCTGGCATGCGAAGGAGGAAAGGAAAGACTCTGGGGAGAAGATGTATCCACACCTGGAGGTTCTGCTATTTTCAAAACTTTTTGATCTCTGTAAAGAACATGAGCTTGTCTCTAATAAGGAGGAACTGCTGGCCATGGTTCGTGCCTTCCATGTTCTGGGCCTGTTCTTCTTTCCCGCCCTTGACCAAGAAGAGGAAGAGGGATGGAATCCAGATGACAAACCAGTCTTTACCAACCCAGATCTTTTGTATGGAGAATTGACGAAGATCTTGGAGATTGCTTTTGAGGAAGAGTTTGAATCCCCTGAGGGTGTGCGAACAGATGAGGACCCAAAGCTTTTCAAACAATTGAAGGAAGATGGAGAGCTCACCTCAAAAATAATGAGTCGTCTTGGTATTCCAGACAAACTTGATGCCATTCCAGAGTTAGATTTCCATGAATACCTTTTGACCCAGTTGAGTACCTGGGGTCTCGCTGCCAAGTTGCCTGCCTCAAAAGGTAGCAGTGAAAGTGGCACTTCCAAAGAGGCAACGTACTTTGTTCCTTGTGTTCTGAGGCCATTTCACATACAGGGAGATACCCCCAGCTCCACAGATGACCCTGCCTTGTATCCTACTGCCCTATGTGTTTCTCTAACAATCTATGACAAGAGTACACATACTTACTACATTCCTAATGGAGCATTCACACACTTTGTTGTAAAACTGCTACAACGAGGTAATGCCTACGAGCGTCAGCTGAAATTTCATGGAGTGCAGCATTGTTACAGTGATTCTGTAGACCTTGTAAGGAATGCGAGTGACGGTCCACAGCAGTTGAAATATGAGTACTTTGTTAGGGTAGCCAACTGCAAACTAGAATCTATCACAGTAGTCATAACTCCTCGTAACCCAGAAAACAAATGGGCACATGATTATTATCAAATTATTTGGAATGAACTGCAGCCAGCTATGGCAGAGGCATGTGAACAGATGTTTCACAAGAAAAGATCACCTGAAATTATAGTGGCCACCAAGTGCCGTTGTTGCAATTTCTGGGATTCTAATCCACATCTTGCAAAATTGCGCATTGCTAGAGAGGATATGGAATGCCTACATCATTCAGATCAACGAAACCTACAGGGGTTCCTGCTGGAGGTGGTGAAGTCATCCAAAGGTGACTTAGTGTACATGCATATATGTGTGTATGTGTACAGGTACTGTATATATGTGGTGCATTCCAACTAATGTTTACAGCTAGTGAACTTTGTGTGTGTGGAGGTGGCTAAGACGATGTGCTACTGTTATACTGTTCCTGCACTTTGTAGGGTAACAATGTGTGCATTAATTGCCTTAACATGTGCCTGTATTGTTCATTAGCCATTTTAGCAAGCTACTGCTTAGTGTGTACGTAATTGCTCGGTGTTAGTGTGTGTGTGTGTGTCTGTTGTGCATGTGTGTGGCTGGGTGGGTATTGGTATGCCCTGACTTGCCTACCAGTATCTATGCATGTACATGTGTGCCAGAAGTTCTTAGCTAGCCATTCTGTACAACCCATCCATGTATGTGTGGGCACTTTATAATTCTGCAGCATGTGTGTAGTTTGTATGTACAAGTATACGAATTCACCAGCGTATATACTTCACTTTGCATTGTTCACTGTTCAATTCAGTTGCTCAGCCCACCCCTCCTACCCCACCGGTTGCTCAGCCCACCCCTCCTACCCCACCGGTTGCTCAGCCCACCCCTCCTACCCCACTGGTTGCTCAGCCCACCCCTCCTCCTGTGCCAGTAATTGGTGAGTGTGTTTGTTGCAACGTATGTTGTTACTGTATGATTGGTGTAGTGGTATGCACTGTTTCCATTCAATACTGGTTGTAGACAATAGTGTGCTATGCCCTTTGGACTTCCGTACTTACTCCTGTTGGTACTAGGACATTCAGTAAAGTGCACACAACCTTGCTGTAGCTAGTACATGACTAAGAGTGTTCAGCGCTATTAAGGCCTGGGTCAGTGACTTTTACCATAATATATATACATGTTTGGTGTTGATTTTATTCTTAATGCTGCCGTCTATGGGGATCAAGTTTAGATCAGATGGAAGTTCAGACACTGCTGTATTACCTTATCCCAAATAATATAGCGCTTAAAGAACTGGGTGCATACCAGCGACAGTCAACCAGAAGATGGTTACCGACTTTGCAAGCAAAAGGCGGAATAGTAGAAAACTGCATAGAAGTCCAAGAATAGAGTCACACAGGCAGATGCAATGTGTACTAACATCTCACCTGGAAGATAGTTGTAACCTGCTCCAGAAGTGTGGTAAACCACCAATTCGCCATCTTCGCCGTACAATTTTCAAGCGCATTTCACCTCATCTTTGCCTACTACTTCAATCTTTCGAGAATCTACCGGGGGGGGGGGGGGGGGGTAGCATGTCCTCCACTACGTATCTAACTAGTCACAACTCTCCTAGCGCAAGTCCTGATATTCCGCATTTTCAAAAGAAGTCTAAAGGTACACATGGCCGCCTTGCCGTATGCGCAAGATGTGGCTCATGCACACAACCCGTGACTCCTCAACCGAGTGGCCATTGCTGGATTTGACTTTGAAATGTACCAAGCTTACCCCACAGTGACTTAGGAATGCTTTTCAAAGGTGACAAACAATGAATTTAGTTTACTTTGGTAAGATTTGTAGCTCAACTGGAAGGTGATAAACCATGAATTTAGTTAAATGAACACACTTCCCATAACAAACATGACCCAGGCACTGAGCTGGGCTGAGTGCCACAAGTCCAACATTTCAGCTGGGCAAAGTGCACTGTGCACTGCACACCCTATAAAACAAAGCATGTACAGTACATTACGCTATGTCTCATATCCTTAATATTTTAACATCTATTCCAGTCTATCCATGTATTGGTACTTTTGCGTGACAATAAAAGTGGGCATCTGATTGGACGACTCTATCATGTGACCAAAAACATGGTCGCTCTGGTCATGCGTGTATGCCTCGCAGCAAGCAGTGTCTGGCACACTCTGTGCTCCTTAGGTTGGAAGACCATAGCATCATTGACCTGTACAGTTTCAGTTTCTGCTGCAATTGTTACCACCTCTTTTGTGCATGCATGCATGCATGTGTGCATGTGCATAAGTGTGTGCGTGTACATACGTGTGTGTGTGTACATGTATACTGGTGTGTAAAGCATGCAGTCTGGCTAGATATAGACCATCTGAGCAAATGCCAGGCGTGTGGAGGGGATGGGATGAGATGGTAAAAATCACTGATGCACTCATTGGAGTCCTTGAACGTGACTTCTGACCGATTTGAGATACTACTGCCAAGAACCTTTGGTAATAACACAGTCACATTCATCAGTTAGACCAGAAGTGGACAACCCTGAAGATAACTACTTGTCACTCCACTATTTGCATGTCTTTTCCAGTTATTAGTAAGGATTATGGTCATAAATATGTTCATACCTCTTGAAGGGAGTTACAGTATGCACAACTGCATACGTACATGCACCTTGAGGCATCCAGCCTGTGCTCCAGCTAAAATTGTGTTGGTGTATGAGAAATGTGTGCGTCACCTCACTATACATGCATCCCTTTGATTGGTTGTTGCTCGGTGTCATGACTTGCTCTTTCCATGCAGCTGAAGAAGTTCTTAAAAAAATGCGAGACCAATTCATTGAAGGTGTGGAGGCTGATGCAGTTGTTTATGAGCTCCAAAACAAAGGCATTATTCCACAGGAAGTTCAGGCAAGAATTGCAGCGAAGTATAGTCGTAGGGAGAAGAATCCAATCCTACATCAACATCTGGTGGAAAACAGCACCAGGGAGTCATTGATTATGGCCTGTGAGATAATCATTGCTGAGGGTGAGAAAGGCTACTCGAAAATGAAGGTTGTGGGAGAAGCCATGAAGAAGATGTTGGAACCAGGTAAGAATTTAGATATTTAGTGTGTGTGTGTGTGTGTGTTTGTGTGTGTGTGTGTGTGTGTGTGTGTGTGTGTGTGTTTGTGTGTGTGCTTGTGTGTTTGTGTGTGTGTGTTTGTGTGCGCGTGTGTGTGTGTGTGTGTGTGTGTGTGTGTGTGTGTGTGTGTGCATGTGTGTTGTGTGTGTGTGTGCACGTGTGGGTGGGTGTGTATGTCATGCTAGTCCCTATAGCTGTTACATATATAGCCATATTAGACAACGTGAATGCACTCCTCTCTTCTCCAGAACTCCTCTGAGCATGCACACAGTGTACATGTGGCTTGTAACTTGAACAAAGTTTTATGTGCATGAACTACTGCATGTGCATGTGTGTGATTAAGTAGGATACCTTTTGTATGGGTTACTCACTAGCTGTTGCATTCATCATGCACTTTATTCGTGCTGTATATTATGCCTGATCAATTCATACATCAACACATTTGTGCACAATGTCAGTCTGTATTATCTTTTATTATCTTCTGTGATAATTAAGTTACATTGCATGTGCGTTGCTTGTACTTTACTAGTGCATGATGAAAAATTATACATTATGTACTATATATCGAAATATATAATTTAGGCCAGTCTGAAGTGCAGAGCACACACACACACAATTATACTATAGAAGTTCATTTCCGCATAATTATGGTCACAGTCGCAATGCGCAAGCAAGGGAAAGTTATAAAGTCTGTGAGCTTAAAGCTTATGTGCAGTACTGAATCTTCATCAACTGCATGTTAGCCAGTGCAACATTAAATATATGGGTACCGGTGGGCGAACTGCAGTGGACATGTAAGTGGCTGCACTTAGCACTACGACTTTGAACCTTCGCATGAAAGAATTTACACCACAATTCCAGCAGTTGATAAAATTGTCCACACCAAATGCAAATCGGCTTCATTAATGAGCATGATGGGTAATACAGTAGGTCATTGTTAAGTGACTGGTTTGTGACTGTAGGTCATTGTCATGTGACTGTCATGTGACCTCACAACACTCCCCATCAGAAGTAGCTACACACACTCTGCTTGTAGTGTTGTTCCCTGACCTCTCTGTAGTGGAGGGGGAGGAAGTGACATGTGAAAGTGGGTAGGATGTTGTGTGACACTTGGAAAGTACAGTAACAATGAATGTATTATGCAATGCACATATTTCGTCAGCTGTCACAAGACTAGCCTGCTGATCTGTCTTTGCTACAAACAAAACCTTCACTACCAATTACCATTTGTCCCACAAGCTACTCTGTCCTGGTCGTAAACTGCAGTGGAGATGGTCTATGTACCATGGTTATGTAAACGAAAGGCAATGTTGTGAACTACACTGGGTAGGAAAGAGAGGAGGGAGGGGAAAATGGCAGTGAACCGGACCAGGGCCAATGATCGGCTGTTAGCAGTGACTAGTGGTTCAGCTGCCTTGGCTAAAGGTCTGGAGGTCATTGGCCCTGGTCCAGTTCACTGCTATTTTCTCCCCCTCCCCCTCTCTTTCCTACCATGTGTAGTTCACAACGTTGTCTTTCGTAAATTGCAGTGGACATGTAAGTGGCTGCACTTAGGACTACGACTTTGAACCTCCGCATGAAAGGATTTACACCACAATTCCAGCAGTGGTTATGAAAACCTACTCATTATAGCCAAACCATTCTTCCCACACCACTTGCCCGTGTTTGCTCCTGAAGGGTCTGAGAATGAAACTACTCCTCTTATGCAATACTATTCACAAAACTACAATAGTAATATTGTGAGTGCTTTCTTCCCATATTACGTATTTACAAGCAATGATACAGTGTTGGTAGGTTAACATATGTACCTACTCTGCCATGTCCACCTCTTGCCCCACTCACACACAGTCCACTCTCCTCATTGACGAGCCTGTTAGTGACTAGGTCATCAGCAAGCTGCTCTGGGAGGTGTCCTTCCTTCAGCTCTGTAGTGAGGTTCATCTTGAGTTTGTCATCAAACAGGATGTGAATGTGGAGCTGGGGGGGAAGGAGGGGGAGGGGAAGGGAGGGGGTGGGAGGAGCGGTATAAGGAAGTGGAAGTGAAGGAGTGAGAGTAGGGGAGGGGTAGGTAGGGGGATAGAGAAAGGGTGCAAGGTGGGAAGAGAGGGGGAGGGGAGGGAAAGGGGGAGGAAGGGGAAGGCAAGGATGGAAGAGGGGAGGAAGAAGGAGGAAGGAGGGCATGTGAAGTCTCAACTATCACAGCACATGCTACTGCATGTTGTACGTAAGGCACATGTCATGGCAGGTTGGTTAAAGACACACACACACACACACACACACACACACACACACACACCTGGACTACATTGGCAGAGCATATGACCATGAACTAAACAGAGTGAAGTCCTCCTTGCAGACCTACACAATGTTCCCTCTTATCACTCCCATCTACACTGTAGTGGTGTCCTCTTACTACACACAACAGCGCTCGCCGGAGAGAGCTCGGCCAACACTCTAACTCACTCACCCAAGTGCCGTATATACATCGCTCTGTTGTCTTCCGGCTGATAGGAGATAGCACCGCGCCTTCTGTACGTGGGAAGCACCGCGTCCGATTCGCAATCTTTGCGTCCTGTATTAACTGGACTCCGCCTCCTCCCTGTTTGGACTCCGCCTCCTCCCTCTGCCAGCCTGTACATTTATACTAACAGATAAGCTGTGTCAACTGTATTAAAGGCACTGCATTTAAACAGTTAATCTGCAATCTTTACTGTATTAAACTTGACTCCGCCTCCTCTCTCTTTCCGCATGCCAGCACGAGGCTCGAGGTGCCTTGGTTCTATCATAATAGCTACTTCCATCTGTGACTCCAATCTCTGGTTAAGCTACTGTAAATAAGTTAAGGCTTGTGGCAGGGCCGCCAGTCCGGGGACTGTTGGAGGGATTCTTCAGCCGTTGAAAGGTAATCGTTGGAGAAGTTACTGCAACGGGGTTCGCCATTTTACGCGGCATAGCTACGTTTGGCTCTCTGTATACCTCATCCTTTATCTGTGAGTGCTGCTTATCACTGCTCAACCAGTCTCCTCATTCTGTCCCATGGTAGAACATGAGGTACTCCCACAATCAGTCCAGAGCTCGTGTGCGCGTTCAACACCAAAGATATCCATCAGCCATCTTTGGCACTCAGGCCAGCCTCAAAAATGCGACAGGACATGTCAGATGCTTTTTGCGAACAGTGGCGCATATGCTCTTCCTGTATTTGATCCTGCTGTTGGCTGTGTGGATCTCATCACAGCTCATCACAGCTCCATCAGGAGCCGAGGTACAAGTGTCAGGTTGGTGGGTTGGTCATGGCACATGTGAAAAATTGTGTCACACTCATCAGTGTACACACTGTGGATCAATCGTAATGTACATACATACATTTGCCCAGGGCATTTAGCGCACGTTAGGTATAGGGATTAGGGTTAGGGCTGACATTATACATAATTGATAGGCAGTAAATGCCTACAGGAGTTGTCCACTCTTTTGCTTGATCCCACACTACTAGTGATTCACAGCCACTGTAAGTAGCTGCTAAGCACTTGCTCAGTTGGACCTCTGTTGAGGAGTGTCCCCACTTCGGGCATTACAGACACCAACCCACACTCTGTGTACAATAAGTGTTGAGAGTCTAACTTTCTTTCCATACACACACATACGTAGATCCTGACTGGCCCAATCCTCACTTGTTTAATGGTTCAATGGATGATGTGTGGGATCATGTCGAACAGGATGAGGAATGCTTCCACTGTCTCTTTGAAAACTGGATGAAAGATGACCCAGGAATGAGTGACCTCCTGAGCTGCCTCCTCTCAGATGAAGTAAGGAGTAGTGTTGTGTCGTATTTTCTGTTTGCTTTAGGCTGTAGTCACTGCACAACTATACGAGTCGTCTTTTGTGTTCACAAGAATCACAACAAGTGATTGGACTCTGGTTTATGAATGTAGTGTATGTCGTGGACCCCATCAACTGGGAGCAACCCTCTTACGCACACACCAAACAACAACAAAGCGCACAACGCCGGAACTCAAATATCATTTAGGAAGCCAATAATTATCACATCAAACACAGAAAAAAGGCCAGCACAAAACCAATCATGCACTTAAACAGGGAACTACAAATCTGGCTAAAACAAGACAAGACCAGATACTGGCAACCACTACCAACCAAATTGATGCAACACATATCCAATAATATAAGGTAAAAGAGGGGTACAAACAGCTGATCAGGTGGCATGATACACACAGCAACCAGGATGACAAGTACATACAGCTAATAAGAAGAACACAAACACAACATGCCCTCCACATACAAACAAAGGGTCCAGCTCCTCACATTCTACCCCCCTTGTTTGGCTACAAACTAGTTTGGCGCGTCGTTGCGGAAGCAGCGCGATAAGGCATCCGCATGGCTGTTCGACTTGCCAGTCCGGTAGAGGACTTGAAACTTGTATGGTTGGAGGGCTAGACTCCATCGTGTGAGTTGGGAATTGCTATCCCTCATTCGGTCTAGCCATTTCAACGAATGCTGGTCAGTCCTAACAGTGAATTCTCTTCCCAGGAGGTACACACGGAATGCTTCAACCGCCAGTCTGATCGCCAAGCATTCCTTTTCTACGATAGAATACTTCTCTTCCTAAGGCAAGAGTTTTTTGCTAAAGAAAGCTACTGGGTTCTTCCCCCACCTGGTTCACCTGAGTTAGGACAGCTCCAACTCTCCGATCAGAAGCGTCTGTTTCCAAGACGAATGGGAGACTGGCGTCAGGACTCCTCAACACCTGATTTGATACCAACATCTCTTTCAGCCTCACGAAAGTGGCCTGGCACTCCTCCGTCCACTTCACCCGCCTCGGCTCCTTCTTCCAAGTGAGATCGGTGATTGGGACAGCTATGGAGGCAAACTCAGGAATAAACTAGCAATAGTACCCGGTCAGACCCAGGAACTGGCGAACTTCCTTCTTCGTTGAAGGAGCTGGGAAGTGCTCTATTGCCTCCACCTTGGTCATTTCAGTGCGTACTACTCCATTACCAACAACATGCCCCAAATAAATACATTCAGCTATGGCGAAGTGGCATTTCTGTGGTTTCAGGGTCAACCCTGCCTCCTTCAGCCGGTTCAGTACCGTTTGGATGTGGTCACGGTGCTCCTCCCATGAGTTGCTGAAAACGATGATGTCATCCAAGTATGCAGCCACGTTGCTTTCCAGCCCACGCAAAAGCTGATCTATTAAACGTTGAAACGTAGCGGGGGCCACCACACAGCCCAAAGGGCATCACTGTGAACTGATACAGCCCTATGGGTGTTGTGAACGCTGTCTTAGGCCGTGACTCTTCTGTGACAGGCACCTGCCAATAACGCCGGGTTAAATCCAGGGTGGTAATATACTGTGCCTGTCTGATCCCATCTAAGAGTTCATTGATTCTCGGCATCGGGTAAGGGTCGGCTCGCGTGACGCTGTTCAACTGCCTGTAGTTGACACACAGCCACAATGTTCCATCCTTCATACCCACAGCAACGATTGGGGCAGACCACCCACTTAATGAAGGCTCAATTATTCCACGTGCCTCCATCTCCTGTAACTCTTTCAATACTGTATCTCTCTGTGCACATGGCACCCGGTATGGTGGTTGGCGAAGAGGGCTAGCCAACCCAGTCTCAATGCGCTGTTCGATCAGGGCTGTCTTGCTGGGGTTCATTGCACAACACCTCTGGGAAGCACTCCATTACCTTACCCAACTCAGCCTTCTGGCCCGGTGTCAGACGGTCACTAACGTTCGGCACTTGATCATCCACCTTCCCAGCCCCGCTGTCATAGGCTGGTACTTCACTGTCCCAGTCGGCGCTGTCGTCCTCCAGGGCTACAAATGTCCCCATGGGGGTGTGCCACTTCTGGAGGAGATTGACATGGAATACTCGTTTTCTCTTCTTCTTATCACTCATGTTGACTTCGTAATTCACCCGCCCAACCTTCTTCACGATCTTGTAGGGCCCTTGCCATTGAGCAAGCAGCTTACTAGCGGAGGTTGGGAGCAGGACCAGCACCTCCTCCCTGGACTGGAACTCCCTGGATCAGGCACTTCGGTCGTACCAAACCTTCTGCTCAGCCTGGCTTTGCCCCAAGTTCTGCTGTACCAACTCCTGCATCCTTGATAATGTCTCCCTCATGGCAAGCACGTACGACACAACACTCTCTGTGCTCCTCCCCTTAGCCTCCCACGTCTCCTGCAAGATGTCCAGCGGCCCTCGTACCTGTCTCCCATAGCGTAGTTCAAAGGGAGAGAAGCCAGTGGAAGACTGGGGCACCTCCCTATATGCAAACAGCAGGTAGGGAATCAGACGATCTCAGTCTTTTTCATCCTCCGAGGCAGCCTTCTTGAGCATGGCCTTGAGGGTTTGGTTAAATCTTTCCACTAACCCATCAGTTTGAGGGCGATAAGGGCTAGTGCGGATTGGTTTTATGTGAAGGAGGTTGTACACCTCCACCAGCAGCTGGGACATAAAGTTGCTACCTTGGTCAGTGAGAATCTCAGCTGGCACCCCAACCCGCATGAACAACTTTACCAACTCCTCCGCCACATGTTCAGCATCCACGGACTTGAGTGGGACTGCTTCTGGGTAACATGTTGCATAATCACATATCGCAAGGATGAAACGATTTCCTGCATGACTGTGGGGCAAAGGTCTGACTATGACCACGGCAATCCTTGAGAAAGGAACCTCCATGATGGGCAGGGGGGATCAGGGGGGCTGGCTTGACTCGGCGAGGGGATACCTTCTGGCATTCAGCGCATGACCGGATGAGTTGTGTGACGTCCTGTTATAGGCTGGGCCAGTAAAACCGCTGTAGTAGTTGGTGGGCGGTCTTCCTCATCCCCATGTGTCCTGCCAGCGGTATCGCATGGGCCAGGCGCAACACAGCAGGATGACAGGACTCCGGCAGCACTAACTGTTCTACTGTCTCCTCATCCCCTTGTTCCCCAGGGGCTCCCATCGACGATATAGGGGACCCTCCCGTAAGAAGAACCCCTGGCCCACAGAGTTCACCTCCCCATGGGTGGCCTGTCTAGCTGCTGCCAGTGTCTCATCTCCCTCTTGCAAGCCTTGGAGCTTCTCCGCTGTCAGATCCAGTGACAGTCCAGATCCTCCATCGATCTCCCCCTGCCTCACCCTCCATGCGTACTTATTTGCTCGGTTTTGACACTGGGTCACGCTCAAACATCGTTAGGTATGCTTCTATATAATCCCCCTCTGTTAGCTTAGTGAGTTTAATCCCTTCTAGGCCCAGCTTACCACTTGTGGCGCGCTCATCCTTCTTCTCTATTAAGCCATGCAGCAACTTCATCTCGTCATCGTGCCTTCACCGCTCCTTGGCAATTTCCCTTTCCCAACGCCCCCGCTCCTCACGCAGCTCGGCAGCACGTCGCTCACACTCCTCCCCCAGTTCCTCCAGCAGTGCCTGCAGCATCTGCTTACGCACACACAGAATAACAACGAAGCGCACAATGTCAGGAACTCAAATAATATTTAGGGAACCAATAATTATTACATCAAACACAGGGAAAAGGCCAGCACAAAACCAATCATGCACTTAAATAGGGAACTACAAAACCGGTTAAAACATGACATGACCAGATACAGGCAACCACTACCAACAAACAAGACTTGACCAGATACAGGCAACCACTATCAACCAAAATGATGCAACACATATCCAATAATATAATCAGGTGGCATGATACACACAGCAATCAGGATGACAGGTACATACAGCAAATAAGAACAACACGAACACAACATGCCCCTCCCCCCCCCCATCACACACACAAAGGGTCCAGTCCCTCACAGTGTACAATACATATGCCTATATAATTTGTATTATGCCAATTTGTGCACATTATATAGAGGCCATTGTTATACCCACTCACTGTGACCATTCTACTGTAGTCTTACAGCCCGTTTACACTAGTGGAACTGTTCGGTAACTGGTTCTCATCGGTTCAGCCCCGTTTACACCAGTTACAGTGAATCTGGTTCGAGTAGTGCAAATGAAGTGCAGAAAACAAACAGTAGTCTCCAACAGACGATTTCCATTGCATAGGCACCGAATTTTTGACCGAAAGGCGCAGTTAGCGATAATTGTCGCCCGAGCAGCCTTCTCCCATACGCATTTTGATTGAAAGAAGCACCTCTGTGTCACTCCAGACACCAGCCATTGCTTTTACCTACTTAGAGCACAATACAGGTCACTACTGAAGAATTTAATCTACATGCAGAAGCTTCTATGTGCTCTCGAACTACCTGGTTACGTGCGCAAGACAAGAGGCGTGGATAGCCGCTTACAAGCGGTATCATTTTCACAGGCAAACGGAACAATTCTGGACCGGTTTGGACCACCTACCTGAGGTGGTACCATTGGAACAATTCGCTTAAGAAGTGTTCCACTCCCGTTTACACTACAGTAAGAACAGTTCTGGAACCGTTCCAGAACTGTTCCACTGCGTAAACAGGCTGTAACATGACTAGCAGGCATTTCTCTGCCTATCTTGCCAAGATGTATCTATAGGTGTGATGTGATGTGAGTGGTTGTTGTGGATGTTTTTTGATTCAGTACATACTACAAATTGTACTGCATTCCTGATTGTCGACAACCACTGTGTCAGGAGGTGGTATGTGTCACTGTGCTGTTCTTTTCCTATATACGAAGGTGACCACGATTCCTGTGCATGTGAGATCAACCCATCTTCTATCAATGAAACGCTGTACAGCCTTCAATGCCATGTTCAGGAGGTTGACTATTTTGGTCATCACCTTCGTTCGGCAAGTGGCAGTGTCCCTCCTTATCACATTCCTGGGTTTATCTACTATACTCTGTGAAGAAATGCTTGCTCACCCAGCTGCAAGAAAGAAAGGTTAGAAGGCAGCTTCATCAGCTAGATGCTACTGCTATTGCCATTTGCTAGTACACGTATAGAGTGTAGATTATTAAATGAAACCTATTGATTGTAAAGATTTACTGAGCGTAATTGCAGCAACTGGATCTCACATTCAATCATTTAGCTTTCAGGATGTTTCAGTCTAAGCACCTTTCTCAACAATAGTAAGGTCCTTGGACCGAAACGTCTTGGAAGTTGATTGATGAATTGACTGTGAAATCCAGTTGCTGCGATTGCACTCAGTAACTCTTTACTATCAGTAACCCTCATGCAGTAGTGAGCCTATACTACATCATGAAACCTATTCTTCAATGCTATAATGTGCGTAGGTAAGAAAGATGCCTTTAGTCCATGTCGAAAGGAAAGTGCATTTGAGTTCATCTTTGTACCCAGTTCATTCACTATCGGTGTGGCAGCTGTGAAGAGGTGGGTCCTGTTGTATGTGCACTATGTCTCACTCAACAGCTTGTGTAGAAGTGTAGGTAGAAGGTGATCATGATGAACATGAAAGTGTTATTGAATCAATTCATTTGCAGGTACAAGCGCCTAGCAGTGTACAAGGAACTTCATAATCTGTTGTTGAAGTTTCCTTCACTGAAGCTACGGAGAAGAACAAAGTTTGCGAGAAGAATACATGGTCAATTAGTGGTATCGTTCACTATCCGGAGGTCCTGTGTGATGCGCCTTAGGGTAAGTGAGCTCCACCACACACTGCTCTGCATACCCTGCAGCTGTCACAGTGTCATGGGTAACACATTCCTTAGTATTTCAGCTGACGAAGGCCTAGGTGGCCAAAATGTCCTGATGTATTTGTGCTACGTTATTCGCTCAAGAAGTTCACCCACTTTATTATAACACATTCCTCTATCTCTTTTGACCTCCTCTATACCATGCGCCAGTGTCTCCAATGGTATTTCCCTTAATCTCCCCGTGTACAGTTCAGACCCCCTGGCTTCTGCCTCGCACTGCTAAGATGCATTGCACACCTTGTCAAGGAAGTGTTGGCTCAAGCAGTTTCTGTTATGCCTTCTGTCCTTCTGTGTGGCCTGCTGCTCCAGGCGGGAGATGTGGAGGTCAACCCTGGACCTATCCATGGTAAGGAGAGGGCACCTTTAGTTCAGCAGTTGTGTACAGTAACTGGCAATGTGATATGTAAACAATAGTGGTATTGTAGTATGAGGTGTTTGTATAATTATATGTAATGTGGTGCATGCTTATGCATTGACTTGTTAGTATGTTGTGGAAAGCCATAATTATAGCTAGAATGCCAGTTAGCGAGTCTGTCCTTCCCTTTGTCTGTATACCATCTCAGATGGCGGCACATTTCCACTGAGTTCATGGAACAATGATGCATTGCTCTTCTTGAGAGAAAAGTTGAAGCACAAAGTTTTAATGAACATAGGCCTCAGCGCTAAACTAGAGAGAGCAGCTGGTGGATTTATGAGCCAATATGAAGCAAGGAAGGTAAGAGAATTACATAGCAACAGTGCCCAGGTGGACAAGGTCATTGAGACTCTGTGTGGGAAAGGAGATGAAGACTTTAAGACTTTCTGCAAGCTACTGCATGACAACAACCAGGTGATCTGGGCAGATGAGCTGAAGAGGATGGCAGAGCAGTTCAAGAGAGGTGAAGGAAATAGCTTCTGTAGGAGGTGGACATAATGTACCATGTCCTGTTCACATCTCTTATTATATTCAATGAATGCTTAATGTTTAATTACCGTGTACAATGCCTACAACGTCTGGGCAACACATTGATGCTAATTAGGCTGGATGTCACATTGTGACATTGACTGCTAATTTTTGCTGGATGACATCACAGTAATTATTGAAGTATAATGTGTTAATGCTGATCATGTGACTTCTAGCCAATGGGATCTTATTTAATGGGTCACATGACTGCCGGTTAAATTGCTTAATGCACGCTTTAGTGTGCATTAAGTTGTTAATGCACACTTTTTAATTACATGTTCCAGGCCTGGATGTACGCAGCTTGTTAGCCAAAACCTTCCATTTGACTCGGTTCCAACTGAATGACGTCTCGAATAGCGAGCCAGTCAGCGCCTGTCAAAAGCAGAAGCCGCCCACTGGCTTTTTCGCATCCATGCCAAACAGAAGTCCACCCCATTTGGGACGGGTATATGGAGTGAATGGCATGGCTTTCATTGTGTCCAGAACTGCGAAACTGCTGGCCGAGTACTTGTTGCTACTTCCATATTGGAAACGTTGGCTGCAGAAGTGGCATAGTGGCATAGAGCGCTAGTCCTGAAGGTTGGGAAAGTCTTGGAAAGCTCACAAAAGAAATCTGGTGGTTGTCCGCAGTGTTGCGCTCCGTGGGACTATAAATTAAGGGAGTGCTGGGTCTCTCTTCCACTGAGCTGAGCTAATAATTATATGTAACTAACAACATGTTTGAACATGGTGCCTCTGAATCTCATTGGATGGATGTCGTGATAAGCATTAAAACATTTAGACCATGCACGCTGGCAGGCGTTGCGCTGTTTAAATTTAACGCTCTCAGATGACCAATAAAGGACGGGGTTGTGTAATGCACTTACCTTCGGCTCATGCATTACCTAACCCTGACCTTTATTGCATCACCCATGAGTGCTAAGATTACACCGCTTAACTCTCTGCCAACCGTGGTCTAAACATTACATAGTATTGCTTCATTTGTCAATATTGTGTATTTGAGGAGATTATTAGGACACTGTACCTGCCAATTAACGTACAGTACAGTTGTTATAACCTCTTAGTATTGGCCATTACTGGCTGTATACAAAATCATGCAGTGTACAATATACAGTACTGTTCATAGAAAAGGTAACGATAATTTTGTTTGTCATTTAACGATATTCCAAGAATTACGTCGTTTCATTCATGAACCGTGAGCTGTCAAGTGTTAACTGCTAACCTTGCTATTCACGCATTACATAATGAAAACATGGCTGACTCTGCAACGTATGTATGTGGTTCTGGCGTCCACTTGAAGCATCTACCACTGCCTGGGAGACAAGAAATTGTTCCATGTTCTTTGTATTTCTTTATTGTTGCCCATACCATCTTCTTGGGACTTTAAGTCCTGCTGCTGCTAGGACGTTCACAATATTTCCGTAGGGCACTTTCTTGAAGTACAGCTGCATGATGCACTGCTTACAATACGTAGTCAAAACCATGTTCTCTTCACTGCCGCTGAAACTTTAGAATCGATCGAGAACATTTTTCGCATGCAATAAAATATACAGCTAAGGGTGAAACGCTAACCGATAAAACGCTAATAGCTAACTGATAAATGATAAACGGAACCACTAAACGCTACTGTTTCTCAGTTCACCGTTACCTTTTCTATGAACCTTACCGTAGGGCCTTGCCTTTTCAGATTCGCTTGTGGGACATGTCCAGTTTTGTTTACATAACTAAATCAACACAGGTGTGAATTCCTCTGTTGCAGTGGCTCATGTGATGTGTGCGTGATCTGAGTGATCTGTGATGCGAGATCTCAGATCATGTTGTATCTGACATGTAGTGTAGAACTGAAACCAGGCTGTGTACCACACAGTTTTGATTAAATTGTTCGGGCAAAAATGACAAATAACATGCATGTACCATAATGCAGTCAGCCATTTTTGGGAAAGTCATAAGGACGTCATGAGACCTGCCCCCTGAGGGAGGTTTGGCAGTGAGTATTTGCAGAAGAATGTCCTGGCTTTCAGTGTAGAGGTGCTTCAATGACTCGTTTTGAATGCTAAGGAAATGATCTAGGCTTCCAGTCATGCATTGTTTGTTGTCGATTCCTGCGAGGACTTAGCTAGAAGGTTCAAAAGTTGCAGGAGAGAGAAAAAAGTTATTTTTCTTTTGTAACTTTGGATTGGATTGGTTTAGCAGCAATGCATGCGTGCAAAAGTTAGAGCGTGTGTTTATAAACAGGTTTTTGTTCACTGTTTTCCTTTTAGGTGTTATCTGACAGCCAGAAAGATATTTCCACCATTTTGATGGCTTTGTTAGCGGTGCATATTAATTGTTCAGTGTAGCAAGGTACCATCATCGGATATTGTACATAGAATTAAAGAGTAGCATCTGTTCTTTCTTCTGTACTTGTTTGATTCTGATCCAAAGAAAGTTGCAGGCAACATTAGCCAATTTGCAAGGGTAAAAAATTGGCTGCGGACTTTCTACATTGTTTACACAGGTCATGTCCCACATGTGTAAACATGTCCTAGGCTGGATAACTGCCTGAGCTACTGCATGAAGTTGAATAATAAGGAACTACATCATCCAGCTGAATGCTCATGCGTTTGAGTACTATTATACCATTGTTCATGTGGACATGTAGTTTGCATTTAGTCTCGCCACATACACAGCCGCTTCTGACCACACATTTTGATTAATGGCAGTCAAAGATGAGCTGAAACATGAATTGTCATTGACAAATGACTCACCTTAGACTCTGACCTACTTGATGCTGTCAGCAGATGGCCTAATCTGTTCAAGTATTACAGTTACCACACGCTGTGCAAAGTTTTGAGGCTAGTTGTGACTTGCATTGACATTTGTAGTAACAACTGAATGTTTGCAATTTGCAGTGTCAGTACTTGTTGAGTTGATTACATACTGCATGTCTCCCTTTCTACCATTGTACTCTGCAGTTGAGGAAGGAACGGGAGGAGGAGAAAGAGAGCAGGTAGACTCCTTTTCCAGTTGCCTTGTGGAGTACTATATGAATATGAAGGTTGTCACGGATGAGTGGCTCCCTGCTGACCAGTCTTTACCATTTGTTAACTTAGCCCTTGTTCGTTTCCATTTAAGTGCCCAGCATGCCCAGGAGATGTTTGTTGAAGCAGTGAGGGAAGGTGTTGATAACGTGTACACCTACCAGACTGGTAAAGTAGAGTTTAAAGAAATCCCAGGATTAGTGAAGATGCATAAACTTGTAATCATTAGCGGTGCTCCTGGCGTAGGTAAAAGTACATTGGCTCGGAGAATATGCCAAGACGTCTGTCAACCCCTCGGTTGCCATGGTTACATTTTGGTTATCTTAGTTGAATTGCGAGACTTGCTCCACTTTAAGAAGGATTTCCAATTAATAGACATTCTACAGCTGTTCCGAGGAATGATGACACATGATGTTTCACTTGAGAAATTGTCTGAAGCAATATGTAGCAACCTAGGTAGAGGTGTGCTCTTCATCCTGGATGGATTTGATGAGCTGCCTCCTCATCTTAGACAGTCCAACTTCCTTGTAAACCTTCTATCACACAACCGTGCTTCCCTTCTACGACACTGTGATGTTATTCTAACATCCCGCTCCATTGTAACAAGTGAGATCTACCACCAAATGCAGATGTCTTATAGCCAATTTAGTCTAACTAATATTGAGGTGCTTGGTTTCACTCAGAACCAGATCATGAATTGTGCAAAGCAATATTTCGCTGATTGTAGGCGACCAGACCTGTTTGACCTTTTTGTCAGGAAGATAGGTGCTTTTCCACATATTAGAGGTCTCTGTTCAATCCCGGTTGTTCTGTCCATCATTTGTCAAGTGTTTCTATTTAGAGAGGGCCTGCCACCAACATTGACACAAATCTACAATGACTACCTCTGTGTGAAAGTACTAAAGTACAATGAAGACTTGTCTGAACTGAATTCCATCATGGATCTTCCAAAGGACCATGACATCTATAAACTTGGGGAAATTGCTTATAACTGCATTCAAAAGCAAAAAGTAGTGTTTGATTCATCTGATCTCCAGGGTCTCGGTGAGCGCTTCTCAGATCGTAAGAGAGGGTGTGGTGTTTTAACAGCTAGGCCCATTCGATGTGATCCAAAGTCTGGGAAAGTGGCCATTGAAAGCTTCTTCTTCATTCACTTGACTGTACAGAAATTCCTTGCTGCTGTTTATGTGTCTCTCCTGACAGCAGACAGTCAGTGTGAAATCTGGGCCAGGTATCTCGGTGAGCCCCACATGGCACAGGTGTGGCGCTTTTATTGTGGATTGACTAAATTACAGCACTTTGACCGCCTTCAAAAGAAGATTAACTCGTATAACACAGACTTTCAGATGCAATGCCTTTATGAGACGCAAGACATTTCATTGGTTCACTGCCTGATGCCACGTATTGTAGGAGAAAAGGTGAAAGTGAGGCCCCAAACTGCTTATGACTCCACAGCCTACGGCTATTGTCTCTCTGTACTGCCTTCATTGAAAAGCCTCACCTTTGAGAAATGTGCACGTTCTGCAGAAATCCATCGCTTGCTGGAGCCAGTCTATGCTAGTGGGACACTGCAGACATTGGACCTAGCAAATAGTGGTGAGGAGTAGTCTCATCAGATTGGAATTTAATAGAACTTGAACTAGCATATCATACAGATATGTTTACAAAGCACTGCCTCACTGATGTGTTACATAAGTTCTTTTTTCCATCTTGTAATTTACCTTGTGTGTGTAACTGCTGCCTTACATGATGCAAGCTACAGGTGTATAGCATTTCATTGCATGACAGTTTGTTGCAAAGCAGTATGTTGCCTCACCTTACTCACCTCCATGTATTGAACTAACCATAAGTTGTGCTGTGCTGTGTTTTAGGCACTGACTGGAGAGTACTAGAAGTTGCCTTGGACAGACTTGTATCACTGGAGAGGGTAGCTTCTACAGGTAACAGCCACAAAGTTATCCACAATTGTATGTAGATCTTCCATAATATGTACCGTATCAGCTCTAAATCTTCATCTCCCCTTGTGCTGCAATTTTTTTATTTGGAGCCATTAGAGGTGGAATGGAGAAAACTGTTGAAGGTGGTGAATAGTCGGAGTTTCTGGACAAACATTTGAGTGCATTAAAGCGTTTTCATAAGGGGTACTCCTTGCTGAAACGGTCGCTTTTTAATTGACTGTGTGAACAGCAGTTCAAGGCTATGGTATATCTCGAAATCACTAAAGTCCGTTGTCGCACCAACAGAATGAAAAGAACAGCATCTATTCCGTCAGAAAGAACTTAGTCCAGTCCCTTCCATGGAATGCTTCATATCCATGACAAATATTCGAACCCATCACAGAAATTTGAGAGACAGGAAATAGAGTATACTTGTATTAATGGAGTTTTCCCGTGCAAATATTAGAATGATGTATTATTAGACCACATAAAGTATGCATTTCAGAGAGTGCATGAATTGTATGACTTGATCTTGGAGGGATGGAGTTGAAACAGTATGTAGCCACATATAGCTACATTGAACACATGTGGAAGTGGACGCATCCACAGTTGTATACATGGTAGTCCATCTCCTTCAGCCGAGAACATGTGGGGCTCACATGAGTGGTAGTCCTCATGGTTTAACATTAGGACCCTATTTCAAACTTTGCGTGCGTGTAGTGTGAGCCCAACTTAAATGATGGCTACGTATGAGCACTGTACTTTGCTTTTCAATGTCTTTCCTAGCTTTTTTTGCACAAATGGTGACATCGGGTGTTGTATTCCATGGTGCTATTTAATAGAAAGGCTGGGATATTTGGGGCCCAGCTTCAGATTCATCGCAAGCGCAGGCAGCCAAGGAAGACAAGAATGGTAAGTCGATGCTTCTATTGTACTTGCTTGCACTTCTGTGACCCAGAAAAGGATGTAGGAGCCACTTTAGCTGTTGGCCTATTTGTTCAACAGCCGACTGCATACGTTATTGTCGCTGTGTGGTAAATGATTGCCTTTCTGGTCACGCAGGAAAATGGTGTGTAACTTCACATTAAGTTTGGCGCTTGATTGCTCGGCACAAGAACAACCAGGAGAGACAACGAGAATCTGAAATAAAGGCCAAATGACTGCTAGGCTTGCTGTGAAATGTTCGTACCATCCCTCCGTTCTTGGCAGGCAAATGAAGGGAAAGTTTATCTTGGTTTAAACATGCAGCAATGGTACTTAACGGCATCTAATTGTATGATGCAATTATGCGACAATGGGTTGTGTGTACAGACCTAACATATGGTGTTAGTGTTTAGAGCTCTTTGATTGCATGAGTAGATCTGACACTGTGTACCACTAGCCACTGATGTGGTGTGGTGTTGACCAATAATTGTCATTATGAACTGTAGAATGTCTCTGCCATGTTTAGAGTTCGCTGAGTGCATGACCTGTGTGTTGCATTTACCTTTCACAGATGATGCCTTCAAAGGACACTTTGGCAAGGTGCACTTGGAGAGACCTCCCCTTAGCACGGTAGTGAAGTTGCTGTGTCTACAACATGTGACAGAGGTTGTATGTGTGGCCATACAAGGATGTGAGGTAAGTACCAGTATGAGCTGTGGAGGATTTGTGCATCTAAACTTTAACTTGTGTAAGGTCACCTCACATTGTAATTTTTTTGCCAGTATATATGTATAGATTAAATCCTAGCTTCTTAAGTGTTACAGGATATCACCGAGGTGATATCCTGTAACACCGGAAGAAGCTAGGGTTAACCAATTTGTAGCCTATCCCGTATAAGCAACACTTGTGTCCAAACTCGGTATACATTCTGCTTTGGAATGTGCAGCAGAAGTATTACAGTTGGTTCTGTTGCTGCGTGTGATTTTGCTAGTTTTGGATGTGTACCAATCCCTACTGTCTCGAAAGTTACTGGTGTTCAGTGTGGGCTGCTGCGAAATGGATGATTCGGATCCGGATTTCAAAGAACCGTGCAAGAAGAAAAAGAAATCTACAGCTGTCTAGAACAGCCGAAGCATGACACACTTCTCCTTTCCAGTGTTGCTAGGCAAGATGTCTGAGATTTGTAACGGCTACATTCCGCCGACCACAGTGAGAGCGACCAACTGGACAGTTCGCGTTCTGGACTAGTGGCGGGAAGAACGTAACCAGCGCTGTAGCAAAGGTGCCCCTCAGATCTCCTTGAGCTCCCTGCTACCGAGAATTTGAATCTGTGGCTTGCTCGTTTTGTCATGGAGGCTAGGCAAGCAGACAGAGATCCGTATCTGCCTACCAGGCCGGATATCTCAATTAGACAGACCCTTTGATCTTAAGCCTAACCAGACTACAAGACAGCTTAGATAATGTCCACTGATAGCAAACAGTAGTGACAGTGTCAAATGGTGTTTATCCCCGTGATGGACTGTGTTGATGACTTATTTTACAGCCAATGGACCATGAGGTCTTGATGAAGATGGAAAGGTCACTCTCTGGAAACAAGACCATGAACAAGCTGACACTGAGTGGTGTTGGTGGTGTGACTCTACCCAAGCAGTTATGTCATCAGCTTCTTCTTGGAATTGGAAGAAATTATTCATTGTCAGAAGTGTCCTTGTCCCTTAACCCGCAGAACTGGTGTTGTCCTGATGATGGTAGGTTGGTGTATGTCAGTCACATATTGTGTGATTCAGTTGGATGTATATGGTGTGTAACAAGCAATAGATCCCATTACCATGGTAACGGGCATTCTAAGTGATGTTTCTAAAACTTGTAGACTTCCGCTTGTATTTTGCACAGGATCTAAATCATTTAGATACTGGTGTCTAAATCCTGTAGACCCCTCTATAGTTGAGAAACTGCAGCTGCGATAACAATAGTAGTGCCATAGCGTACGATATGATGCACAGGTCGCCTGGCTTACTTGTTTCGTTGATAAGCAGAGTACAGCAACTCCGGCTACGAACCAGAGCCAAGAAATTGGAACTGCAGCTGGCTATAAGCTACGTGGGGAACAGGCTTTGGTAGCTTGTTTCCAGAGAGTGACCTTTCCATCTTCATCAAGACCTCATGGTCCATTGCCTGTAAAATAAGCTGATGTGCCGCATCCAATGCTGACCTGTAAGAAACATCCGCTGCGAGATGAACAACCCAACTTGAGACCATAATCACACGACGTTTTCTCCGCCACTGTCAGGAGTAGCTAACTACTTCCAGACGACACGTGATGACACAAGTACGAGTAGGTAAACTGATTCGCTGCCGGCTCCTTGCCCAATCATTTGGGATCTATAACATTTATATGCTGACCAATAAGTGTCTCTGAAGGTTAGACCACTCAGCATTTAATTATTACATAGTGAGGATGTCTATGTGAAGTTAAGTAAGTATATGTAGGTATTGTATTTACATGTTCAACTCTACACCTGTTTCCCTACCCAGTGCCTGCAGGTGATCAAGGGAGTGTACAACATCTTACTCTGAAGGGTGCTCCAGTGGATGCCTTCATAAACTTATTGTCCTTCTTCAGCAAAGTGAAAGAACTGAAGTGTCATTCCATCCATCCCCCGCAAGAGGTACGGTGTGGCTTGAGATGCACTAGTCTGTGTAGTAGTAATGTGATACAGGGCCGTAACACCAAGCTAAAATGCGGTCAGGCCATAGATGACGCGCCACAACACTCCAATGAGTACGATAAAATGTAACATAGACCAACAGGCACTTACAGCAGGAAAGGCGATCAAGTGCCATGTAACAGGTAATACAATGCATTGAAATAAAAAGATAGCGCATTAAAATTGAATTCTAGTGGTTTTTGGCTGTCTCTCCAATGCTAGGCAGCACAAATCTCTCCTTCCCTCGACTAGAAGACACCATCAACGCACGGTGATCGATTAACACACCATTTTACACGATAAAAAAACGTCATGCAACATTTGTAAAATGGCTGCCGCCGATAAGGTTGGTTAGAGGACTAAGTATCTGGCTATTCCTTGGTCAAGCTAAGGCCTGCAGCGCTGTAACAAGACCCCTCTGCTTTTAGAACGTTGTTTAACCTTAGGCCAGTACCCCCCCCCCCCCCCTCCCCAACTTGAAAGTGTGTTTAAAATGCATATCTTCAATATTTAGAATTTTTGTTCCAGCTGCAAAGAACGGTCCGGCCATGACTGGACCGGCCGGACTGGGTGCTACGGCCCTGTGATGATGTGTTTTGAATATCTAGCAGTTATAAGATAACACGTACATGTGGGAAATTTCCAATTATTTTCTCGCAGTTTCAAAATTACTTAGGACCCAACTGTAATTTTTGTGAGACTATTTCATGTTTTGCACAATGAAGACAAGCCACACTCCCTGTACAGTGGTTGTGACTGCATGCACGCTGTGGACCTGGAATGGACATGTCTTGCTGCTAGAGCTAAATTCTCAGTATTAGTAGAAGTGCAAGGGCTTTTCTCCACAATGAGCAAAGTACAAGCACTTTCATTTATTTCACACGTATCACCATTGATTGATGTTAATTACGTTCTTCACTGCTTCACAGATGCAGTAGTTGATTCTGGTATTACTGTTGACAGTGACTTGTCTGGTTTAGGTAGCACTATATCAGCTTGCTCAAAGTACGTACATGGCTGTGCACTGCTACCTACAGTGAAATTGAGCGCATGGGGACTGCGGAGAAACCTTTGTGGCTAGGTGTAGACATGGAGCAATTAAAGCCAGGAGCAGGAAATTAATGCCAAACGTTTCAACGGCTATACAGCTGTCATTATCAGTGGCTTAGTGGAGATTGTTTCGGCCGTAAAATGTTGGACAGCAGCTGTGGCAGTAGTTACTGTAATAGTCTTATCAGCAAAATCACAAGCATGAGGAGGGCATGTGCACTTGCTGCTGCATTGTGGTTACCAAGCCACCTATGCCATCATCTTCCCTAAGCCTGCCACCCTATTATTAAACATACTAGCATGGTGCCCACCAAATGAGTTGATCCCAGGCACATTTGAAGTATCTGTTCTGGTAGCAACAGAGGGTAGCTGCTATAGCAACAGGGAAATTGAATCAATCATTGAACGAAGGCAGATCAAATTGCCCAATATTGTATACGTACAAATTTTTGCAGGACGTTATTTTTGAATTTTGCAAATCCGTTGAGGTTCGCGAAATTCAAATCGCAATAATTCATGCAATTTCCAGGGCAATATACACATAAGGAAGGCGAAAGCGCTGTTCCACCTTCTTTATGGTATCTTCAGGACCATTGAAAGTGTTAGTGCAAGGCAATTTCAGACCTGTGGCAAATCAGTGGAGTGCTATCCTGCTCCAGTAAATCGTGCATATTATCAAGCCACTGCGTCAAACGAACACTGTGCAAAGGCAGGATATGGTGTGGAACATGTCCCACAGTCAGGCCGTCTTTCTGGACTGCCACCGCGTACGGATCTTGGCTGTTTCCGCTTTCCCGTTCACGCTGAAGAACTGCTCCTGTTGATGCAGTCCAGAGATCCTTGTAAATGTGATACCCGTGAACACAACTACTTCAATGGAACGAAGACATCTGGTCAGAAATGATCCTCAAAGCACCAGTGGTATGAACCAAAGCGTAAAGGGATGCTTGAGCCACTCTAGGTGTTGATATCTTCCATAGAAACTTAGAAAGGGAGCCATTCACAAAATTTTCATGGCTTTGCAAAATTGAATCGCAAAAATTGTGAAGTAAGGGGCTTTTGTGAAATATACATTTTGTGAAAATTTGGATGTATACGGTAACTGGAAGTTGTATGGTGTGATAATTAATAATGGCTGTTAGCAGCAAAGGATAAAGCAGAAATCGAAGGATGTCTCCCCCAAAACAGAAAGATGGGGGTTTTCAACCTGAGGAGGACACTTCCCAATCCATACTTCATAATCCCTGAGAGTTTTGGTGGTGCCCTGCACTATGGTTTTGCCTGAATCACAAACAAGCAGACAAATGCACAAAGAAACAAATTGTATTCTATATTTAGAAGTATGCCGAGAATTTTTTCATGAATCCTAATCTATCCACAGGAATATTATCCCCCTAATATGTATTTCCCACTATATTGTATTGCCTTGCCTATTTTGTACTGGGTAATGATGTGTAGGGTCGCCCCACAGTTAGCTAATTAGCAGATGTATACTAATTATTTTGTAGTGTGGTGTTTGCATAAACCTTTCAATTAATAAATGAGCAGGTGTTCCTATATATGCCATTTAGACACTAAAAGAAGTTTTACTGTATGTTATGATGATGCTGTGCCACTACATCAGGTGGAGCAGTCTCACTGTTTTCATTGTCGCTGTATCAATAAGTGGTGCTAAGGATCTGCGTCGTCTCTGAGAGCTGAATTTAACCTATACTGCGACATTCATGAATCCACTATGCACTCTGTAATGACTTTTGTCGAATGAGTAAGCAACTTTGGGTCTCTTGTGTGGCGATGCCATTGTACTATAGCAGCTACATGATATAGCGCAATCTTATGACATCTGTGCATGATTGTTAAGGTAGTAGGTACGGCTAAAGTGACCAAATCAGTTGGCCTTTATTTTTAGTGGTTGAGTTATCTTCATCATCAGAAGTCTTAACTGAAAGTTCCAAGTCTGTACTTTCACGCTGTCACAAGTTATGAAAGAATGAAAATTCGCCGATTTATGTCAAACTCTAAGTGTTAATGGTCTGAATTGTAATTGCTGACTGTTGGCAGCAGGGATGCTTATACGTACGTACGGAAGGTGACAGGTGTGAAATGAGGTGTGAAACCACAACTATTTGGCCTTCCAAATCAGCGGCGAGGGAAGTATAGCAGACTTCGGCCTCTTGTGGGCGATCGTTCCACTTGCAAAGCTTGAAAGTTACTGGATTCTGCGTTATAAAGGTTGTTCCTAGCGTTGGGTTAGGTAGCGAGTACGAGAAGTTTCAATGGCGCTTACTCTGGCATACCACTGTGCGTGCTAAAGGTGTTGCAGAGCTATCTAGTCTGAAGCGTTACAACCGATCCAAACGCGGTTTGCTTCATAGTGTAGAGCATTATGTTGGGCAGATTCCTATGGCAGCGATAACGGAAAATCGTTTCTGTGATCGAGTTATCGCAAATTTCGTAAGTTAGAAAGGGATAGAGAATAACTCCACAACAAGATGCAAGGTAGTAAATCGCTGCCATAGGTTTGTGCACACATGCCTATAGATTGTATATCCCAGGTTTGGTCCATCTCAGCCTTTGGGGGTAGAAGAAGATCGATTTTCCCTGGAGTTGCTTGACTTCAATCAAGGTGATAATTTTTCACTTTCACTTAGATTATCTCAATAAGGGAATCACCAATCAATTAACAAGTGGCACCAAATTATGGGAAATTTACCTGTTTATCACATTTGTAACAATCATCATTGGTGGATTAATGGTTTGAGAGTTGCATAGGCAAAAGTAATGTACCCTAAAGAAAGCTTTTAGCCGTACCTACTACCTTAATGCAAAGTGCAACAGATTTGACCACATTTAACACCTTGTTAATCCAGTTTCGAGGTCCGTTGGAGTGAGATTTTAGATGCACACCAATTAGTGGCTAGAACCCATTTCTTCTAGAACTAGGCATCAGTAAATACATCATGCTTACTTCCTATTGGAAAGTGTCCTTGTTTATGCTTGCATACATTGACGGGGGGGCACGGTAAGATCTGGTAAGGTTTGACAAAGGGGCATGGCAAGATTTAGATACTATAATAAATTACGAGCAAGCGCGGCCAAAGGCCGCGCTTGCTCCGTGTCGCATCGCCAAGTGGACAACGCAGGCCATCCATCACCATTTGGGTGATTGCAGCTGGGTGACACTGCCTGGGTACAGTGCTGATCTCGTTTGCACTGACCTTGGCCACTGTCATACACTTGCATGCACATATACATATTAATTATAGCTAGCTACACCTACACCATGTTAAAAGAATTGCTTGGTCATGCCTTTCCTTAGCCAATAAGGCAGTGCCCAAGCAAGCTTTCTGCGCAATAGCTTACTTTTTCATAGAGAAAGGGCTTTCAGCAGCCCAGAATGCTGACAGTTGAAGTACCAAAATAGCGAAACAAAAATACCCACGTACCAATAGCCAGAGCACTTCCCTCACACCAGACAATAACAGTAAACTTCTGTACAAGTGCACGTTGCGCCTGGGAGACCCAAACTGAGGAGCGCGGAGTGTCTAAGGGACTGGCTGCAAGGCATATGCACACTGCCAGAGCAGCCATGTTTGTGGTTACGTCATTGCGTCGTCCAATCAAATGCCCGTTTTTAATGCCCCGCACAAGCAAAAGAATGAACGAATGCACAGACTGGAAAAGATTAAATATATTAGGGATACCAAGAATGAAACTGCCGCTGTCTATTCCATGGTGTTTTTGGAAGACGTCCACTATGTCCTTTGTCTTGGTCATGTAGATGATCCTGAGGTGACATGAAAGACATTAAAATGTGCTAAACATATAATATTTTTACATCTAAAACCTGCTGACAAGAAAATTAAGGTATTTTTGCTAGAAATACAAGAAGACATGCAACAGGGGCTTTGTCATGTCAGATGCTTGTGCTCGCAGATGGCAATTTGAAGTGTACCACGCATGCCATGATTGAAGGTCAGTTTTAATCCTCACTCCTGCCCATTGAGAAGGTGCTGTGAGGTCGTTTTTGGTGAAATTAGAGGTAATTCTTATCATCGGTCTGTTTTATACATGTGTTGTGTGTACCCATGTACTTTGTGTTAAATGAGGTGCATGCACGCTATGTAAACAGGAAGAAGCATTTCTGGGCAAACCACTTCCAAGAAGTTATCAATGTACCCATTTCCCTTCCTTTCGTTCAAAATTCAAACCTTTCTGGGCAGAAGCACACGCCAGAGAGACTTGTTTGCGTACACTCGTCCGCCATTTTAATATATCTAATTCCGTTATTCCACTATTCCGTTATTCCGCTATTCCGTATTCCACATTTTAGTAATGCCCGCTAGCTGGTGTGTGGTACACAGTATCTATTATTTTCATATTGTCCTTGCTGACTCAGCACTGACGTCTGTAACATGTTTCTGACTAGAGTTCCTTCTTCATGCAGAATATGAGAGATGAGGAACTGGACATGAAGTTAAGGGACATGATGCAGGGTCTGGCTGGGATGAGGCAACTGAAGAAATTGATAATAGGAATGGATGTTAATGTAGGTTTGGGGTGGCATTATATATATGAGTGACTATGAGTGAGGGATATTCACCTTCATCCGACATGTACGTACGTATGAACCTCATGCAACTTCTTGTTGTGTTGCCAGTCCCGTTCCTTTGTGTGTCTATGCCTCAATGTAGTGTCGGTATTTCTAAAACCAATTTTATCAAGCCAGTTATGCATATGTATCACGAATATCTGATTATGCCAAGACAATACACTTTATTCAGCCAGTCTATTAATGATAAAGGAGAACACACATAACAATGGCACAAACTTGCACATTCGTTTTCATTGACATAGCTTTTGTAATCTTCCGTCAATCAAATTATGGAATCAGACACTTGACCCAGTACCCTAATCTTTCAGACCCTCAAATGCACCCGTTACCTTCTCTTTCTACACGTGCATTTCATATAATAGTATCGATTCTCTCTCGTTTGAAGCAAAACTGTGTGTGCGCATGCATGTGGGTGGGTGCTTGCATGCGTGTATGTACACATTCATCTTGAAGTGTGTAATTGTTTATTTCTGTTCATTTCACATTCCATGGATTTACATTGCTCCTCCTTTAATTATTAGTTTCCAAACCATCTGATGGTGGGAGTTGGACAATATCTTTTGCAAAGTATATCAAGAAGCAAGCTAAGCCTTTCAGTTTTTGCTTTATATGGCGATAGCAGTAGAGAAAGTCTACTGCTGGACATACTAATGAGAGTATCACCTGATGAGAGGAAAATGTTCGCATCTGGGAAGTATGGTCGCTCCTACCCCTGCATTCGCCTCTGTGAGTAGTGGCAGTATGGTTGCATGTTGGAATGATATTGGTTAGGTACACACTTTAACCCTTCTATGTACACCTGTGTACTGTATTGTAAAGTACACCACAGTGCATTTTGATTGAGTTTGTTCACTAGTTCTAATCTTGCTTTCTTTGGGGCCTGTATCCATAAGCCAGGCAGGCAGCTACCTTAAGGCTAATTTTAGCAGCAGCTTCATTTAGCATTTTGAACAGTTCAGGATTTAGTGGGTACTAATTTTAGTGTTTTTTGCTATTCCATAAATTAGTTACTTAGTACCCATTAAAACGAGAGCACTAAATTGCAGAACCCTCGACACTGTGTCACTTTAAGACTAGGACATACATTCAAATTGCATGCAGCCTTACTGTACACACTACAAAGGGCTGTGGCTGGCAATGTAGTAAAGATGAATCGTCACTTAGATGGAAGGGCACAACTGACCCGCAAACCGCTCTTCTGACATACACAGTGGTGCTACATTGTGGGCATACCTTTGTTTAGTTGTTTGCTTTGCTTGCGTCAACGTCCAATTCATATGTACAGTGTAGCTAGCTATCGGATAAAGCACGTGGTTTTCCCTGACTTCACACTTTTGTGCATCATGTGGACTATAGCTGAAGCCGCATTTTGTCCCCACATTCCTCACTTTCTAACTCTCTGCTACGCCCTGTCTCATTAACACTTCACAGTGCTGATTATTAAGCAGCCTTCAGGCGTCGCCCAACCAATTTTGATTGAGCAAATTTGGTCCACATAGCTGTTGCCCTGCGTGTCCACTACTACTCACACAGGTGCACTGCACAATATATTTCTCCATTTGGCCCTGTTGAATGGTGGCCGAACGTGGCCAGTTACTAGCTCTCGAACACGACCATTTTATCAAATTGCTTGTTTTATTCAGGAAAGATTGTTGCACTGAAGCTTTTAGTGGCACTCTGACTCCGCCTCGTAGACTGTAGGGTGAGAATAAGGTGAGACAGACAAACACGGACGACTATCATAACCCTGTGGTGCATGTGTGCTGCGGGTTAATTAGTAGCCTTAAGGTATTATCATGACACATTGTCTTATACTTGTACATATACAGTACAAGTTGCATATATACGGTACGGTGCATAGGAAACATGACGCTACCCGAAAACTGGCAACAGTTATCGTTGGTTATCGTTAGCAAACGGCGAACGATGAACCGTTAATCGGTAGCTAGTAACGTTTAATCGTTAACTGGTAGCGATATTACCCCTACTAAAGGGTGACGCTATGCGTAGGTGCACAGGAGCAGTTTCCAGTGTTCGCAAAGGAGAATGGTCTCGTCGTAGCGCACTGAGCCATTGTCTTCACATCTGATGATAATAGTGGCCATGTCTCTGCGAACGGTTCCGAAAAGCAGCGTCTTCGCAAGTCTCTCAGAATGGTCACGTACTGATCCAAGCACCTCCAAGTCTCTTCAAACAGCTCCGAATAGTACCGTCTTTACAGGTGTCCAGTCCATGAATGACAATGTATCCAAGCGTCTCCAAAGAGTTCATTTGCGATTCGGGCAAAAGCTACCACACAGGGCGCCAGCACACTCTCAGGGATTATAAAGTGGGGCTCCAGAAGTGTCCTCTACTGGTTGAAATCAACCGTATTGCAGTTCTTGAAGAAGTATCCTTAAATTTTTTGTTTTTTCGTTCACGGGTAACAGCCATTTTATTAATTATAACTCCTTGACTTCCGGTTATCAGGCAGTGTGTTTGCTGTCGTCCAACGATTAACGGTATTTCGCTAACTGTTTCCGGTTAAACGCTAACAGGTAATCGGAAATATTCACAGATAAAGGAGTGATAACGACGAATAGAGTTAACTGACAATTGGAATTACCGTCATGTTTTCTATGCCCCGTACCGTAATTCTGTATTTGTTGAAACCATACAATAAATGCATGCTGCAATGTCATAATAGTGTATTGACAGCTTTACATGATTTATGGCTTGAGGTGTGGGGGTCGAGTTGCTGATAAAGCACAAGGCAAAGCCGAGTTGCTGATAAAGCACAAGGCAAAGCCGAGTGCTTTATCATGCAACTCGACCCACACACCAACACCCCATAGCCCACTTGATATAGAGTGACTTGCGCAGGCGGACGGTTGACCTCAGTCTTCCATTTTCCGATTACGTCATCTGCAAACCATATTTGGTTGATTCCATTGCGTCATCTGTAATCCGATTGGTTGACTCCATTCAATCTTGCCTTGCATTCTGGTCAGAAGGAAGAAAGAGCGAAACAAGTAGCTGTAGCAGTAGTGGGCGAAAATGCTCCTCTGCTGGTGAGAATACTCTCAATGAGCTTTAATAGAACAAGTATGAGCTACGCTTTGTTCTTTTTATCACCGCGGAGCAACTATTTGCTGCCAATGTTACTGTCCCTTGGGCTAGCTAGTTAGCTAGTGCGAAGATGCCCACTTAAGACTGCCAGTTCAAGAGACACAAAAGGGACTATCGAAGCATCCTCCCTCTGCCATTAGAGTACTCGTTGCCGCCTTTCATATTTGAAGCAAGACATCTACAGAGGATGGCATCAAACCAGAGAAATGATCTCACAAATTTGCCAGTGTATGCATCACACGTACTTCCTTTAAGAGATATCTGGCAGAGAAGTTCTGTGCTCTTTACTAAAGTTGTTGCATTCTGTGTGACAAATTTTGTTTAAATGTGCTTAGTTGTCAGATGATGTGCTCCCATCCTATACTTCCTCAAGGAGCATAATTATACAAATTGCAAGACAAGGCTTCTCAACCATCAACAGTCATTTGTTAGCATGCTATTTTCACTCACAATATTTGCTAGCACGGATGGTCATATCACATTTATCGCTAATATTATCATGCTGTGACCATATTGCCATTGGCACTGACAGACATTTGCTTTGCATCTGCCCATTGTGCACATGCCCAGTCTAGCAATAAGATGGTTCTCACATTAACTGTCTTCAACATGCTAATTAAATTGCACTTTACCTAGAATAGACTGAATTTCTGGGTACAATAGATATGGTAAGTACCATGTGCACACACATGTACATACATTCACCCTTTTCACACTCCTTTCCCTTCATTTATTTAGCACATGGCACTGATGAAGACTTCTCTGATGATGACAGCATTGGTGCCGCAGAGGATGACAACAATAAAGGTTATATTCTTGTGTACCTATAGCTATAGTGTTTATATCATTTTACTTGCACTATTCATTCATTTCATCTAAAGGAGGCCAGTGGTGAAGGTGCTAACCTCCTTAAATCACTCCCCAGATTGCGGTGACACACTCTTAAGACTTCAACTGTTGAAGTTTGATAGAAAATTGTAGGAAGAGTTTTGAGAATATCCAAACTCAATCTTCTTTCAATCTCCTGCATGTGGCGGCGACTGTGAAAGATGCAAAACTTGGAGAGAACAACTTTAAACCTAATTTTGGCTTGACCATGTTACTCTCACTATGCCTCTGCATATGTCTACCATGTTTTGTGGCCATCTGCCAAAACTGAAGGAGTAATTACTGGCCATAATTATGTGTAGCATGCATTATTATTAATGCATGCTTTACTATAATATGATATTACTAGCAGCTATGGCTATTGCTATGGCGAGTCGCACAACAGCGAGTCGGCCCCAGCCAGTTTTGGCGTATGTGAGCTGGTAGCAACGGAAGGTAGCTGCTATAATGACAGCCGAGTTTAAAGTCAATCGTTGAACGACAGCGAATCAAACCGTCCGACAACCGGAAGTCAAGGGAGCGATAATTAATAAAATGTCTGTCAGTTGCGAACGAAAAACCGGAAATAGAAGGATATCTCTTCAAGAACTGCAAGACGGGCAATTTCAACCAATGGAGGACACTAGCAGAGCCCCACTTTATAATCCCTGAGAGTTTGGTGGCATTCTGTGCAGTAGTTTTTGCCCGAATCGCGAACCAACAGACAAACTAACAAACAAGCAAACAAACGAACTGAATTATATATATAGATGTGATTGCTCTCCCTGTCCCTTCTCTCTCTAGTTCTTGCTGAGCTACGACAAGCTGACCTGATTGCCAGTGATGAGTGTAAGTGGCTGAGTGACATCAGTGATGTGGTTAGAGTTCAAAGTACCAAGTCTCCTGATATCATGACCAACACTGCTACTGTTATGAGAAGACATGGACTTGAGGAGGAGTCCAAACTCCTTTCAGGTAAATATCTCTTGCTTCCAGTGGCTACAGAAGTGTGTTGATGGCTGTGTCCCATGCCCTAGGTGACCATAACCATGGGTGAGGAGGTGGACGTGGTTTGTACGTATGTGTTGGGACTTGGGATAAGTTGTGCTTTTACTCAGGTTGCTATCTCAAATCCAGTGACCCCATAACTCCTAACATTGTCTGTCACATTTGCTTTACTGGATCACAGTGAATGAGTACCAGAGCTACACTGACTGCCACTTGGCCTGAACTACACATTTACTTACAGTGCACTCCCTGAACCCTTACCATGGTTGTTTCTTTGTAAGTCATAAAATCTGCTTACTCAGCGCTTTTAATACAGTTTGTATCATATTGTCTGTGAGGGTGTACATTACTTTATCGCATGAGGGTACAAAGCACCGAATGTAATACTAGGCATACGCTAAGCGCATAACAATTGCCTCGCAGCATGAATAGTACGTGGCCAGTAGACAAGTGTAATGTGATGTTACAGACTGGAGCTGTCTTAGTAGCCAAGGGCCTAGTTTACCCTAACCCCAACCCTAGCCCTTAACCCTAGGTTACCGCGGAAGCAGGCCTGGCCTACTTCTGCGGGAGCATGTCGGCAAAGATGAGCAGCCGAACAGGAGCAGAAGCACCCACCGAAAGACGAGCTGTCACGTGACAGAGTCACATGCGCAGTCACGTGTCGTGCGATACATATATTGAATATATTTATCGCCAAAGCTCAAATAGACAGCGATCAATGGCCTCGCTTTGCTCACTTACGCTCGCCACTCAGCAAAAATAGCGAAACACTTGAGAGGCCATGTGACTGACTTGTTACACTTGCACTTGAATTCTGTTGCAGTCGAGTCAAGTACCAAAAGCTATAGACTGAAATTACAGTAGAAATTGGTACTTTGGTAAAAATGGCAGCAAAGTGATCTTGCGTTGGGTATCTTGTCTACGATTGACAGCCCACTGAACCCTGGAGGAGGACAATGCCGACCAGCAGCGGAAGACAAGTATCTGGAATAGGCAACTGGAACTTTAGATCACTTAGGAAGAAGGAGAATGAGGTGATTTGTGAGATGGAGCGCTTGGCCTCAGCGAGACGAAGGTGAGAGGAAATGGCCTGAGGAAGATTGATGGAGTGAAATGTATACACAGGAGTGACAGAAGGGAGAGCGAAAATTGGTGTTAGCCTAATTGTATCACAACATTGCGCAGATTGGCTGTGGAGTTGGAGGTGCGTGAGTGAGAGGTGTGTTACAATCAGGTTGAGAATTGAAGGTGTTTGGATATCAATCATACAGGGTATGCCCCGACAGATAAGGATGATGGAACCAAGGATGCTTTCTATGGGGAACTGCAAGAGGTGATTGACAAAGTCCCTAGAGGTGACAAATTGATTGTGATGGGTGATTTCAATGCCAGGGTAGGAAATAAAGCTGAGATGTGGAAAGGTGTAATTGGACAGCATGGTGAGGAGCTGAAAAATGACTGGGAGAAGGCTGCTGAGCTTTAGTGCTGAAAATGAAATGCAAGTTATGAATACCCACAAGAGAATGAGAAAAAGAATGACCACAAGAGAATTCACAAGTTTACGTGGGCTTGCCCAGGTAGAGGGCTAAAGTTCACCATTGACTACTTTTTGGCAAGAAGAGACCTAAGGAAGGAGGTGCATTGTTCGATAGTGATCTGAGGAGCAGAAATTGGTGGTGACCACTATCTGGTGCTGATGAAAGTGAGTATCTGTGGAAGGAGCAAAATGAAGAGAAAAGAAAAAAAGCAGTCAGCTGAGAAGTGAAAGGCTGAGAATGAAGGAGGGGTAAATGAAGCTAGACTGAGGCACCTAATGTACAGAGCAAAGCAAATAATTGGGAAGATGTTGAAAGTGCATGGAGAGAGTTTAAGAGAGAGAAAGTTTTAAGTGTCCTGGAGATGGCTGAAGCTGTATGCAGGAGAAGAAAGTACAGAAGTGGCGCTAAAAGAACAAAATGGTGGAATGGCAATGTTAAAGCTGCTGTGAGGAAGAAGAAGGGAGCATGTAAGAGGTGGATCCAAGTTCAGATATCAGAATCAAGAGAAGAGTACCTGAGGGCAAGGAGTGATATGAAAGATGCTTTGAGGAAGGCCAAAATGAAGAATGGGTAAAGCTAGGCAATTCACTCCAAAATGGCTTCAATAAAAACCAAAGGAGACTCTGGGCAAGGGTAAGAACGAGCGTGAAGGGTAGACCAGAAGTGGAAAGAGTATGTGATGATGACGTCCAAGTGATATGTGATGAGGGAGAGGTGAGAAAGGGATGGAGGGAGTATTTTGCCATGCTTCTGCAGAGTAATAGCCAACAGCAGCAGGGGATACCACATGGAGATGCTTACAGAGAGGATAGGGTGGAAGAGGCTGATGAAGACATCACATTGGAGGAAGTGCGTAGAAATATAGTCAAGCTGAAGAGCAAGAAAGCACCAGGTGTGTGTGAGGTAACTGGTGAAATGCTCAAGACAGGAGGTGAAATAGCTGTCAGGTGGATGCATAGCATTGTGAATATGGCGTGGAAGTCAGAAACCATACCAGAGGACTGGAGGAAGGCCCTAGTCATTCCTGTGCATAAGAAAGGGAGTAAAATGCAGTGCACAAACTACCGTGGCATCAGCCTGCTGAGTATACCAGGGAAGGTGTATGCAAGAGTACTAGACAATAAGATCAGCAGTATCACGGAAGCAAAAGTCCTAGAAGAAGGAGCATTTAGGAAGAAAAGAATTTGTGTCGATCAAATGTTTACTGTCAGCCAGCTGGGGGAGAAGGTAATCGAGAAGAATAAGACGATGTTGATGGTGTGTCTGGACCTAGAGAAAGCATATGACGGTAGACAGAGAGTTGCTGTGGTAAGTATTGGAGTCCAATGGAGCTAGTGGGAGACTAGGCAAAGCAGTGAGGTCACTGTATGAGAGATGTCAGGCATGTGTAAGAGTGCTAGGACAATATTCAGACTGGTTTGGAGTTGAGCAGGGAGTGAGGCAAGGCTGTGTAATGGCCCTGTGGCTGTTTAACTTGTACGAGGACAATATGGTGAGGGAAGCAATGGAGATGTTTGTGGGAGGAGTTAAGTTGGAAAAGACTACGGTACAGCTGCTCCTGTTTGCAAATGACCTGTTGCTTGTGGCAGAGAAAGATAAGGATGTGGAAAGAAATCTAAGAACGCTTGATGAAGTGATGGAGAAATGGGAGATGTGGATCAATTGGAGAAAGACTAAGGTGATGACAGTTAAAAGAGGAGGTGGTACATGCAATATTTCAGTGAAAGGGAGAAAATTGAGGAAGTGAAGATGATGAAATGCCTAGGTGCACT
This sequence comes from Ianthella basta, assembly GCA_964019415.1. Taxonomy (NCBI): domain Eukaryota; kingdom Metazoa; phylum Porifera; class Demospongiae; order Verongiida; family Ianthellidae; genus Ianthella; species Ianthella basta. The sequence continues at coordinate 11,799,322 of OZ025871.1, read as the reverse complement.
GTTCAATGAAGAAGGGTCATGTGAAGAAGAGACAGAGAATAGAATTGGAGCTGCATCAAAGGTGTTTGGAGCAATGAGATCTGAAGTCCTGGAGAGAAGAGAACTGAGCAAGGGAACAAAGTTAATAGTATTCAATGCAGTGGTGGTTCCTACACTACTGTATGAGTGTGAAACCTGGACCATGCAGAAGCGGCAGGAGAGCAGACTACAGGCGATAGAGATGAGGTATTTGAGGAGAGTAGAGGGAGTGACAAAGCTAGATAAAGTTAGGAATGAGGACATCAGACAAAGGTTGAAACAGGAAGCAGTTGTAGAAATAGCCCAAAAGAAGCAGAGAGCATGGAAAGAGAAAGATGTTATGGAAGCGGAAAGACTGGTGAAGCGTGTGTTCAGCGAGGAGATGAATGGCAAAAGACCAAGAGGAAGACCGAGAAAGCACTGGATGCACAATTTTAATAAGTAACTTGTTTAATGTATATGGTATGAACATAGCCAATAGCACTTAAGATTCATTACTGCTATGTTGTAAGGGCTACCTCCAGCACTGGAGATCAGTCAGAGGTATTCATTCATTCATTCATTCATTCAATTGGTGAACACACTCTTCCCAAAGCAGCAAGACTAAGTGTAGGGCTAGACTAAGTGTAAGGCTAAGTGTAGTAAAAACAAGTGTTTCACGTTAAACTCATGGGGCTGCTACCCCCAACTCATACTACTTGTTCCCTTCAGTTACTGCCGTGTAATCAGTATTGATTAATTTGTTTGTGCTTACTGTAAGTCAACACTTGTACATTCTTCATACACACGAATGAAAACAAACGACTGAACTTTACATGATTACCGTACTGATCGGTTGTTAAGTGCATAACCTCAGTTAAGCTCATATTTCCTTACCAGTTTTTCACCCTAATTGTTAGGCGCATAGTGATTTCAAGGGTTCACCCCTTCTATTAGGTGCATAAAAGGACTCCCTGGTAACCTAGCCACTTGTCTGAAGTGAAATAATGACTATAAGCTAGTAAAAATAACACTTGAATGAGAACTCACTTACTGTGCTACGCAGCGGCCATCTTAATATGACGTTTGCTTATCATTGTAATTTCTTGACCCATTCATTTGTTAAGCACATATCCTTTATTAGGCCCATATTTTCTTCCTGCCAGAGCTATAAGCGCATGCGCTTAACAACCGATCAGTACAGTATATATTAAGTTTGTGACTGTCCATAGGAAAAGGGGGCTTGTACATTGTATTACCATATATTTAAGAAAATGTGTTCAAATTTTGTGCAGCTTCAACCTCAAAGGGCTAAATGTCATAAGAACAATATTTTGGACAAAAGATGGCCGCTCGCGTGCTAGCAGTGTTGATAGCGTCGTTTTGGTTTGCAGTGTTTGTGGAGAAGTCTTGGATCTTTTGTGGAGAAAGTCATTGGCATAGCTACGAGGACAGTTTTAAACCCAGCGAGAGCTTCACAACCTGCCTGCTGCCGAGGTATCCCTCCGTCGGGGTATATTCACACCTCGCGCGCTCGAGGAAGCGAGCCACTGAGGCCGTGAGGATTCTCCAGAGGCTCAGCCAAAGGAATAACAAGCTACTTCTCAGAAGTGGAGAAGTGGAACAGAACCCAGGACCCTGTGCTGCTGCCACTACTACTACTGAGCCCCAAAAGCCGTACGCTATACAGAAAGGTGAGAAGACGCTACGATTTGTCCACCTGAATACGCGCAGCCTCGTTCGCCACTTTGACGACGTTGCCTGCCTAGTGTCCTCTATCCATCCTGAAGTCCTGGCTCTCTCCGAAACCTGGCTAGACTCTTCTGTTGTTGATTGTGAGCTTCGCCTGCCTGGTTATTCTTTGTTTCGTTGTGATCGTTCTCGTTGTGGTGGTGGTGTTGCCGTGTACTGTGCTGACTATCTGTCCTGTTCCGTACTTTCTTGTGGTGCTTCTTCATCTGGTATTGAGTACTTGTGGCTTTCTATTGATACTAAGCCCTTCTCCTCTCCGCTTGCTTTTGGCTGCTTCTATCGTCCGCCCAGCTTGCCTTCTCAATCCGTCCAAAACCTGTTTACTAACATCGAATCAATGATGACTTCCAAGAAGAATGTTATTGCTTGTGGTGACTTCAACATTGACATGAGTGATTTGACCAAACCACACTCTAAAGCTCTTCAAACCTTTATCCATTCCCACTCTCTGACCCAGACCATCAACCTCCCTACTCGTTTCTCTGCCAAGTCTCAATCCATTCTTGACCTCTTCCTTACTTCCTCTGACATCCCCATTGCCAAGTCTGTAGTCCTGAGCTCTCCAATCTCTGATCATCTTCCAATCTTGCTTGACATTGAATGTGGTAATTCAAAGCCCCCTCCATCCATGGTTACTCGCCGGTCCTTCAAAAACTTCTCCAAATCTACCTTTGAAGCAGATCTGTCAACAGCGCCCTGGTCCATCATTGACATCTTTGACTGCCCTGATGACAAAGTCAGCATCTTTAACACACTGTTTTTAGAAGTACTTGACTCACATGCACCGTTAAGAACTGTTCGAGTGAAGAAGAACCCTGCTCCATGGATCACCAAAGCCATCAGAGATGAAATGGACCGTCGCAATGCACTATACAGAGTATTTCGAAGAAACAGGCTGACTGTATCATGGGAGGCATTTAAGGCACAGCGAAACCGTGTCACATCTCTACAGCGCAAGGCCAAGAGAGAGTACTTTCACCATCTCATCAGCAACAATGCTCATCCATCCAAGCTTTGGAAAGCTCTCAAGGCTGCTGGTGTCTCATCTCGGCCTGTGGACAACTGGTCTTCCTTCAACAGTAGCCTAACTGTGGTTGCTGACATGCTGAACAACCACTTTGTATCTGTATCTTCCTCTGGCTCAAATGCTTCTCTTTCTCCTCCCTCTTCTGTACCTTCTACTGAATCTACTCTGTCTCTAGTTCCCACCACTCCTTCTTGGTGTGAAAATGCTCTTGCTTCTTTAAGGCCTAAGTGTTCAGCAGGTTTAGACGGCATCCCTGCTGCAGCACTCATTGCTGGCAGATCTGTCGTCTGCTTTCCTCTGTGCTCCATCCTTAACTCTTCCATCACTTCCTCCATTTTCCCTACACCTTGGAAATGTGCTTGGGTGAAGTCACTACACAAAGGTGGTGACCGTGTCTCTCCCTCCAACTACCGGCCCATCTCCTTGCTTCCGGTTTGTAGTAAACTTCTGGAAAAATGTGTCCAACAACAGCTCTCATCTCATCTTCACTCTAATGACCTTCTCTTCCCCTACCAATCTGGATTTCGACCCATGCACTCCACACAAACACTTCTTCTCCACTGTTTGGATGACTGGTACAAGGCCCTAGACAGGAAACAGTATGTCGGTGTTGCGTTTCTGGACATTTCGAAGGCTTTTGACACTGTCAGTCATGATCTTCTCTTAGCTAAGCTCTCCCAAATTGGTCTTTCTCCCTCCGCCACTGCTTGGTTTAAATCATACTTGTCAGATCGCTCCCAGGTCACTCGTGTAGGTGATTATTATTCTTCCCTTGGTTTTCCAACTTCTGGTGTTCCCCAAGGCTCTGTGCTTGGCCCTTCTCTCTTCTCCACCTTCATCAATGACCTGCCCTCTGTCTTACCTCCAGACTCTACTGTTCTCTTCGCTGATGACACAGCTATTTACATCATCAGTAACAGTATTCTTTCTCTTAACTCTTCCCTCCAAATCTGCTTAAACTTAGCCAACTTGTGGATTGCAAAGAATGGACTCAAACTAAATACCTCCAAAACCAAGTGCATGCTTCTGCACTCTTCTAAGAAGAAACTCGATGCTGACCTGAATCTAGAAGTAGACGGCACGGCTGTAGAACAGGTGCGGGTGTTCAAGTACCTAGGTGTTCTAATCAACGATACTCTCACTTGGAGCGATCATGTTGACATGGTCAGTGGGAAGGTCTCCCGTAGTCTCAATCTCCTTAGAAGACTTTCTTGGTTTCTCCCCCAATCTCTTCTACTACTTTATCTCAAATCTTACATTCTTCCACATTTTGATTATTGTGATGTTGTTTGGGCTGGATGCACACAAAAGGACTCGCACCGGCTGGAAACTCTGCTGAACTTTGGCTGCAAGATAGTTCTTCGTAGGTGTCGTGCCTCTTTTTCTGCTACTGCTCTTCGAGACCTTGGCTTGACGACTCTCTCCTCGAGAAGAAAACTTCACATGGCCCAGTGCATGTTCAGGTGCTTATCTTCCCACTCTCCGCCTTATCTATCACGGCTCTTCTCTTCTGCTTCCTCCCACTACACAACTTGATCCTCTTCTACTTGTCAACTTAATCTCCAGTCAAAACTTCGTTTGGTCAAAAAGCCTACAGCTTTGCCGGTGCATCACTTTGGCGGACGCTGCCAGCCCATATTCGTAACATCAAAGACTATTATTTATTTACCAGACTATGCCAGGATTTCATTAACACCACAAATTAACCATTCACTTATTTACATGAACCACTAACACTGCATGTGTACTCTGCTGACATCTCTATTATCTTTATTCATTATAATTCATTTCATCATTATTCTCTTTTCTCCTTCTGTCTTACTTCTTTGTAATTTGTGTTGTTCTTTCTGGGTGCCTTTGTAGTAGCCTCTGGCTATTGGTTCCCCAGACTAATAAAGATTTCCTATCCTATCCTATCCTAACGTGAGGTAAACATCATTAGATAGCCCAAGAAGTGCTCTTTTTAATGCTGGGGAAGCACTTGACACACAAGTTGAAGTTCTTAGTGTGCCACCTCTGTTTCCCCCCTGTCTGTGTGTGTTGTAGTGCGTGTCCCCCCTCACCTCTTGTTTGATTCAGCGGATTTTAAGCCCTTCACTTCTATGAGCATCTCTCTTTCCTGAATTGTGTGTGTGTGTGTGCGTGCATGTGCATGCGTGTGTGTATGCATGCATGTGTGCGTGTGTATGCATTTTATCCCCATCTTGTGTATGCTATTATGTGATTGTTCTCTCTGTCCCTGCTCTTCTCCCTCCCCCAGTTCTTGCTGAACTACGACAAGCTGACCTGATTGCAAGTGACGAGTGTAAGGAGTTGAGTGACATCAGTGATGTGGTTAGAGTTCAGCATACCAAGTCTCTTGATGTAATGACCAAAACTGCTGCTGTATTCCGAAGACTTGGATATGAGAAGGAGTCCAAGTTCCTTTCGGGTAAGCACCTCTCACACTCTCGCTTCCAGCTGCTACAAGAGTGTGTCAGTGGCTGTGGGGGGTTGCCCTTAAGATATAGACCAGCAAGTCCATTCCCAACAGGACATGGTATTCCCATGTTCTAGGTGACTCATAACTATGGGTGTAGAGATGGAGGTGGTTTGTATGTGTTGGGACAGTGCTCGGGTCTGTGTGCATGTTCTCAGGTTGCTGCCTGACCCTAAAATTTCTAGCACTATGTATATTTCACATGCACTGTACTGGGTAGTAGTCAGTGAGTACCAGAGCCACACTGACTGCCACTTGGCCTGAATGATAAACCTGAAATAATAAATATTCACAGTGAAATGACATTTTTACTTGCATGAGTGGTATTTTGTGCTCTATCCACATGCATGTAGCATTCCTTGGTATGTATAATCACTACTGTTAATGTCTATTGTGAATTGTATACTTATATCTCGGTACAGAAGTGGACTTAGATTATGAAATGTGGTTTCTAACCAGAGTAAGGTGTTTGCTTATTCTCTGTGCAGGCTGACTGTGCAGTGCTCACATTTGAGACAAGTATTTTATCACTTTCTGTGCAGGTCAGGAATTGCTCCAGTTTGAAGAACGCTACTCCAGTGTAGTCTCCGAATCAGCCAGTGTCACCCTGAAGATCACCAAATGCACCACGATAGGCCCTCCTCGCAGTGGTAAGACCTGCCTCAAACATCTCCTCACTGGAAAGAAGTGGGATGTAGATGGAGGAACAGCCAGCACAGATGTCATGGAGGCCCCAGAGTGGGTGGAATGCTTCAGTGTAGAGGAGGGAGGAGCCAAAGAGATATGGAAAGTGGTGACTCCAGAGGAACAACAGGGGGAATTACTACGGGCCATTAATACTCTAAAGAGTACAGCCAATGATGCCCCCCAACCCAGTCAGGACCCAACCTCAACCACGCCACCCTGTGTGGGGTCACCCACTACCAAACCCCGTGAAGACCCATCCACACCACCCAGTGGTGCTTTTACCTCTAACATGCACAAATCAGGTGAAGTCCCACCCCCAACTACAGTCAGCAAAGCCCCACTGGCAACCACTGATGCAGTACACAGAGCAACACCCAAGTCTACCCCACCTGCAACTACCACACCCAGTGCTTCCAAGGGCCCAGCTACAGTTATGGGAGCTTTAAATGCCTTAGCTTGTGCTTGTAGTCCAAAAAAACTGCAAGACTTTTTGATCAAGGAGAAAGGTAAGGTTCTTGGCGAAACACGCCTGATCCACTTTATCGACACCGGAGGACAAGCTATCTACCATGATGTCCACCCTGTCCTCATCACCTCACCAAGCGTCTACCTGGTGGTCTTCAGTCTGAAGGAGTTATATGAGCGAAAGAGTAAAGACGAGCAACTGGACTTTTTCAGGAGTGATCTCATCCAGCGCCCACTGAGGAGCATCTACACCTTTGGGACCAAGAAACCTCAGGAAAGAGACAGTGATCTGAAGATGGTTCATCTGAAATTCCATTCGGAGGCAACCAAAATCTTCATTGTGGGCACCCACCGGGACAAAATACCTCAAGGAGTTAGTCAGGAGGAATTTCTAAAATCCCTGGACAAAATGATTGAGGGGGAGATTGGCAATAAGCCCTATTGCCAGTTTGTCCAGTGTGACCCAGAAGGTCGGTCATTCTGGGCTGTGGATAACACACTGGCTGGTAAAGAGCAGGATGAAGATGTCTCCTCCTTTCGCAAGATGGTGCAGGAGGATTCAACGAGCATGTCTATGGAGGTACCCCTGCCCTGGATGCTACTGAAGATGGTCATGGACGGAAAGCGAAAGTGCTGCTGCAGGTACTCAGAGCTACTGGAAGAGGCACGCATCAGAAACTATGTTAGGGAGGAGGCACCTAATGCAGATCTGGACACCATGCTATGGCTTTTCCACATCCTGGGCCTCATGTACCACAAGGTGCCCACTGGGTACACAAGACAAGACAGCCTAGTATTCATTAACCCAAACTGCCTCTTTTCAACCACCTCTGACTTCCTGATGGCTGCCAAGGAGGAAATAGAGGAGAGCAGCAAGGAACAACACCAGATACAAGCTGCCGAAGAGGAGTACAGGCAGGGAGGTACTAAAGAGGAGCAACACCAGGCCCAAGGAATTGTACAGAAGAAAAGTGTTATTGACAGAATTCAACGTAATTCTAAGAGCATCCAACTTGAAATGGAGGAAGTGCAGGAGGTTGTAAAGAGCTCCATATCAAGAATTGACAAGGATCCCATTGAAGCAGTGCTTCAGTCGTTGCACGATGATCTGATGGCACATTACAGAAGGATTGGGCAACAGTACAAGTTATCTCCCAGAGAATCCCAATATGCATCCTCTGTGAAGGCCAAAAGACAACTATTTATAAGTACAATGGTCCACAGCCTAATTACTGCTGTGAGGGCAATGCCGCATGATGATTCGGGAAGGAAGGAGGAGGCACATGTCAAGGAAGTACTGGGCAAGGCTGTAAAGAGTGTTTGGGCACAGTGTCTAAGCAGATCCATTGAACACTGTGACATGGACCAAGTTCTATCACTTCTTTCGGGCCTTAGAATAGTTGCGAAGTTGGGTGACTCAGACAGTTATGTGGTCCCAGCTGCCCTACCTAAGGTGCCTCCTCATTCAATGGGCACCCCTGGGAGTGCTGCCTCCATCCTCGTCACAGTGGTGTCACAGACCATCATGGAGGTGTGTTATTTGCCCAGTGGTCTGTTCTGTTGCATGATCAGTGAGCTAGTGACTAAATTGGGCTGGGCCGTGCATCCCCAGGAATACACTCATGTTGCCTTCACACATGAGAGCTTCGCTGGAAAGGTGCACATCACAGAATATGAGTCATACATTAAAGTCGAAATGGAGTTGGAAGCATCTCACCAGGAGCTCTCGAAAACCTGCCAGACTGTCAGGGAGATGATACATGAGAGCATTGTCCAAGTACACAAGGAACTCTTCAGTGATTCCACTGCTGGCACTACTTTTGAGGAATCACTAGTGTGGGGGTTTCAGTGCGAGGACCATCCTGCTGATCGAACACACATTGCAGCATTTCAAGACGATGGTTTTGAATACTGTGCAAATTGTCTAGTCAAACCCTTTCGTGTACAGGATGTGACGTCAGGGCAACTTGTGTGGTTTACCAGTGAGCTGGACAATGTTTAGTTACATTTCATTTATCACCTGTATTATGCTTACATGACAAGCTAGAGAACTAGGTCAGACAATAATATGTTAGTTTCCTTATATTAGGTACATGAGAGTGATGTGTGTTGTGATTAGTAATGATGTTTGACTGGTTTGCATGACATTGTGCATGCAGCACTTGAATGAATTCAATATCTGAGAGTTGCAATCCTAGCTATGTACCCATGCATATATAATATGCATGCACTATATCGATATCTAAAGTGCATGGGTATTACATGTCATATTAATATTGACAGACAAAAGTATTATTAAAGCTAGCTATAGTTGGCTATTAATGCAATTAAAACAGTACAATTGCAGCTGCAGTTAAAATTACTGATCTCAAGAATTTGAACAAGCATCCATTTGAATTCAAAGCTATATAAGAGTGGAGTGTTTAGAAATGTAGCTGCTACAAGTGATGTTAACATCGATCAGTGCATGTGCTGCAGCTGGCTGCTCTAGCTCATTAATTACGTATATTTGACAGCTAGCTACATACAATTTAAACAGCACAAATTAAACTTATATTGGCTGGAGCTCTTGACATGCATATATAATATAGTCATGAACAGGGACAGATCTAGAGTTGAGCTAGGTAGCTATATATATATAGTCATATAATTAACTGCAGCTGTATACGAACACGTGCACGTGCATGCATGCATTCCGTATATGCACGTGCACGCAAATACGATCATACGTATACTAACTATGAATTGTGTTATATCGACTGTATACGTCTTCGTATAAGGAGTGCTCTCTCGCTTCCAACTGTGGAAGATATATAGATGGCAAGCGGCGGAACAGGTTTGTATGTATACGTGCTTCTACTGCACCAAGCTTAAATACTAGTTTAAATGTGTATGGCTATATCTTATTCTGCTGTTTATTAACGTACTACCTAAATAGCTACTATGGCCATATGGCACCGCTCATATCTTAGCTAGCTATCTAGCTAGCTAGTCATTCTCTAGCTAACCGCACGATATGTTTTAGCTTTGGTCATATAATTCATTTGGCTGGTTCTAGTCTCGCGTAGCCCCTGACTGTCATTACGTATTCTCGTCTCTAGCCCACTTCCGGTCGCCATTTTATTGGTCCTAAAGGTGTTCTGGAGTGACCAGATGAGGGCGTCTCTTTCCCAGCCCCCAAAAGGTGTTCTGGCACATTTGCTCCGATATTTTGATTAATTGAAAGCGAGAGAGGGACTACTTCTCAAGTGCCCAGCACAAGGATTGGGGTGCTTGCCAGAATCGCCTCAAAGGGCGGTAATGGACATTGAGAAACTGTACCAGTCCACCTTTTGAACTTGTGGAAGTGGACAAATTGGGTGCAGATTGGTCTCATTTGATAGAATACCCAAATGCAACTCATGTAGGTGAGCGAATAAAGCTGTTAGCTACATTGCATGTCGCAAGACATGGAAGCGCTTGCCAAGATGTTGGCAAGTGTCCCAAGGGCAGTATCAAATGTCTAGCAATGTGCCAGACCACCTTTTGGGGGGCAACAAGGCTAAGAGGAGGGTGGCCATGTATCAACTGATGGTGGCCGGGAAGCACAGGCATAACTAATTCACACATACGCACTGTGATATTTTGTACTGCAGGGCAACCCTTTCTTTCTCACTCGTGCTTGCAGGTATCTGCACACATTGCACGCCATACGAAAGCACTGCTGAAGCTTAATCTAAAATGTTTCTAACCCTCCTATATTTTTTCTAACCCTCCTATATTCTTATGTCACTGAGGCGATAGACAGCGGAGAAGGGAGCTTCTTAATGTACAAGCGAAGATAGCAGAAAGCATGGGGAGGGTTTAAAGCATAGCGTATGTCCTTGGTGCCGGCTGTGATATCAGCTATATAGGCCCCTTGTGTTGTTGAAATGCAAAACTGGTCATCCCTTCTGCAGGAATGACATGTGAAGAAACTGCCAACTTACTCCTTTCCTGGTCGCTTGCATTGTGCAACATACTGTGTTGTGTTATTCTTATGTGGTGATGTCATAAATGGGTTGTGCAGTCAGAAGAGGGAGGTACTTCACTCCCTTTTCACTGCTTTCTGGACTGTCCCAAGTCATGCAAAGTTGAAGCTGAACGCAGTACAATGCTCCGTGCTAATTCCCCTTTCACTGGTGACATGTAGATAAACCTTAGACCTGGATTTTGTTGTTAACATCAACCCTTTTCAACCGGTTGATATTCACAATATGAGTTCACTTGCCCAGGGCTTTTAACCTGATATGGATGATATGAGAAATCTCAGTGCACAGTTGCCATGGCAACAGGAGATATGTACTACTTATATGCTGACCAAAATCTTCAGAGACAGCGATTAGTCAGCATTTATGTGTTGTAGATCACAAATGATTGGGCAAGGAGCCGGCAGGGAATCAGTTAACTTACTCGTACTTGCATCATCACGCGTCTTCCAGAAAATGTTAGATATTTCTAACAAAGGCTGAGAAAACATTGTTTGGTTTGCGTCTTGGGCTGGTCATCTCGCAGCAGACGTTTCCTACAGATTGGCAGTGGATGTGGTGCGTCACCTAAGTGTAAGCTTACTTACTGTCAGCCATGTCAGCCACGGCGTTTACCAGAGTGGTGTCCTATAGCCAAAGCCTGTACCCAGCTCGCAACCAGTTCCTTTCCTGGCTCTGGTTTGTAGCCGGATTGTTGCTTTGCCCTATTCCTTGATTAAATAAGTAGCTAATCTGAGCAACCTGTGCATTGTATGTTGCAGTGTTACCTGCTACTGTTATCACAAATGCACATTCTCTGCTATAGCGGGCCTAAGCTGTGCCCATGCTCTGAATCAGTATTTTGATGTGAATGCTATGCATCAAATTAGAATACAGCTGGATGAAATAGACCACGGCGCGAAACCATAGCTGGAGCATCTACGACAGTTAGAAACATTGTTTAGATGCACATGTACCATGGCAATGAGTTGTATTAAGGTAATAGAATGTGAGTAAGCCAGCATCTCCAAGAATAGAAACCACGAAATATAGCAAAATCTGCAATCTGTGAAAGTTTAGTCCCATGAAAATTTAAGCCCATGCATGCACTAATTGTATGTAGCTGTGAGCCACTCATACTTCCCAGCAACTTTGAATTCGTATATGGAACGGTTTCAAACCTGTTTTTCTCCACTTATTTACAATTTAGTTACTAACTAGCAAGCAGTACCAAGCAAAGGTATCATACTGGAGCGTTGTAGATGTTGTTTACTTGAATACTCTCCTTTCTCAAAGGACTTTAGAAATGCTTGTGCAGGGTGTGAACCACAAGAGTAGTGTCTATACAAACTAGTGTATAAAATTTCCTTTACAATTAAATGGGATTTAGGAATGGCCAGCAGAAAAAAGCATAGAAACAAGCAACAGTAACTCAACACCATGATGAACCACATGCCGTGAAGATTGCTATGCATTCCTAATTTCTGTGTACAGCTAGCTACATGGGCCCAAAATGTCTAGCTAGCTAGTCCCATGTAGCTACAAGGAAAATTAGGAATGCATAGCAAACTTCACGGCGATGTGGTACATCATGGTGTTGAGTTACTGTTGCTCATTTCTATGCTTTTTTCTGCTGGCCATTCCTAAATCCATTTTAATGTAAAGGAAATTCTATACACTAGTTTGTACAGTTTTTGCATATATCCGAAGGACTATGGTTACATCAGATTGATACCAGCGATGACTAATACCCCTTCCATAAATTAGCTGAAGATTGTGCAGAGCATCGAGCACAGTTACGCCACTTTTAGATGATCGAAGCGGCTGCCGTGTACCATACGGCCAGTATACCAGCGCAACAAAATGGCGGCATTAGGGTATCTTTAATACACAGGGAGGACAAATGTCTTGCCCGCTTCAGAGCTGTACGTATCGGATTGCCACCGACGCTCAGATCCTAGTCCTTGACCTAGGTACGTAAGTCCTCGTATACGACTTGGGTCTGTAGGTGCCCTGTGTCGTGCGCTAGGAGCGCACAAATATTCGGTGAGAAGAACAAGAATAATATGAAAAGACAAAATGGGGCAGGGGCAGACTATGACGCTTTACTCTTACGTGCACTCCAGGTTGTCTTTGGGTACGCTGTCGTCGTCAATACATCAGAAGAAGCCTATCCATGGCCTTTAATTGTTCTTTGCCATCACCGTTTGGCTTGTTTCACTGAAGCGCCCTAATACATTAAGATAGGAGACGCCAATTTGAACCAGGCACCTTCCTAAATAGATGTCACAAGTGTGACGTCTGATAAGGCTCAAGTATTATGCTTAGTATTAAATGTACCCCGTGTCTATTGGTCTGGCAGCCAGCTCAGCAAAGTTATATAAAATCAACCCTAACCCTAACCCTAATACTAAATAATTAATACAGGATATAATATCACAACGTACGGTGTTGTTTTATATAATTTTGCTGAGCTGGCTGCCGGACCAATAGCCACTCCGTTAAATGTATGCCTTGGCAAATGACTCGGAGTTCTTTTCAGATGTACTTATTGTGTGTTTCCTTGTCCTGTAGGTGGCTATCCACCGGATGCTGTTATACAGTTAACCAAATGTGTCACCATCCAAAATTGTGAGTCAGAAAAGCCCCCAGAGAGGTGGGTAAACTGCTTTAGTATGACATCATCGACTCAACATGCCCTGTGGAATCCAAGAGATTGGGAGCCAGCCAGTACCTCTCATGTGTTGTTGAACATCAACATCCCCAACCAGCAGCTGTACCATCTCCCTCTACTCATCACACCAGTACGCTGTGTATACCTCATTACATTTGACCTGAAGGATCAGATGAAGTCCCTCGCCAAGATTCACAGTATGATGAAGACTGTGTACACCCTCTCATCATGCGCAGCTAGAGATACATGCAGGGTCTGCCCAATGGTACTTTTAGTGGGCATGCATGCTGATGAAGTGAAGGAAGAGGACAGAAGCTGTTTTGCACGGAAGCTCAATGAGGTACTGAAGAGGATGCCCTACAAGAATTTGGTTGACTTACCAAATGATGATGAGCCATTCTGGGCAGTCGATGGAGGGGAACTATCCCTCATTGATGTTGATTCTCTGTCACATCAGATCCAAGAGTGCAGATCCGAACATGGGGCTGAAGTGCACCGGTGGATAATGTACCACCACGAGCTGCAGGAGGAGCTCAGAGATGCTCCATGCATCAGCTACTGTGATCTCAAAGATAAAGTGGGAAGCTTACCGTCTGGTGCAGAAAGTTTGAAATTCAATGAGATCCTGCAGTTTCTTCACAATTATGGCTTCATATTTTATCATTCAGCTGAACGAAAAGAAGATGAAAGAGTCATCTTGTTGCAGCCTCAGTTCGTGTACAAGCTCTTCGCTGAAGTGTTGAAGCTCAGAAAGATAAAGAAGAGAGAGTATCCCACTATAGATCAGCTCTGGTCAGGAATTGGTGCAAGCATCAAACCTAGTCCGTTGGACAAGAAGTGGTTTCAACACATGTGCATCGAAATGGGTCTAGTGTTTGAGGTGAAGAAAGCAGCATACCCCGAGTTTGTATTCCTCATGGGCCTGGAGGCTGGTCCAAACAGCCCACCTTGTGAGGACTATAGCGTTCCCCCACTCCTGCTCACCTTCAAGGAGGGTGGTATTATGGATGTAGACAAGGGCCTGCTGCCATCACATTTCTTTGCAGCTTTTGTAACAGAGTTTTTGCGGACCCTGACTGAGTGCAATCGTCAAGATGTGAAGCCTAAGCGGCAGGGGAATTTGCTGGTAATTGAAAGCATGGAGCAACATTATGTGCGAGTTCGCATAGCAAGAACCTGTATCCATGTAGTTGAGCGCGATTTCTGCATTGAGATTGGCCTTCAACAGCTGAATGCCAGTAGCCACAGCACAACTAATAAGCAAAAGCAGGGCCTACAGTCCTTCTGCAAGCGTGTCTACAAAGCTGCCACTGACTCTGCAGACAAAATCCTTAGGCGTTGGAAGCTAGCCACGCCCATCTTAAGTTTCGGGTTTTACCATTCACATGAGACAGAAGATGGCCCAGTGGATGCATTTGGGGAATATGTGTGGGATGAAAATGAAGGAGCTCCTATTTTGCAGTGCTCCTGCTGTAAGCCTGGAGTGCACGACACGACTCCGCTGCATGAGATTTGGTGTGAGGAGGAGTTTGACTTTTCAAAGGTATGTAAATATCGAATGCATTATTGTTCATGTGCTACGGACGTACCTTCAACTTGATTCTTTCCTAAACCTATAGGTGTCTATACAAGTTGTTAAAACCACGAATGGCCCTGAAATTAGGCAGCTGCATGAAACACCCAATGGTGAGTTTGCAGTGGACAAGTGGTAGTAGTGAGTTGTTTGTAGTACAGCATCACTTCCAGAAACACACAAGCAATCTACGATTGATATGAGTGAGGAGACGTGGCTATCCAGTTGGATGTGAAAACTGAAATCTATTGCTCTGTTCTCTGTGTTGTTCAGGTCCGGTTGGAGTTGTCCTGTTAGCTGGGTTAGCTATTCATGTGTGCACTTTCTGGATTAGCCCCTAACAAATTATGCAGATCTAGCTAGCAAATGTGCAGTTGTTTGCTGAAGGGTGGCTGTGTTTTCATCATGCCCAAGAACACATGCCTTTTTTGCAACACTCCTTTTACTGACTACAGCCAGTTTATGTCAAAAATATAGATCTGGCTTCATTGGCCATTTGCTGATGGATTGCAAGTGATTTAAGATTACAGTGGGACCTTGCCTTGCACCCCTAAAAAGCGGACACCTTGATTATGGAGACACTTTCTAAAGTCTGAACGATTGGCCCTATTCTATCTGTATAAACTTCCCTTAGCAATGTGGACACCCCGTTATTCCGTATTGCGAACAGCACCCTGTGTACCGCCCTATACAACTTTGTATAAACCACCTGATACGTTGGACATTTCGATCAGCTGCCAGAAAAAGGTCGCTCCATGATTTGCACCGCTACCACTGACAAGTGACAGGAACAGCACAGAAGTTGACAAGTGCCGCAAATTGTCTATACTAAGGGTTTTGAAAGTGTCATTAACATGGGAAAGTTCAGCACGAACAGCTACCCTTTAGAATCATCTTCAGAAATGGTGCGTGAGTTGAGTACTCGAGTGAACCACCTCTACATTTACAAATTTGTCTTATTTTGATACTTTTCATGCATGCAAGATGAACGTATGGGCTCTGAAATGCAGACTTGTTCCGAAGGGTGTCCGCATTATAGGGGTTTCACTGTATCAGTTTCTACTTCTGTTGTACTAGCTGAATGCCCGCCCTTTGGATGGGTTCCCAGGCTAACGTTTGAGATTTGGACGTTCAACCAATCAAAACCGTCCATTTAATTGGGAACATTCCGTAGACTCGTTCCATAAAACTTCGAACGTACAGAAGTCCTTATGTTAACCTATTTCGTCTAAAGGAGTTCAGTGGCAAGGTGCTAACCACCTTAGGTCACTCCCCATATTGTCGTGATGTACTCTTCCAAGTCTGGTGAAGATTGGTGAACAAGTATTTCGAGTTAAAAAACTCGTGGGGCGCCAGGGCACCCCTGAACCTCGAACTACTTGCTAGCAATTTCCCCATGTGCGTTCAGTAAATCAGATAGTTGGGGGTAAAGTATTGTTGTTGGCCTGAAAGATACATCAAGACACACTAGACCGTTGGGTTTGCAAGAGTTTCAAGTCTCCAGAGCAGCCAGTCATATCCAGTGAAAGCATCCCTACCAAACTGTCAAATGTTTGCCTACTGCTTTTTGATCTATATGACATTCTAAATGAGCAATTGTTACTTTGTGCCTGGAGGAGGAGTGTGCTGGCTAAAAGGCTACCCTATGATGACTATATGAGCGAATCATGGCTATAATTATGTGTCATGACTCGCTGGTCCTCCATTATTGGCCTACAGGTCACTAGACTTCTGTTGTATTTAGGGCTGTACCTCGCAGAAAAACAGTTAAGTAAGCTTCCTACCACAATAATATTACTTAAACATGTTCTAGAAACACTTTGCGTTCTTTGGATACACGTCGAAATCTAAAGAGAATGGTTTTGAGCCTAGCAAACAGAAAGCGTCGAGCGCGCGGCCATTTTACAATGTCCGTCAGTGATAATTGGAGCTGTATCTCGCAGAAGAGACGTTCCTTAGGCTTTTTATTAGTATCACTCTATTAACACATGTTTATGACCACATTTCGTTCGATTCAAACACGGCGAAACGTCATTAGAGAGGATTTAAAGCTTTGTAAAGAACGACGTGAGCGCCGCCATTTGCAAAATGACAGAAATATATATATATATACGAACATGAAGCCATACGAAGACCTAAATCTGAAAACAATATAGGGGCGCCTTTGGCGCCCCAAAAACTCGTGGGGCGCCAGGGCGCCCCTAAACCTCGAACTACTTGCTAGCAATTTTCCCATGTACGTTCAGTAAATCAGATAGTTGGGGGTACAGTATTGTTGCTGGCCTGAAAGATACATCAAGACACACTAGACCGTTGGGTTTGCAAGAGTTTCAAGTCTCCAGAGCAGCCAGTCATATCCAGTGAAAGCATCCCTACCAAACTGTCAAATGTTTGCCTACTACTTTTTATCTATATGACATTCTAAATGAGCAATTGTTACTTTGTGCCTGGAGGAGGAGTGTGCTGGCTAAAAGGCTACCCTATGATGACTATATGAGCGAATCATGGCTATAATTATGTCATGACTCGCTGGTCCTCCATTATTGGCCTACGGGTCAATAGACTTCGGTTGTATTTTGGGCTGTACCTCGCAGAAAAACAGTTAAGTAAGCTTCCTACCACAATAATATTACTTAAACATGTTCTAGAAACACTTTGCGTTCTTTGGATACACGGCGAAATCTATAGAGAATGGTTTTGAGCCTAGCAAACAGAAAGCGTCGAGCGCGCGGCCATTTTACAATGTCCGTCTGTGATAATTGGAGCTGTATCTCGCAGAAGAGACGTTCCTTAGGCTTTTTATTAGTATCACTCTATTAACACATGTTTATGACCACATTTCGTTCGATTCAAACACGGCGAAACGTCATTAGAGAGGATTTAAAGCTTTGTAAAGAACGACGTGAGCGCCGCCATTTGCAAAATGACAGAAATATATATATATATATATATACGAACATGAAGCCATACGAAGACCTAAATCTGAAAACAATATAGGGGCGCCTTCGGCGCCCCAAAAAATTGAAGGAAGAGGTTGTGAACAACGAAACATGGTCTTTTTCCTATCTCTTAGATATGGTGGCGACCGTAAAAGTGGCAAGAACTTGGACGGAACGACCTTAAACCAAATTTCGGCTCTGCGAGGTTAATCACACCTTGCCTCTTTGTAATCCTACCACGTTTCGTGATGTTCTGTCCAGAATTGAAGGAAATAATCCCGAAAAGCGAGAATGTGTGTTACGTTTATTATAAAAAGATAAGGTGCGGAAGAACCGAATCGATCAATGCCAATAAAGTAGTTAGTTAGTTCTTCAGATTGCTTCATATTTAAATGAATTCTGTGAAAACTCTTGGGAACCAGTGGGGCTCACTGTACACGGCCAGAACAATTTGGCCAAGCATTTGTAATTGTGGTTGGCTTGGTCCATTCATCAGTAGCTAAATACTATTGCATGGACCAAACTCAGCCAATGTTCTCACCCCAATAGACTGGGACAGGTACTGGAGATTTAACCTGCTGTCTGACTTCCTGCACACTGTCCATTCAGTTAAGATGTCTGCTAAACTGTAGTCTCGCGCGCCAGCCCCTATTTTCCTTATTGCGCAATCGTGGAGAAATAGGGTGTGGTCAGACTTGACTTGTTCCTGGGTCGCCATGGAATGTGTGGAATGTGTGATGTTACAAAGCCACTTTAGAGCTTTGGATTATACAGTCAGCAGGACCCGAAGCAGCCACAGTGAACGCTCCGAACTACTCAGCGTTGTAGGGAAGAAGCGTTCGGTGATATTGCTGTCGATTTCACCAGTACACAAACTTGTCAGTTGTCGTGCGCAGCCGTTAGAGGAGTCAAACTGGACGGCACATGTAAGTGAGAGAGCTGCTCGTCTACCAAAGGGTCACAATATACTGGGACTCGTCCTCAACAAGCGAATAGTCAAAGTTGTAGCTCGTTGGAGCCACGTCCCACTACACTAACTCTCTAGCCAATGCGCAGTTCTGTCGCTGGGCTAAAGTGCCTTTCCGTCTCGCCACTCTTTATGGACTCACTCCTGCACGCTGAGACCCAGAACCCGGAGTACACAACTCCATGAAGAGGTGGAAACCTTCTTTCTGAAGAGCAGCATGTCCCCTTGTCCAAGATCAAAGGAGCTCAGTAACTGCAAACACCTTTCCTGCAATCTGATTGGTCTACTCAAATTCCAGTAGAGATCCCAAGAACACGTCAAGTCTGACCAGACCCTATTCTATGCGCAATTGCGCAATAATAGGGGCTGGCACGCGAGACTAGCTAAACTGTACCATCAAGCAATAGCGATTGATTAATGGTAATTATTTCAGTGAAGTTTGGTATTGGAGTGTTATATTTTCGAGTATGGTATTGACTTATAGCAACTTCATGCAGTAATGTACTTTATGCTAAACGTCTTTATTGTCTTACCATGTGACAGCTTGCCATATGGCCAGAAATTTGGCAGAGGATTTATTTTGGCTGATTGGTGGTTTGAGAGCAATCCTCCTATATTTCTTTCACCAAAATTTGTCACATTTGTGAACGGATTTGACAGAAGTGCCCACTTGTCACTATTTGTCGATTTTGAGTTAGCGATACTGAGTCGAAGCACAGTAGATGAGCACTTTGTTGCACTCTATTGTGCTTCAATAGCTGCTTCTATTCCCAAGATATGCTCACTCAAGTACAAAAATATGCTTGGTGCAATAAAGAGAAAATGGCCCGTAACCCTTCCGATAATATATCCATAAACATGGCGACAGCGTAACTATTCTTCATGGTTTGAAGTGCAGGATAGGGCTACGAGTTTCAAACTTGGCCAGGGTGTTGGGACACACTACAGGTACGAAAGATGGAAAAATCCGAAGTTACTGAAAACATCACTCGATAGCATGTTTTCGTCTGTAGTGACACTTTATACATAGTGGCAAGTGGGCCCTTTTGTCAAATCCCCTCACATTTTATATTGAATAATCATAGTTTCCTGTAGCTGTATGTGCCAGTCCCATAGGCTAATCGTCGGCATGGAGTTCACCATCAACAGCTGCGCACGAGGCTACTACATTTCCAAATTGTTTTGGACACGGGAGTGGGGAGAAGAGCTGTCTTGGCATGTCAGCGTGAGGAAAGCAATGCGAACAGTGTCGTGTGTACGATTGCTGTACAGACTAACATTGATATCACTGTCGGTTACTTCTTCAGGAAGATTTCTACAGCCTGTTCTCTGTTTCTATGTCAGAGTGGTCTAATTGTGTGCAAAGTCATAGGCAGTAGGCGAGCATCAGCAGTTCTACCTCAATGGAGGTTTGGAAATCCCTCATAAGTAGTAGATTTCATTACTAGGACACAGGATTGGACCTAAAATACTCTACATTTGGTCAAACAGCAACTTCTTTATTCCTCAGTCACATTTCCCATCTTCATTGCAACCAAGCTCTGCCTGTTTGCAGATCAGCCATTTTGCTATGAATATCATTATGGCATAAAGCTTGTACTACCACGAAAACAAGAGCACTGAAGTGCAGAACCCTCAGTGCTGTGTGGCTGTAAAACAAAGGCATACATTCTAAATGCAAGCAGCCTTGCTGTAGCTACACACTAAACCATGACTTCGCGTTTTTGCCTACCACACGGACTGTAGCTGACCTCACACTATATGCCCACCTTCCTCACTTTCTAACTCTCTGCTACACGCTGTCCCATTAACACTTCACAGTGCTGGTGATTATGCAGCCTTTTGGGCAGCACCAACCATTTTCTATTGTAAAATTATTGTAAATGGAGGTGAGAAAGTGGTCTGGGTACAAGACCAGTGCTAAACAGCTTTTATGCTATATGACTAGGCAAAATCACTGATTGTTGGAGCTGCACTCCAACACAGCATGACTCTAACCGACACGCCACTCTGTCACAAGGTGAATAAATCTCTTTGCATCTCACTGCTCATTATGGGTACACTGTGTCAGACAGTGACCCAGTGACCAGCATACGCAGCTCCTTCAAGAAGTGAAAATGCTTCTTTTCAAGCTAGTGTACAGTACGTATGTTAACCATGTCCAACATTTCATTAACCATGAAGACCTCCTACAAACTGATTGGACTGGTCTGCAGATACTCATGCAGAGATCCCGGAAACCTGTTCAGTCTGACTAGACCCTATATATTGTGTGTGCTATTGTGCAATAATGTGGTTGGCACACATACTACCCTGTGTACAATACTGCATGGATCGGTTCAGTTACAATACAAGTTTAACAAACCATGCTACAGCAGTTCTCATTTGCATGTATGGTGTAAAGTTGTATCTGAGCCGGCTCACGTTCAGTACTGAGCAGAAAGATGGCAGTGAATGGGAGTGAAGCCAAAAAGCTGCAGTTGATGAATTCTGTATCGCAATGACATTCAGGCACATTTGGGAGGCTGCAAGAGGAATAACCAGTCAAATCTGCATGCATGCACATTCACTTTGCCTAACAGGTGCAATGTGAAAGTTGTGCAATGTCTTAACTTACCAATCCCATCCACACACTGCAACATGCTCTCTCCCTGTCTTTACAGATGGTGTTCAGCATCAGCCCACCCCTCCTCCACCTCAAGTTGCTCAGCCCACCCCTCCTACCCCACCGGTAAATGGTGAGTGTGTTTGTTGCTACATATTTTGTTACTGTATGATTGGTGTAGTGGTATGCACTTTTTCAAGAGTAGATAAGAGATGAGAGTGTGCAACCGTATACGCACCCGTAACAGCATTTTTCTAAAATGATGCAGCAACACGTCACACGTGGGCATGGTAACGCTACTTAATATTCTGATGTAATGGATGAATACTATTAACTCGATCTGCCAGTCTGTATGTACTCGGCAATGATTGCGAGCCTTTGTTGGTCGGGAGTTGCAAGAATGTCCAGGACACCTCTGCAGCGCCCGCGAGGAAGGACCAGGACAGCAAGCGTGGATTTGGGTCACAGCGCTGCCATCCACAGCGTTGCAGCGCTGTCCTCCGAGCTTCACGGTGGCTACGCATTAAGTTCTAGGCTCGATCTATCCAGTGAAGAGACCGGCGTCAACCAGCTGGTCCTGGACATCGTTGAAACTCGCGACTAACAAACCGAGAGCTGCGCAATCGATGCCGAATACGTACAGACTGGCGAGTTAATGGTATTCATCCATTACATCAGAATATTTAGTAGCGTTACCATGCCCACGTGTGACGTCTTACTATGTCATTTTAGAAAAATGCTGTTATACACGCAGGGATACGCGGTTGCATACTCTCATCTCTTATCTACTCTTGACTGTTTCCATTCAATATTGGTTGTAGACAATAGTGTGCCATTCCCTTCTGTACTTACTCCTGTTGGTACTAGGACATTCAGTAAAGTGCACACAACCTTGCTGTAGCTAGTACATGACTAAGAGTGTACACAGACACCCAGCATTCAAGTGGGCAAAGTGCACTGTGCACTGCACACCCTATAAAACAAAGCATGTACAGTACATTATATATATATATATATATATATACATTGCACTATGTATTCTATCCTTGATATATTTCATCTTTTCCAGTCTGTCCATGTCTTGTACATTCATGTGGCAATAGAAGTGGGCATCTGATTGGATGACACTATCATGTGACCAAAAACATGGTTGCTCTGGTCATGCATGTATGCCTCGCAGCAAGCAGTCTCTGGCACACTCTGCGCTCCTTAGGTTGGAAGACCTTAGCATTGTTGACCTGTACAGTTTCAGTTTCTGCTGCGATTGATACCACCATAGGCCGTATCAACCTCAATCAACAACCGTCAGGTGCGTATTTGTACGTACTATCCAGCCGAGTCATCTAAATGGAAACATTCGGCACGAAGCACTCGAGGCTGCCTGTGCAACACCTTTTCCCCTATCTTTTCAATGTATTAAACTGCCACCAGTGATGATGTTATAGGCAATTATGACGTACAGCATTCCTAAATGCTTATACGCAACTGGTCTATTACAGTTTGCAAACTGCATACATAAATGCACCTTGAGGCATCCAGCCTGTGCTCCACCTAATATTTTGTTGGTGTATGAGAAATGTGTGCATCACCTCACTATACATGCATCCCTTTGGTTGGTTGTTGCTCAGTATCATGACTTGCTCTTTCCATGCAGCTGCAGTAGTTCTTGAAGAATTGAGAGACCAATTCATTGGAGATGTGGAGGCTGATGTGGTTGTTTATGAGCTCCAAAACAAAGGCATTATTCCACAGAGTGTTCAGACAAGAATTGCAACGAAGGATAGTCGTAGGGAGAGGAATCAGATCCTACATCAACATCTGGTGGAAACCAGCACCAAGGAATCGTTGATTATGACCTGTGGGATAATCATTGCTGAGGCTGAGAACGGCTACCCGATAATGAAGGTTCTGGGAGAAGATATGAAGATGATGTTGGAACCAGGTAAGAATTTAGATATTTAGAGTGTCTGTGTGTGTGTGTGTGTGTGTGTGTGTGTGTGTGTGTGTGTGTGTGTGTGTGTGTGTGTGTGTGTGTGTGTGTGTGTGTGTGTGTGCGTGTGCGTGTGCGTGTGCATGCGTGTGTGCGTGCGTGTGTTTGTGTGTCTGTGTGTGTTCATGGCTGGATGCATGCAGTGTGTATACTGATTTCGTAGCTCACTCTTTCTTCATAACACTGTTCACTCTCCATCAGGATGGACTGCCCAGCCTTTTAATCCAAGACTCACTGAAAAATCTGCTGTAGGGTGTCCCCCACACATTGTGGGACAGCACCAAGGTGTGTTTGGGATGTATGTACGACTGAGTGTGGGTACTGGACACATGTGTACTTGGGTGGATCATAGATAGTAAAAACCACAGGGATGGGAAACATTAAATTTATACATGATATTAAGCGTTACAATAATATAAATGTATGACACCGTGTATTCATGCGTGTTGACCATGCGTGGGCGCCGAAAATATTCTTTTCTCTTATTTTCTTCGAATCTCGCGTGTTGTTTGACTGTTAATGTTTATGAGACTACCAAGGTTTCTATTCTCAAACATATTTATCTACACAGAGATAGAAAGAAGCAACCAATAGCTAGTAACTTCGTACAACGATGCACAAGCGACTGTAGAATTTGTGGCAACAAACTCTCAGCGACAAAGAAGAAAACCTTCCTAACTTTGAATGTTCTGGTTACAAAGCAAATCAAAGTATCATAATAAGCGGTAAACATTACCTTTGAAAGAGATTTCACGGGCAATATCGTCGAAAATCTGTTAGCCCACAAGGTAAACTGTGGAAACAGATACTAAGGTATACGAGGTCCGATGATCTTCGTTCTTGCGTGAATCTGTAGAGGATATGTCCGTTTATCATAATATCCGGCAAAGAACTGACTCAGCCTCGAAAGAAACGGAAGAGAACGCGGTGTTTGTGACGTTCCGAAGCGGGCAAAACCTTTTTTGGGACTTCCTTAGGCACGAGTCTATGACGTCATCATGAATAT
Source organism: Ianthella basta (assembly GCA_964019415.1). NCBI lineage: Eukaryota > Metazoa > Porifera > Demospongiae > Verongiida > Ianthellidae > Ianthella > Ianthella basta. The sequence goes on along the minus strand of OZ025871.1, from coordinate 11,775,175 downwards.
GATTATCACTTAACAAAAGTATGCATAATTATATACGAGTAGTGGAGTCTGCAGGCACTTACGCAACGCCTACAAAAAAGAACGGGCGATGACGTCACGCATATTATCGCCGCAACACGCATGAATATTGTGCAATTGCGGAGTTGCCAATCCCTGTGGTTTTTACTATCTATGGGTGGATTGGTGGGTGTAGGTGTAGGTATCTACGTATGGTGTATGTGCATGTGTGTGTGGCTGCCCAGCTAATTTCCCCTCCCCTCTATCCTCACTCAGGCCTCCCTCCTCTGGGACAGACTCCCTTCCCTACCTCTCAGCCAATGAATAGCTATGGACAGATGTCCCCTGGCCCGTCTGGTGTAGGGTACCACCCCCACATTATGGGACAGCACCAAGGTGTGTGTGTGTGTGCATGCGTGCGTGCATGTGTGCATAATGGAGTCTATCACTCACTGCAGTAGTTAATCAGTCAGATCTGTGGAATATTTATGTGAGAGTCACCAATAGAAATTGCTCCTAATGTCTTGTTTACAGCATCATAACAGCAGTCGTCACGTAGTATAGTGATAGTGGACCCGTTAGAACATGGTAACTGACATTTCCAGCTACAGAAATTCCAATAGAAAATACCAGTTCAAGGTTGACTCCTAGCATTGAAATGTAGATAATTGTGCTTTCAATTATGTAAATGGCAAGCTTAATTGCTGTGCAGTTGTTCAAACTCATCAGTGGTATTGATGAATGCCACTTTCTGTCCCTTGAAAGTTGCCAATTTTAGTGGCCATTTTCCAATAAAGCTGATTGACACAAAGATGTGATTTCTACTGGCGATGCTTAAATGCACTTTAACCTATTAACACCGAATGACGCCTGTAGGCGTCATTTATTAGTTTGTGCGTAAGTCAGGATGGTGCCCGTAGGCGTCATAACTGAAAGCGCGCATTAAGCTTTGTTTATTTCTCGCTATAAGCCTTGCAAGGACACACCTCTTTCGAAGGCTTTGACCAGCCATGTTGTCCCGTCCCTTAGTTGCGTCCAAGGCCCGCACTCGAGTGCCAAAGTTTGCACCCAGTATGCAACGGGTGAAGGTGAATTTATTACAGGAGGCGGCAACTAAACCAGGGCGAGCAGGAGTCTTGAAGTTGTACGAGATGACCCTTCCATCTTTCTGCCTGACATTGGCAACAGGGCGCTCTTCTTACCGTCTCGGGCACAAATAAAGTTCAAAACCTGGCACACCAAATTGCTCACGTGCGTCGCCATTTTAATTTTGGCACTGGGTGCACGATGCAAATTTTAAACTTCAGCGCTAATGGGTTAAGGTGAATTGTTGCTATATCATCCACTTCACAACTTATCATAGAGGTGCTGTTCACCTGGCCTACAGTATGTGTCTCTCCTCATTCCTGTCATTCCCTTGTACATACGTATGTACAATTTCAGACTCATACAGTAACACTGACATGGATATTTGTATATCCCACAAATACATCTGTCTGCCACACAACAGGTATGGCAGACTACCCCAACATGATGCAGCCCTCCCTGATGACCATGCCATGGCAGTGGACTCAAGTACCTTCAGGTGGGTGGTGGTGTGAAGTGCAGGAAAGCTTTGTGGGAGATATTTCACGAGACTTGGCCGAAGCGGTAATTTTTGCAGTAAAATTAAATTTTGGTATATAGTTTTCAGTTTTGGGTAATCTTGTGACTTCGTATGTATGTCATATATCAAAATGGTTTACAATGCACAAAAATCATTGTTACTGCTGTTGTGATATATTTCATTCAAGCGGAATTTCTTCATGTGTTGTATGGTGCATATGTTAGTAGATTGACATTAAGGAAAAGCCTGTCAAAAGGTTCTCTTATGAGATACAGACCCTAATCAGAGAAGGTTGGCCACGTATCACATGATGGTGGCCCAAAGCACGTACAGTATGTAACAATTTTATACACATTTCACACTATAATGTTTTGCACTGGCAGTTCTTACATGTCAGAACTGCAGCAGGGGTGACCAGTTTCACATGCCTTACTGTTGTTCCTGCTATGTTTGCTTGTACGTGAGGAAGCTCATCTCTTCTTCGCCGTCTACTACCTCAACGACATGGAGGTATAAATGGATGCAATCAGTTTTAGATTCAGCTGTACCAGCACTTTTGAATGGTGTGCAGTGTGTGCAGATACCTGCAAGCTCAAGCGAGACAGGAGAGGTCGTCATAGTACAGAACGTTACAGAGTGAATAGTGTATAAATCCTCTAAGCGCATGCTTCGGGCCACTGTCACCTGATATGTGGCCAACCTCCTCTGGCCACAAACAGCACAAAACTGGAACAGCAGCCATTGTAAAATGGCGACACTCAGGAGTCTCCTGCTTTGCTAAGCTCATAAACATCTTTCTGCATATTTGGCTATCTATCCAAGTGCAAATAGTGTTTACAGAACATGTTTAAGTTATATTATATTAGTTTAAGCCTACATAAGCACTCTCCTGTGAAATACAGCTTTAAATACAATGGAAGTTGCACGACACTTGGTAGTATCCTCTAGGATAGCTTTTAGCTGGTGTACTCCTCTTCTGAGCAAGCAGCAACATGCAAGTCGACATTCAGACATTCAGAATGTTATGTACGTCAGTGGATTTGTCAGTAAAGCAGTTTGAAGTTTGGTAAGGGCTGCTGAAGGACTGCTTTGGCTAAGTTGGGGACTACAACCCTTACCATCCATCAATCTAGCTATGGTTCGTATAGCTACTGCCTTCTCAATCATCACCAAATTGCAGTTTCCCAAACTACTGACTGAACTACAGAATACTAGGATATAGCATGCAGGGGATGTGGCTAGCAAGTACATAGTTTGATAGTCTCACGTTGCCAGCATCCTTTCCTACATTTCCACTATTGCACAAGAGGCCAACTGGCGACGTGATAAGGTAAAAATGGAGGAGAAACGGTCTGCAAGGCTATTAGGTTGAATTCATGGGCATCCAGGCTCCCCATGAGCTTGTTAACTCAAAGTACGTACTTGGTTATGTTTGCCTGCTGAAGACAAGCTGCACCTCTTGTACAATGGCTGCATTTTGACTACATGCATGCAGTGGATGCTCCCCTTGAAAGGACATCTCAGTAGAAGTTACACTTCACATTTCCTTCCCTCTCTTCTCTCTCAGGGACATACCTCCGACCCTCTTCTGATGCTCCAGGTCCTTCAGGGATCAATGCTCTTGCCCCACCCCCTGCCCCACCCACAGGACTAGGTGAGTGGAATCAACTGTAATGGCAGTGAAGACAGAGTAGTTTCCCTGCATGTGTCCAAAGAGATGTACGTAGCTTCTAAAAAGGCTGACCACTCTTTACTCCACTGAAAGCATACACGTACATTATGCATACTCTTACGTATATCTGCCTGAGTGAAGTGCTCCCTATACACATGTTCTATGATGCAGTGGAACCTGTCTAAGACAGCCACCTGTGGGCCAGTTCTAACTGACCTTTATAAAGAGGTGGTTGATTTACATACAGAGGTAGATTGCATTGTTTTAAGCAACAGTTAAATCCCACGTACATCGATTGGTTGGCATTTAAGTGCTATAGATCTCTACTAATTGCCGAGCAAATCACCTTGGCTGTCCTTCCTAGCGATGGCCACATTGAAATCGCTCGAAAGTAAACCAGTTGCATGTAGCCAGACAACTTTTGTGGGAAAGGAGCTAATACAATGCCTATGTGCAGCTTCTGCAGCAACCTCCAGAATCTGGGGTGATTTACATTCATATCTTGTGTTACCAGGCAACCATCCGACCACAACTACTGGTGTTGTGTAAACAGTCAAATAATGGCAGATTCACTGCAAGACGACTCACATCATATTGCGACACACATTGCAGTGTATTCATTAAACTATTCTTGCAGGTTGATGCAAATAGTCTATTGACACATTTGTAAAGGCCTGAGTGGCTAGGGAAGACATTCATCATATCGCTTGTTACACACTAGCCAAAGTTAACAATTGTTCCAGACGTTTTGGTGACTCTATGGTCACCTTCATCACCTTCATCTTCACTGATGAAGGCGACCGTAGAGTCACCGAAACATCTGGAACAATTATTAACTTTGGCTAGTGTGTAGCAAACAATTTTATGAATAGTCTATTGAATCAGCTTTTTCATTATGTCTGGTAGTGTCCAATTTGCGGAACACCCATAGCTGTGGGTGGGCAGTTACCAAGTGACGTGAGGTGTGAATGTAATAATCACCCCTAAATTCTGGAGGCCACTGCACAAGCTGCACATAGGCATTGTACCAGACCCTCCCCCCCCCCTGAAAGTGTTCGGCCTATGTGAGACTAGACAGTATTTGAGGGAAAGAACAGGCCGTTTTTTTGCATGTGCAAAACGAAGAACAGAATTTGATATTAAATTTATTGCTGTCTACTGGAGTGAATAGAAGTTAATAACACAAGTTATGTAATTGTGGTGTATATACTGTTTATGGTGGTAGACCAAAGTATGATTAGCACTACCGTATGTACCCTAACGTCACCTGCTCCAATACTTGCGGATGGCCTCTATTCAATGATGAAGAATGATGTATTCTAATTTCTCGTTGTGAACTCTGATGAGCCATCACGGGCATTCTGCAGTTCTACTTGGTATCTCCCATTCACAACAGGAGTTGTTCTATGCTCATCAACTCCTAGGTTCAACCGCTGTGCCTCAACTCACATGATTCTTGTCATGACTGTTGCCCTGCCATTGGTGCACAACAAACTCTTTGGCGATTGCGGGCGTCCAAACCTCTTTGTAGCTGTGCATTGCTGTTTGCACTGTCAACTCAAAAGTGGTCGCTGAAATCTGTGCAAAAGCACCTCTAAGACACAATCTGCAAGCTTTCATCTTCTATTCCAGTGATTCGTTCGAATATTCTAAATGTTCGTCTCCTTCCACCATCTTGTACATTATGCCTCTAATCACCAGAAAAGACAGAATTTTGCAATTCAAGGTGTACGAAATATTAGAGAACATATGGTATTCTAATAAACTTAACTGCCCAACAGCTAATAAGTAAACATGTAACAGTTGTAACAGTTCCAATTGCTGCGCTTTGTTGACATGTCCAACTGTCTGGCCTCAGCCTCATATCTACAGGTGCTTAAGGAGAATGCCCAGATGTTTCTTCGGGAGATGAACTCGAAAGCAATAGCATCATCACTACTAGCAATGGGCCTGGTTTCACCAGAGGTTGAGCATGACATCAAGCACTCTATGACCAGAGAGGATGCCAATGCATGCCTCTTTAAATTTCTCCATAAGGAAGCTACTGAGGAACAGGTGCTGAGTGTGTTTGAAATTGCTTCAAAGGATACAGGGCATGGGAGGATGAAGGAATTTGCAGACAGGATTCTACAGACACTGCGATACTTGCGTCCGTGTACGTATGTACATATGTACGTATGGTAGTTTGGTGTAGACATGTGGTGCCCATGGACACCTAGAGGGAGCCATTTTCTGTGGGCTGAGTTCATATGTAACTTGTGTATATCCACTATTTTAGGGTTATCTATAGTGTCCCACCATTATTTCATGCTCACCTGTGAAATATTTATGCTACATGTACTACCAAGTTCCTGCAGCATGGACACAACAAACACACACACACACACACACACACACACACACACACATCAATGTTGTGGTAATGGCAATTGGTAATTTAATTGACATGCAGTAAGTAATTTCACTTCTCAGGAATTAATAATGTAATTGGAATTAACACATTTTTGCTCAAGTAGCTACTTGTAATGGTAGTTGATTACACTCATGTAATTGATAACTAATTATACAATTTACACAGAGGCTATACCTGTGCTGCTGCTAATAATTTACTGTAAGCCACATATGTACACTAGTGATTCACTATTGTCTCATATCATTTCCAATCTGCAGCTCTCCCAGCACCTCACAATGACCCCACAGAGCCAGTTCCCACAACACACCCTCCTCCAGACCTCCCAACACCTCTGGATGACTCCCCTGGACCACTCCCCATGCCACACCCTTCACCCGACCTCCCAGCACCTCACAATGAACCCACTGGACCACTCCCCATGCCACATCCTCCCCAAGAACTCCCAGCACATCTGGATGACCCCACTGGACCACACCCCGTGCCACGCCCTTCCCCAGAACGTCCAGGTGTGTTCAAGTGTACATTAGACTCCATCTTGTATGCCAGTCACTTTCACATTTGAGACTGCCCTAGCTAGTCTTACACAACTACCCATCACCACCTACATCACCTCTCTGTGTTGTTCTCCTTACCTATCCATAGGCAGACATCGTCGGCGACGCTGCACTCTACTGTAGCAGAGAGTGAGGAATTTGTGTGCTTGGACTTGAGAAAAGATATGTGTCAACATCTCCAGCTCAGCAGTCGCAATATAACTTAATTCGAATTCAGAGTGTGCACTTGCATGTGAAACTCGGTATGAATATATTTATAATATATAGCTACATATACATGCTGTACATCATATATTTAGTACGTTTAACATAGGATATATTCTGTGTATAAATTGTGACCACTTGCCTGTTAACTGTTGCCCACGTGCATGCATGTAGTAGCTCGCGCGATCGATGTGAAGCCCGCGTGGGAATCCCGGGCCATCTAGCAACTGGATCAAGCCTAGGACTGCGGCCGTGGGCTATAGTCAGTCGCTCGATTGATTCGAAGAGTGAGCTGTGCAGTTTTGCCGAATATTCTTTCAGTTGACGTGAGCTCATGTTGCTCTAGGTCTGTGTGTAGTATGTACGGTTTGACTGAACCATTCTCTTAATTCCCTGTGTTCAGGCATTGCAAGATGCCCATCTCCGCCCAGCAGTGGCGCGTGTCTGTTGGGCTGTACAACTGCAGTCGATTGAGGTGGTTGTTGAAAGGAGGAGGAGCGAAGATGACAGCTGCTCTCTCGTCCTCCAGGTCCAACACGCATGCGGTGAAGAGAGGGGTTCTTCCACTTCTTAACCTGCTCATGTTAGCTTGTGCAATGCCTCCCCCACTCCTCCTCATTCAGAGTGGGGATGTGGAGCTCAACCCTGGACCAGTGGAGACAGGTGAATAGGGGCATGGGAGTGTGGAGGGATGTAAGCCAATAAGCTGGCAGATTTAGCTACATACATATCAATGTAGTTATTGTGTGGCTATAGTGCCTGAAATAGTATACTGTGGTGCTGTATTGTGCCTACAGTCATCAGCAGTTTGGTTTGTTCCTCTAATGCATGTTTCTAGTCTGAGATAAGCCTGACCCCCATCCTGCCTCCACTAGCATGTCTCGTGTGCTGTGTGACTGACTCAGTCAGTCTTAGCATGCACAAGTTTCCTCAAAATTAATGAAAGTCACACAGCACACTAACTGTTCACACAATTTCGACACAATGTATCGGGTATTATACGGAGCTCCATCATTTCTGCTATTATTGCATTTATGAAAACTGAGACATAATACCATTCATCTGCATGAACAGGCCCGTAGCCTGGTCAGAAAATGGAAGGGGGTGGGTTCTTGTCCAGCCAAAGTGGAACACAGTGCAATACTATGAGTGCTCCTGAGCAGTGTTCAGTTGAGCCATTACTACGTACAGGACTAGGTATCAGAAGTTAACATGGAATGACAATTTTGTAACAGCATGGTCACCTGTATGTGGTGTATGGTGTATTCCTGGGTGCATAGTGTTATTGTAGTGTTGGTATCTTGTATATCTGTTGCACATAATATACATACATACTTACCAGACCATACCCCTATGGTCATGTTGCATTGATATCCTACTCTACTGCAAGTGTTTGCGCCTGGTGTGTTCTGTAGGTGCTGAGCCATCCCTCATTGACCTTCTAAGACATGTTGTCCCAACCATTGCGGCACAGTGGAAGATGGTGGGGCGCGACTTGGGAGTGGAGCGTAAGGTCTAGAACACTGTTCAGTACGCTGAGCGGAGAGCAGAAGAGTGTGCAATGGAGCTCCTAGCTCAGTGGTTACATAGAGCTCCTGGAACAGGTGATCAACCTCGTACATGGCATTCTGTGCTAGGAACAATTGAAACGGTGATTGGACCTGGGGAGAAAGAGCGAATTGAGGCTAAACTGCAGACATTGCTGTCATTAACATCAGATTTTACACTAGACGATAATTGTCAGGAAAATGTGAGTATATAGCATCATGTGTCAAATCACAATCATTGCTTACCTACTGTATGTTGAACGCATTCATGTGTCAAACTAGCCAGTGACCCCAGAAAACTGGCCGTACAATGCTCGTCTATGGTGTTAGACCCAGCTCAGAACCCAGGCCTACCTTGGGGTGGGAGGGTCTAGTGAAATAGACTGTATGGTGCAACTCATGCAGACCTGCGTATGAGGTATACGTACTTGACAAAGGTATAGTTGTTCTTCCATGGCACACGCGAGATTTAGGGCTTAGTCCAACTTTTAGTTATTCACCATTATAGCCAGTCCTTGCCCAATGAATATGATTACAAGAGCAATTCGCAGCTGTACGTAGAAAGTTTGTGTTTGCATGTATACAATTTGCAGGAGGTCAGTTTGATAGATGACTTGAACGCAAGCTTAGGGGTTATCAGATGTCACGATTGTGATGTCTAGTTGGAATGTGCCAGAATGGTGTACGTGTTCAAAACATTATGGCCTCGAGGGCCTTTGTGATGAAGGCCATAGAATTCGTAATGTTCTGATTTGTACCCTTTCGTTGCGCAATTTGCTCAAACAAAACTTCCCTGATTTTGTAGAGGCTCATAGCTGTGTTGGTTGAATCAACATCTAATTTAATGAGCAATACTGCAACTTTACACAGGGGGAGGTGGGAGCAGGACATTTCAACCTGGAGGTCTTTGTCAACTACTTACAGTGTAAGTACGTAGGTGACAAAGACCTCCGGGTCGAAATGTCCTTTTCCCACCTCCCCTTGTGTAAAGCTGCAGAATTAATACTAGAAGTTAAATCTTCCCTGTATGGTGTGTGACATGTGAGATTCATTCCTGTCCACTCGCAGGTGCAGTCCTTCTTCAGCCGAATGAAAGAGCATTATAGCAGTATGCACATTGTGGAAGATGAGTGGTTCCCCAACCAGACAATGTGCTACGTCAACCAAGCTCTTGCTGACTTTAGACTGGGCTCACAAAATGTCCAAGAGCTGTTTGTTGAAGCGATGAGGGAAGGTGTTGATAATGTGTACACGTACCAGACTGGTAAGGTAGAGTGTGAAGCAATCCCTCAACTGCTGAAAGAGCATAAGCTTGTAATTATTAGTGGTGCTCCCGGGGTGGGTAAAAGTACATTGGCTCGGAAGGTATGCCAAGATGTCTGTCGCTCTCCTGATTGCCATGGTTACAGCTTGGTCCTCTTGGTAGAGTTACGTAAACTGGCACATTTTTTGAAAGATTTCAAATTAGTAGATATTTTGCAGTTGTTCCAAGAAATGATAGGAGACACCACGTCACCCGACGAATTGTCTAAAGCCATTCATAGGAACCTAGGGAGAGGTGTGCTTTTCATCCTGGATGGATTTGATGAAATCCCCCGTCACCTTCGGCAATCCGACTTCCTTGTGAACCTACTGACACACACTCTAGAATGCAGTGACCCTTTGCCATTCTGCCATGTAGTTATGACATCCCGGTCGTTTGTAACAAGTGAGATATACCATAGACTGCTGAGCAGTGTAACGTATACCGAGGTGCTTGGTTTCACTCAGGACCAGATTGAGGAATATGCTGGCCACTTCTTTACGGTTCAAGGGCGACCAGACCTTCTTGACAAGTTTGTAAGCAAGATTGACAGTGTGCCGCAGATTAGAGGTCTCTGTTCAATCCCTATGGTTTTTTCCATTGTTTGTCAGTTGTTCATAGACAAAGAGGATTTTCCACCGACACTGACCCAAGTCTACAATAGCTATCTGTGTGCAAATGTATTTAAGTACAGCGAAGAGTTGCTTGACCTGAAATCTATTCTGGATCTTCCAAAAGACCATGATATTTGTAAACTTGGGGAAATTGCTTTTAACTGCATTCAGAGTCAGAAGATAGCCTTTGATTTATCTGACCTCCAGGATCTTGGTGGGCGCTTCTCAGATCATAAAGGAGTGTATATTGTTTTGATGGCTAGGCTCATTCGATGTGATCCAGTGTCCAGGAAGGGTGCCACTGAAAGCTTCTTCTTCATCCACTTGACTGTACGGGAATTTCTTGCTGCTGTTTATGTGTCTTTCCTGACACCAGACAGGCAGTGTGCGATCTGGGCCAGGTATCTCGGCAAGCCCCACATGGCACAGGTGTGGCGCTTTTATTGTGGATTGACCAGGTTTGAACACTTTGACCGGCTTCAAAGCTTGATAAACACATATCCAGTGGATTTTCAGATGAAATGCCTGTTTGAAACTGAGAACCCTTCTTTGGTCTGCCGCCTGATGCCACGTATTGCAGGAGAAGAGGTGAAGGTGAGGCCCCAAACTGCTTATGACTCCACCGCCTACGGCCACTGCCTTTCTGTGCTCCCTTCATTGAAAGGCCTCACCTTTGAGAAAGGTACAAGCTCTGCAGAAATCCATCGGTTGCTAGAAGCAGTCTATGCCAGTGGAACGTTGCAGACATTGCACCTACCAGAGGGTGAGGTGTAGTTTCATCTTAGTTTCTGCTTGTGCAGTAGGTTACTTACTGCATATGATGTGAGCAGTTGTGTGTTTTTAGGTACATATGTGTACAAGTGGTTGCATCACTGCAATACTGACCTGGCCTCACCCACAAGTATTGCATGTGTATGCACAGAGGGTCTTAGTGTGTGTGTTCATGTCATTGCATGTAGATTTTAACATGCCAACTTATTGCGTTTCTGCTGCGAAAGACGGCATTCTTGAACCAGCCGTGGCTATATTGTATCTTTTGGGGACTGTGCAACATTGTAGATGTAGCCTTGTGGGCAGTGTCCATGAGCCATTTGAAGCTCTAAGCTATAAATGTGTATAGCATTTCACTGCATGATAGTTTGCTGCAAAACAGTATGTTGCCTCACTTTACACAACTCCATGTATTGAACTAACCATATGTTGTGCTGTGCTGTGTTTTAGACACTGACTGGAGAGAACTAGAAGTTGCTTTGGACAGACTAGTATCACTGGAGAGAGAAGCTTCTACAGGTAACGGTCAGAAAGGTATCCGCAATTCCATTCTGTGTGTGCATGTATTCCAGGAAGTGTGTGCAATATAAATTATGGCTTCTATGAAGGATACAGTTGTAGTATGTAAATAGTGACCACTATATGTCAAACATGTATAGAGGTGCACACATACAGAGGTGTGAAACTGAAATTTGATGCTGAAACAGAGAGAATGATGTTCTGGGTCTGAAGAAGCAGCATCCACAATATTGTACAGCTACTGTGCAGGCATCATTGGCAGAGAAAGAGATTTCTAACGCTCCAACATCGATAACGATTCTTTCATACACAGAAGTCAGGATGAAATATGAAGGGTCCTTGATAACACACAATCCTCTCGAGTGTGAATGACTCATCACGCCAATGTAGACATTGTGCAGCCTTTCCATTAATTTCGATGTCAATTTGACATAGTGTGACACAGTCTTAGAGCTCTGACTGAGTGAGGGGCTCTGACACTGTTTACTACTAGCCAGTAGGCTATATTGGGCAATGAATGTCATTATGAGCTGCAGAATGTGTTTTAGAATTCACTGAGTGCATGACATTCCATTGCGTTTACCTTTCACAGATGGTGCCTCCAAAGGACACTTTGGCAAGGTTCATTTGAAGTACCCTCCCCTCCACACAGTAGTGAAGTTGCTATGTCTGCGCCTGCATACGACAGAGGTTGCGTGTGAAAACGTTCAAGGATGCAAGGTAAGCATCCCTCTGAGATGTAATGGTGATTCGTGCATTCAAACTTCATCTCAGCTGCAAAAGTGTAAGGTGTATAGTATACCACGGAACCAATGTTTTCAAGCCTGACACTCTGATTGGTACACGGTTTCTATGGTATACTTTCCATTCATGTGCACTGCATGTTTATAGGGGATGCACTAGTGCATGGTATATATACGTATATCCCTCAGCCTTCAACCTTGGGAAATACCCCCTAATACATCCCTCAGGTGTGGTATATTTGTTACTTATATGACAGCTTAGATAATGTCCACTGATAGCAAACAGGAGTGACAGTGTCAAATGGTGTTTGTCCCCATCCCACTGCATGATGGACTGTGTTGATGTCTTGTTCTACAGGCAATGGATCATGAGGTCCTGATGGAGATGGAAAGGTCACTATCCAGAAACAAGACCATGAACAAGCTGACGTTGAGTGATGGTGGTGGTGTGACTCTACCCGAGCAGTTCTGTCATCATCTTCTCCTTGGCATTAGAAGAAGCAAGTATTTAACACACATGGAACTGCTCATTAACCCACAGTCCTGGGATTGTCCTGATGTTGGTAGGTTGGTTTATGTCATTGTGTGACTCAGTTGGATGTAGTGTATAGTGTGTAACAAGCAATAGTGAGGACGTCTATGTGAATTTAAGTATGTATACGTAGGTATTGTATTTACATGTTCAACTCTACACCTGTTTCTCTACCCAGTGCCTGTAGGTGATCAAGGGAGTGTACAACATCTTACACTGAAGGATGTTCCCTTGGATGTCTTTGTTAAGTTGCTGTCCTTCTTTGGGAAAGTGAAAGAACTGAAGTGTCATTTCATCCGTTCCCCACAAGAGGTACAGTGTGTGCGCATATACAGTGTGGCTTGAGATTTGGACTAGGGAGTCAAGGGGAAATGTTAGCCAGAAGGCTTCTCGTCCAGACACCCACTATATACACACAGACACATACACATTTGTATACATTCAAGGTAGACGTGTCCCTATAGTCATTAAGCTAGCTGATGTGTGTGGCACTGGTCTCCAGTGCAGTGTATATTGTATTGATGTTGTCCTTGCTGACTCAGCACATTGTGAGCAATTGTGTTAGTGTGTCATGTTTCTGATCAGAGCTGCTTCTTCATGCAGCACGGAGTGAGAGAAAAGGAATTGAGGTTGGACAAAGTGGAACAGACTCTGGCTGGGATGAGTACGCTGGAGACATTGGTGCTCGCAATGAGTTATGATGTAAGTTTGAGGTGGCATTTCACTTAGTGCACAAGGCATGTGGTTGTGATGTGTGTGTCCGAGTGCCAGCTAGTGTTTGTATGTGTATGTAAGTATAATGTGGCACTACTTCTGTCCCACTCCTTTGTGGGGTGAACCTGAGCTCCTCCCACATGCCATGGTGCATGAGCAAGGAGGTTGTACCATCTGACCAATTCTTCAACCAACTGACCATCGTTTGGCAGATTAAAGTTTGAATGCTCACTAAACTTTGACAATGTTAATTGCAGTGGTGATACCCTGTCTATGTAGGTCATTGAGATGTGTGTTAGAATACTAATGGTGTGTGTTGAAATGCCCTAGCTGCCCACTACACACACATATGAGCTGTAAGCTAGTGACGTTTGTGTACAGTTAAAGTAGAAGAGAGTTGGGACACTGCTGGAAACTGTGTATGTATGTTCATATGTGTGTGAACGTGAATGCGTGCATGTGTGCGGTGCGCTTGTATTCTGTTACATTATTTTTGTCTCTGTTCATTCACATTGGACTCATGTGTATACTGTACGTACATTGCTCCTCCCTTAATCATTAGGTTCCAGACTCACTGAGGGTGAGATGTGGCATGCATGTTTTAAAGGGCATTTCTAAGAAGCAAGGCATATTGGAGTTTGTACTGTACGACCGTTACAATCGAGAACGATTACTCCGGGACATGCTATCAAGACTAACATCTGATGAGAGAGACGTGTTCACAGATGGGGGGTACACTGATGAGCGTGGTTCCACCTGCCCCTGCATCCGCTTCTCTCCGTCAAGTAAGTATTGTACTGTAGGTCACATCACAATGTGGTATGTGCTTTGTGTTCACTGAGTTCAATGTGTGCAGTATTCACAGCTTGATCATGATTCACACATGTGCACGTGTGTGTGTGTGTGTGTGTGTGTGTGTGTGTGTGTGTGTGTGTGTGTGTGTGTGTGCATATGTATACACTGTCGTGTGATTGTGTTGATAAGTTGTGTAGTGGATTGTTCCTGTTTACATTATTTTATATAACACAAGACAGTGAACTCCACCTGACCACACCCCCACCGCAGACCATCCCACCTTACATGTTCACTCCCCTCCCCCTTGTCCACAGACGTTCCGCCAACCATGTCATGTCTAACGTCCGCACCAAGTCAAGCCCCACCTTCTCCACAACAGGAATCTGCAAGTGAGTTCAAGTGTAGCATTGGACTCTATCATAGTTTACTTTCGCATGTACTTTATAATACATGGTCCTGTCCCTGTGCAGCTCTCACAGTACCTCCAAGTGCCCACACTGGACCACTCCCCCTGCCACGCCCTCCCCCAGAACGTCCAGGTGTGTTCAAGTGTACATTGGACTCCATCTTGTATGCCAGTCACTTTCACATTTGAGACTGCCCTAGCTAGTCTTACACAACTACCCATCACCACCTACATCACGTACCTCTCTGTGTATTGTCTTCTCTATCCATAGACGCACATCGTCACCATTGCAGTCTACTGTAGCAGAGAGTGAACTCGAGGGAGTGGTGACTACATGTGGACATGGGAGAAGAGCTATAGATAGCTTATAGCGATGACGATGTCTCATGTAACTATGATAATAGATACAAATTGCTCATGCATTCATGAATTGTTGTGATCATGTATTTAATACGGTTAACATAGGATATTTCTTGTGTATAAATTGTGACCCACACCTCACCGCTAGCTTCATGCAGGATGTGCAATGTGTGCAGATGCCTACAAGCTCAAATGAGACAGGAGGGGTCGGCTACAGTACAGAACATTACATTGTGAAATGTGTATAAACTCTCTGTGTGCATGCTTTGGGCCACTGTCACCTGATAGGTGGCCAACCTCCTCTGGCCACTCCTGCAAAATACAGCTTCATGGAAGTGGTGATGTCAGAAAATAAAAATGGAGGGGAGAAGCAGTCTGAGCTACGCAAGACTAATATGTGGTTCGAATTCATGGGCATACCGGCACCCCATGAGCTTGTTAACTCAAAGTACCTGTTTGGGGTTGCCTGCTGAAGACAAGCTGCACCTCTTGTACAATGGCAGCATTTTGACTACATGCATGCAGTGGATGCTCCCCTTGAAAGGACATCTCAGTAGAAGTTACACTTAACATTTTTTCTCTCTCTTCTCTCTCAGGAACACACCTCCAACCCTCTTCAGATGCTCCAGGTCCTTCAGGGATCAATGCTCCTGCCCCACCTTCTGCCCCACCCACAGGACAAAGTGAGTGGAATCAACTGTAACGGTAGTGAAGACAGAGTAGTTTCCCTGCATGTGCCCAAAGAGATGTACGTAGCTTCCAAAAGAGCTGCGACTGCTCTTTACTCCATTAACAGCATATACATTATTCATACTCTTATATCTGCCTCCTTCTTTCCATGATTGCATGAGTGAAGTGCTCCCTATACATGTGTTCTATGACACAGTGAAACCTGTCTAAGACAGCCGCTTGTGGGCCAGTTCAAACTGACCTTTATAGAGAGGTGGCTGCTCTACAGAGGTAGATTGCAATGTTCTAGTAATAGTTAAATCCAGTAGACACCGATTGGTCATTTAAGTGCTATAGATTGCAATTAATTGACTAGCAAATCAACTTAGCTGTTCTTCCTAGTGACGTCCCCTTTGAAATCTCTCGAAAGTAAACCAAATGCAAACACTTGGTTGGTCTGCGTACCGTGACAATAGTACAGGTTATTACATGCAATATAAGATACCAGTTTGGGCTCTGCCTGCGGGACGTCTATCAAAGAATAGATCCCATTGACATCATGTCCAAGTCTCAAGACTAGTCTATGAAATTTAGGAACAGCACGTATGTTACAATGGCAACAGGCATCTTTTGCTGTTGCTAAATCTATTGCTAGTTTGGAGGCAGGGACACTGGTCGTTTTAGAGAGGTTGCTGCCTAACACAGTGGCCATCTTATATAGGTTCTAGTCACGCATAGCGAGACAACTTTCCGTGGGAAAAGGTCTTGTACAATGCCTATGTGCAGCTTGTGCAACGACCTCTGAACCTGGGGCTGATACGTAATTACATTCATATCTTGTGTCGCCAGGCAAGCATCTGCCCACAACTACCAGTGTTGTGTAAACAGTCAAATAATGGCAGATTCACGAGACGACTCACCCCATATTGTGACACACATTGCTGTGTATTTGATAGACTATTCTTGCGGATTGACACAAGTAGTCTATCAAATCAGCTTTTTCATTCTGTCTGGTAGTTTCTGGTTTGCGCAACACCAGTAGTTATGGGTGGTTGGTTGGTTGCCGAATGATGTGAAATGTGAAATGTAATTATAACCCCCAGATTCTGGAGGTTGCTGCACAAACCGCACATAGGCATTGTATCAGACCCTTCCCCCCAGGAAGGATTCTGGCTACACGAGATTAGACAGGTTTCACTGTATGTACACTGAAACTCAATTTACATACCATTCTAGCCTCATTGACCACATTTGACTGCCTGACGTGTACCAGTAGTACAGACAGACATAGCTAGGTGTGTGCATGCCTGTGTAGCACATGGAATGAGTTGTGCCTTTTACTGTTCAGTACAGCTGCCTAGCATCCTCTCCTTCTGCTACAACATGTCTATTGACAAGAGCACACGTCACTTCTTGTGACTCACCAGGTCCCTCAGGGATCACCCCTACCCCTCCCCCTCCTGCCCCACCCACCACTGCTGGCATACCCACCACTCTGCCTCCTCACAACCATGGTCCAGACCCATTATCAAGGAAGCGACAAGCTGAAAGTGATCCTTGCACTCCAGAGAGAGGCACAAGTGACAGAGAAGGAGGAGGACAGAGGTAGCTGTGAAGGAGGTGAGGAGACATATGCACACCTGTGGTGTGTTTGCATGTCATGTGTTCACAGTGTGTCCTTGTAGCTGTGAGCCCTTTGGTCCACAGTCAGTAGACCAGTCAGTCAGTGTACACTCCTCCCTCCTCCAGACCTTATTTGGGCATGCAGTGTGCATACATACACAGAGTGAAGCGGACAGTGTCTATTTCGTGTCCACGGACTGAATCTAAACTACTTTAGTTGTTTATGATTCTTATTTTTGCATGCTTCCGTCACTTTCATGTTTACATGTTGGAAACACATCACTGTACATGTGTTGACACCAGTGCACACATGCACATGCATCATTGTGTAACAACATTAATTGTAATTGTAATAATTATTAAGTTGATACGTATGCCGCCGTACCAGAATGATATTGCACGTGCACTGCATGGAAGGAGAGCTAGAGCTATATATAAATTATAGTAAATTAGATGTATAGCTAGTGTACTATAAAAATAGCTATATAATAATGTGGCCATGTCATGGATGCATGCTATGCTCGTATGAATGCAGCATAATTTCACATGTATGCATAGCTTGGCATGTATCTTTTGACTAAGTAATTATAAGTTGTTCTAAATAATTAACCCATTATTATTTGGTCATGCATGCCTGCATAGAGACAATGCATAGATTGTGCATGCGTATGCATGCATTATGATGTAATTAATGTCACACATGCAATGACATAATTATATTATATGCATGACATTATATTATAATAATATTTGTCCCACTCCATCTCACAACATTAACGCATGAATCAAGTGAATGTAGTGTGAATCATGCATGGAGTGACTGGGGATGATTAACTTGAGTTATGTCTGACTTGGTTAACATTACTATCTTGTTGCACTCCTGTATACTTCACAGTGCAGTTGATAAAATTGTCTACACCAAATAAATGCAAATCAACTTTATTAATGAGTACGATGGCTATTACAGTAGGTCATTGTTAAGCGACTGGTTTGTGACTGTAGGTCATTGTCATGTGACTTTCATGTGACTTTACGACATTCCCCATCAAAAGTATACACACTCTGCTTGTAGTGTTGTTCCCTGACCTTTCTGCAGTGGAGGGGGAGGAAGTGTCATGTGAAAGTGGGTAGGATGTTGTGTGGCACTTGGAAAGTACAGTAACAATGAATGTATTATGCAATGCACATATTTCGTCAGCTGTCACAAGACTAGCCTGCTGATCTGTCTTTGCTACAAACAAAACCTTCACTACCAATTACCATTTGTCCCACAAGCTACTCTGTCCTGGTCGTAAACTGCAGTGGAGATGGTCTATGTACCATGGTTATGTAAACGAAAGACAACGATGTGGACAACACAGGGTAGGAAAGAGAGGAGGGAGGGGAAATGGCAGTGAACCGGACCAGGGCCAATGATCGGCTGTTGGCAGTGACCAGTGTTCAGCTGCCTTGGCTAAAGGTCTGGAGGTCATTGGCCCTGGTCCGGTTCACTGCCATTCTCCCCCTCCCCCTCTCTTTCCTACCATGTGTAGTTCACAACGTTGTCTTTCGTAAATTGCAGTGGACATGTAAGTGGCTGCACTTTGCACTACGACTTTGAGCCTTCGCATGAAAGGATTTACACCACAATTCCAGCAGTGGTTATGAAAACCTACTCATTATAGCCAAACCATTCTTCCCACACCACTTGCCCGTGTTTGCTCCTGAAGGGTCTGAGAATGAAACTACTCCTCTTATGCAATACTGTTCACAAAACTACAATAGTAATATTGTGAGTGCTTTCTTCCCATATTACGTATTTACAAGCAATGATACAGTGTTGGTAGGTTAACACATGTACCTACTCTGCCATGTCCACCTCTTGTCCCACTCACACACAGTCCACTCTCCTCATTGACGAGCCTGTTAGTGACTAGGTCATCAGCGAGCTGCTCTGGGAGGTCTCCTTCCTTCAGCTCTGTAGTGAGGTTCCTCTTGAGTTTGTCATTAAATAAGATCTGAATGTGGAGCTGAGGGGCAAGGAGGAAGAGGGGGTGGGGAGGGGTATAAGGAAGTGGAAGTGGAGGAGTGAGAGTAGGGGAGGGGTAGGTAGGGGGATGGAGAAAGGGTGGAAGGTGGGAAGTGAGTGGGAGGGGAGGGAGAGGGGAAGGCAAGGATGGAAGAGGAGAGGAAGAGGGAGGAAGGCAGGCAAGTGAAGTCCCAACTATCACGGCACATGCTACTGCATGTTGTACGTGCATGACAGTCACATGTCATGGCAAGTTGGTCAAACACACACACACACACACACACACACACCACACACACACCACACACACACACACACACACACACACACACACACACACACACACACACACACACACACACACACACACACACACACACCACATATGTACATACACATGGACATGGACACATGGTAAAAGTACCAGATATCACTAAACCCAGGAGTAGACTACAGCTGTACAGTGCACACACATACTGTAAGTAGCTGAACCATCAGTTAACCTGAACTATTCGCTGGTGAAGGAGAACCCCCTAGCAGCAGTATCCGACACACACAATCACACATGCACACACACACACACACACACACACACACACACACACACACACACACACACACACACACACACACACACACACACACACCTGGACCACATTAGCAGAGCATATGACCATGAACTAAACAGAGTGAAGTCTTCCTTGCAGACCTACACAGTGTACCCTCCTATCACTCTCATCTACACTGTAGTGGTGTCCTACTACTACCACACAACAGCGCTCACCGGAGAGAGCTCGGCCAACACTCTAACTCACTCACCCAAGTGCCGTATATACATCGCTCTGTTGTCTTCCGGCTGATAGGAGATGGCCCCGCGCCTTCTGTACGAGGGAAGCACCGCGTCCGACTCAGTACTGGCTTCAGAGATGCCGCTAATGGCGCCTCGCCTTTTCAGAGCGTATGACGGCACGCGCCGGTCCAGCGTCAGCACGGGGAGGCCGTTGAAGTCGGAGAGGGTAGCGCCTGGGCCATCCCTCAGCCCCCTAGGCAGACCATAGATAATGGGCAGACAAGTCGAAGGGTGAGTCTCCCATCCATTCTTAGTCGCCCCTTGCTTCGCGTACTGTATTAAATTGGACTCCGCCTTCTTCCTGTTTTCGCGCGTGCCAGAGGTGCCTTGGTCTAACTATGTCCGGTCAATCGTGACTGCGACCATTTGTGAGCCCAATCTCTGGTGTGAATAAGTTAGAGCAGGGCCACTAGTCTGGGGACTGTTGGAGGGATTTTTCAGCCGTTGAAAGGTAGGTAGGATCTTACGTGGCATAGCTACGTTTGTCACTGTATATGAGTGCTGCTCATCTCATTTCTGTATAATTATGTACGTCTTTCACTGCACGTGGTGCCGTGGATCATTCCTACTGACCATTTATTCTCTAGTTGTACAAACATGCAAGTACTGAACCAGTTCCCTCTTTCTGTCTCATGGTAGAACATGAGGCACTCCCACAATCAGTCTAGAGCTCGTGTGCGCGTTCAACACCAACCATATCCATCAGCCATCTTTGACACTCGGGCCAGCCTCAAAAGAACTACTGAACATGTCAGATGCTTTTTGAGAACAGTGGTGCATGTATTCTTCCTGTATTTGACCCTGCTGTTGGCTGTGTGGATCTCAGCACAGCTCATCACTCCTCTATCAGGAGCTGAGGTACCAGTGTCAGGTTGGTGGTTTGATCACAGTGGATCAATCATAATATATGGACATACATTTGCCCAGGGCGTTTAGCGCACGTTAGGATTAGGGTTAGGGCTGGCATTATACATAATTATTAGGCAATAAATGCGTACAAGTGTTGTCCATTCTTTATGTTTGATCCCACACTACTAGTGATTCACAGTCACTGTAAGTAGCTGCTAAGCACTTGCTCAGTTGGACCTCTGTTGAGGAGTGTCCCCACTTTGGGCATTACAGACCCCAACCCACACTTAGCGTACAATAACTGTTGAGAGTCCAACTTTCTTTTCTTACACACATGTAGATCCTGACTGGCCCAATTCTGACTTGTTTAATGGTTCAATGGATGATATGTGGCATCATGTCGAACAGGATGAAGAATGCTTCCACTGTCTCTTTGAAAACTGGATGAAAGATGACCCAGGAATGAGTGACCTCCTGAGCTGCCCCCTCTCAGATGAAGTAAGGAGTAGTGTTGTGTTGCATTCTCTGTTTGCTTTAGGCTGTAGTCACTGCACAACTATACGAGTCGTCTTTTGTGTTCACAAGAATCACAACAAGTGATTGGACTCTGGTTTATGAATGTAGTGTATGGACCCCGTCAACTGGGAGCAACCCTCTTACGCACACACCGAACAACAACAAAGCGCACAACGTCAGGAACTCAAATATCATTTAGGGAGCCAATAATTATCACATCAAACACAGGAAAAAAGGCCAGTACAAAACCAATCATGCACTTAAACAGGAAACTACAAAACCAGTTAAAACAAGACATGAGCAGATACAGGCAACCACTACTAGCGATTCCAATCCAGATTTCAAAATATTCGACTTGCACTCATTCACCGTATTACTGCACAGTACGTTTCTTTGTGAGTACAACGGTCTTTATCCCATCGAAATTGGTTAAGGTTAAGCCACACTCCGCTCTCCATTTAATTGGATAGATGACGTTATTGTTGTACCGCCTTTGACTTAAGAAAGTATATACTTCCTGCGGAAATGCGTGCCGAACTCGTGGCTCGCGAGCTGCGCCTCGTAGCACCGAATCTTGGCCGTTTCTGGACGGATTTGGACGGGTTAGGGCTCAAATTGAAGCTCTCAACAAGACACAACGAAGTTTTTTTTATAGAATGTGCCACAGAAGTAAATGATGGTTTAGTAGTTTCACTTGAATCTACTTTCTCTCTGCCTTGCATAGATCCTCCAAGTAGAGGATCTAGCTGGGCAGAAATCCACTTTTTGCAGAATCAGCCTCCGTAGGAATAAGACTATTGATGCATACTGTAATGATACACCATCACAATAGATGTATATGGCGCTTGCGTACAAGAGATCCTACAAAGTTCTATTTTATAACATAGTACTAAATTTACATTTCATAATAATGACATTGTAGTGCATGATCTGATCTGCATGCATGCCCAACTCTACTAGCAGACTGCAGTTCAGGCTAGGGCCACTTGTAGAGTTGCAGGGTTGACTGCGTAAGAAGTACAAGGCAGAAAAAGTTAATTGCTGGCATGCACACTGTTAGAAATGGGGTGTAGCCACTACACCCCTAGGGGTGCTCCCTCGCATGTTCCAAAATAGCACCCCTAGGGGTGTAACAGGCTACACCCTTTGGGTGCTTCACTAACCCCTCTAGGGGTGCTCCACAAGCACCCTTATCGGTGTAGCATGCAATTTCTTTTAGGCACGTACATTATTGTTGGCCAACCAGAATATTTAAGTTATTACGTTAATCAGCAAATTGATAGATGTACATACGTATTCTACAAAAATAATAGTAACATGTATAATTGTGTAATATAATTGTGACATAATTATAAATGAAAAGCAATGAAGTAATAGTTCATAGATTAAAAGTTTGGAAACAGTATAAACAGCTTTGGCACTTATGCCAGCAAGTCACCTGTAGGGGGGGGGGGGGGGGGGGGATAGTGAGCAGTTTGGCCCAGGAGACCGTCTTCAGCTGTTAGCAGCAGAACAGTTAAACAGCTGACGAACAAGAACGCCTTCTACATGGGCTGAAACATTCTGTAGATTCTAACTTATGCTATGCAAATTGCTCATGCACTATTCCCCCTCTCGAAGTTCTATGACATGGCAATGAGCCTCTACAGGATTACAGACTGTTCATGCACTTTGACAAACGGCTATGCAGGGGAGCATTTTCAGGATGCACACATGCAAACTAACCAGGTACTTGTAAAAGCATGTTTCCTCTTGCCGATCAATTGCAAGCTCTCACAAGTCTCCTCCTGTGCCACATACAACAACAGCTGTGATAATACAAACGAAAATTAGCACTATTACAGTTTTGGACTAAAATCGGTGAAAAGGGCTACCCAAGAGGAAGTATCTGTTGCATAGTGACATACAACATAATAACTAACCTCACTTTCCAGCAAATGTGCGCGCACCGGCATGAAACAACCTTGACATTTTCTGCGTTTTGTGTTCTCATTAACCAAATGTATGTATCCAAATGGGTCATGCCTGTAATCATGATAACAAAGGGAAACCAATTAAATTTCTCTCCAATTGTGATGATTGATGTCTCTATACCTGAAAAAATGCAATCCAACTTTTATTAAAATGTAACACACCGTGTAGAGCTTATGCACATCTTCAGCAATGAGCCGAATTGAAGGCCTTGCAATAGAGTACCCACACCTGGCCCCGTTTCTCTCTGATCTGCAATCTAATAAAGAGAAGAGACTCACTTCCAAATGAGGACAACCACATGGATGGCACATACAGAAAGAGCACCTTGCGCGTATACAAATTATACAGTCATATGTACGAGTCGTAAATCAGGGGTGGCAACTCACTAATGAACTAGAACAGTGGATATCTTGGCACTCTCTTACGTGGGAGTTGGGCAGCACGACGCGCTAGGACAGGAGTTTCAGAGGAAGAAGAGACATCAGCTATCACGATGTTCTGTAGGAGTAATAACCATGGCTCTCTTGATAACAGACTGCACCACCTTGTAATTTGTAGCTATAACCTACAAAGAACCTACAGGATACTCCTAGAAATTATAGCAAATGACACAGGTAAGTATAGAAGCAGGTTAGGAGCTTGTTAAGAAGTGAAATTCCGCCTATATTATACAGCAGGCAGACGGGAAGCTTTATATCATTACGTACCTTCAGAACACCAGGCCCAGCACCATGGAAGCCCAGTGTGAGTTGGGAGAAAGCGAAAGTGACTGCCACAGCCATTCCATTTCTCTTGTTCACTTAGCTGGAGCGCTCTTAAGCTTACAACAGTTCGCCTCTCGGTCAACGAACGAGCAGCTGCTGCACGCGTGACTCCCATCCAATGATATGGCGAGTAGGATTATTGCGCAATAATAAAATGGCGGGCCTGCCGAACAATCTGCAAGACGATTGTAATTATTGCACACAGCAAGCAAACTTGACGTTTCTACAAGTACATGCTACAATGAAAATAAAGAAATGCTTGAAAACATGTTATTTTACTTGAGGAAACAGCATAACAGTACTTACAAGTTAGCTATTCTTAATCTTTGTTTTCCCATTTGATGGAGGCTTCAAGTGGTGATACAATCTTACTCAAATGGTGGCCATATTCCTCCTTTTCTAGAAATGCAGAGATATAAGACTGCAGAGCACACAACATATTTTATTACACAGGATCCACTGATTAGCTCAAAGCCAGTCAGCACTTCATGAGCACATGTAAATATAGCTATAGCTGCTATGAACGTAGCTACTATTCAAGGAGTAAAGTTTGAATTACACACTCAGCACTAGCACCTTCAGCATTGTGCCAGTTTGAATGATGCTCCCACCACATGGACTATCTGACAGCATGTTGAAGCAGTAGCTAGATTGCTGTTACTCCAAGCTGACCGCTTAGCTATTAGCTAGCTAGCTACACAGCTGCAGGATGTATAGAACCAGTTATGGGTAAGCAGGGCCATGGACACTTGGGACATGCAAGTTGCAAAGCTCAAAGTACTAGTATACTACACCCACAGGGGTGCTAAGGGGGTAACCATAACACCCCTATGGGTGCAGTGGTGACACCCCACATTTGTTTTGTGTTTGTGGGGTGTTGTGGTAACACCCCAGTTTTAACAGTGCAGGGGTGTCGGGATATACCTAGCATTGGTCTGGCAGAAGTAATTATTGTACAGTGTTGGCCTATCCCATCCTGGGAGGCGGGGGCATGCCCGTGGCAAATATTTGGAATATTACACCTGAGAATTTTCCTCAGGCAATATTGAGGTACAAAAGAAGCCTTAGATAGCTACCAAACTGCAAGCATAAAATAGCTATATATATATATACACCCATATACCCCCTCCCCTCCCCCCACCCACACACTCACTGCTTGCAGTAACTGAGCTAGCATCTAGAATTCAATATAGCTATTTCCATAGCTACATAAATTGCTGGAAGTAGTAGCTAGCTAACACTGTAATAAAAATGTGATGCAAGCTTCCAAGGAGTTGGTACCATTGTGGCTACAAACATGTAATTGCATGGGACTCGTTGCTCTGCAAGTGGAAGCTGCATGTTATGAATACAATATAAAGTGAGCTGGTAGTGCATCCCACTAGACTGCTCATTAACAATAATTATATGCAAACGTCATAGCAATAAGCATACTGCACATACAGTGAGTTTGCAATGAAGTGCCATTTTACTAGTCTGTACTTGTAAAACATCATTGTTACCTTTCAGCCAAGAAACTAACCCACCAGGGGAGGGAGCACTACCTAATTATATACATATTTAGTTGTGTACTGCATCCATGGCAATAACAAATGAACTTGGAATCACTGCACCAGCTGCCTTAGTTACCAGAGTTGTAAAAGATCTTGTTAACGTGCAATAACAGCTTACTTAACATGGTTTAACAGAGTTGTAAGTTAACAGGCTTGCTTAACACTGTTAATCCAAGTAATGAATGTATATAATCATAATTATTCATCATATCAATATGGATATTCATTGTGCCATATACAAGCTGTAAAAATGACTGCAGTCACTACACGCATGCAAGCTAATGAATTAAGCTACTATACTGCTGTATGTATGTTTGTGTGTGCATGTAGTAGAATGATTATACTGTGAGGTATATACTATGCACATTTGTATGCTGCTAGTACTGTTCTAGCTATGGTGTTTGTGAGGCTTGCAAGCCATTGACATGCATGAGAACAGAATGGAGGGAATTTTGTGTACAGTAAACTGATAATGAAGATGCATGACAGCAGATGGAGCCCAATTACTTTGTAGTGGTTGTAAGGTAGCTTTATTGCTTCTCAGGTATATATGCAGCCATAGTTGTACGCATGTGCAGGTCCTTGCATACAGGACAGTATATGTTTAGAGAAGACTATCTATGGGTTTCAGATGTTCTTTGCTCCCCTTATTCATTGTGCTTGAAATAAACCCTGAGTATATATAGCAATAGTTACCTTCCAACCTTTCCAAACTAAGTGGGCTGTATCTGCTGTATGTGGCATGCCTCTTCACTATCAGCTTACTGTACACAAAATGCCCTCCATTCCGCTCTCGTGCTTGTATATATATAAATGGCTTGCATGCCTCACAGGCACCATAGCTAGAACAGTACTAACAACATATAAATGTGCATATACCTCACAGTATATTCTCATTCAACTATATGCACACAAATGTACATACATACAGCAGTATAGTAGCTTAATTCATGAGCTTGCATGTGCGTACTGACTGCTGCATTCTAGTTTAAGTTTGCATTCTAGTACTAGTTCTTCTAC
The DNA here is from genome assembly GCA_964019415.1 of Ianthella basta. NCBI lineage: Eukaryota > Metazoa > Porifera > Demospongiae > Verongiida > Ianthellidae > Ianthella > Ianthella basta. Next base: position 11,748,599 of record OZ025871.1, on the reverse strand, counting down.
TCATTTTGTAGCATGCAGAAGTCAGCAATGTACATGATTTGTGTGTGCATGCACACGCAGAAGTACACATGTACACCTTCCTGAAGTCTACATGCATGCATGCATGGGATGCATATAGGCAGCTGAATGTCTGCTGTTTGATTAATGCCTGGCAGTATGTGCAAAGCAAATTGTTTATTTATCTTGCAGCATGCAAGCCAAGATAGGAGCAATGGGCAGTCCTTCATCTTGCTCCAGGCTGAAGTGATTTCCAAAACATTAATTATGTTCCTAGCCTGAAACCTACAGTACATTTGTATCGTGAGTTTGTATATGTCACCATTAATATCAATATTGATATTATGAATTTTACATTCATTACTTGGATTAACAGTGTTAAGCAAGTCTGTTAACCTACAACTCTGTTAAACCATGTTAACTTAAAGTAAGCTGTTATTGCAAGTTAACAAGATCTCTTACAACTCTGGCAACTAAGGTAGTTGGTGCGGTGAATGGAACAAATAGGAATCGGTTTGGGACTGCCACAGCCTAAGTGTAGGACCAGTACCATAGCTTTAAACTCATTTCCACAAGCAGAAATGAGCTAGATGGCCAAACACCTACATCATATCTACTCCTCAAGAGTTGGGCAGATAATATCTGAATGAAGCTAGCGTGTTGCAGCTCCAGCTACTAAGAAAAATGCAGTTTTCCCCTTTAATCGGTGACACAAACTACAAGGTAAACGTTACAAACTAGCTTCAACCAGTTTTAGAAGCCTTCATCTATCTTTTACACTTGGGAACCTTCACAAAATCACGAAGATTGCTTCTCGTCTGTGGAAATCGCTTCGCGTGAACACGGTAGAGGGTGCCATTTTGTTCATATACGCGCCATGTTGTTCAAAGGTACGCGAGGAATTTGGAATGGGAATCGGTTTGGAATTGCTACCACTACCAACCAAAATGACACAACACATATCCAATAATATAATGTAAAAGAGGGGTACAAACAGCTAATCAGGTGACATGATACACACAGCAATCAGGATGACAGGTACATACAGCAAATAAGAAGAACACAAACACAACATGCCCCCAACACACAAACAAAGGGTCCAGTCCCTCACATTCTACCCCCCTTGTTTGGCTACAAACTAGTTTGGCGCGTTGTTGCGGAAGCAGCGCGATATGGCATCTGCATGGCTGTTCGGCTTGCCAGTCCGGTAGCGGACTTGAAACTTGTATGGTTGGAGGGCTAGACTCCATCACGTGAGTTGGGAATTGCTATCCCTCATTCGGTCTAGCCACTCCAACGAACGCTGGTCAGTCCTGACAGTGAATTCTCTTCCCAGGAGGTACACGTGGAATGCTTCAACCGCCAGTCTGATCGCCAAGCATTCCTTTTCTACGATAGCATACTTCTCTTCCCGAGGCAAGAGTTTTCTGCTAAAGAAAGCTACTGGGTTCCTCCCCCACCTGGTTCACCTGAGTTAGGACAGCTCCAACTCTCCGATCAGAGGCGTCTGTTTCCAAGACGAATGGGAGACTAGCGTCAGGACTCCTCAACACCTGATTCGATACCAACATCTCTTTCAGCCTCACGAGAGCAGCCTGGCACTCCTCTGTCCACTTCACCCGCCTCGGCTCCTTCCGAGTGAGATCGGTGATTGGAGCAGCTTTGGAGGCAAACTCAGGAATAAACCAGCGATAGTACCTGGTCAGACCCAGGAACTGGCGAACTTCCTTCTTCGTTGAAGGAGCTGGGAAGTGCTCTATTGCCTCCACCTTGGTCATTTCAGTGCGTACTACCCCGTTACCAACAACATGCCCCAGATAAATACATTTGGCCATGGCGAAGTGGCATTTGTGTGGCTTCAGGGTCAACCCCGCCTCCTTCAGCTGGTTCAGTACTGTTTGGATGTGATTACGGTGGTCCTCCCATGAGTTGCTGAAAACGATGATGTCATCCACGTATGCAGCCACGTTGCTTTCCAGCCCACGCAAAAGCCGATCCATTAAGCGTTGAAACATAGCGGGGGCCCACACAGCCCAAAGGGCATCACTGTGAACTGATACAGCCCCATGGGTGTTGTGAACGCTGTCTTAGGCCGTGACTCTTCTGCGACAGGCACCTGCCAATAACCCCGGGTTAAATCCAGGGTGGTAATATACTGTGCCATCTAAGAGCTCATCGATTCTCAGCATCGGGTAAGGGTCGGCCCACGTGACACTGTTCAACTGCCTGTAGTCGACACACAGCCACAATGATCCGTCCTTTATACCCACAGCAACGATTGGGGCAGACCACCCACTTAATGAAGGCTCAATTAATCCACGTGCCTCCATCTCCTGTAACTCTTTCAATACTGCATCTCTCTGCGCACATGGCACCCGGTATGGTGGTTGGCAAAGAGGGCTAGCCAACCCAGTCTCAATGCGCTGTTCGATCAGAGCTGTCTTGCTGGGGTTCATTGCACACATTGCACACATTGCACAACACCTCCGGGAAACACTCCATTACCTTACCTTCTGGCCCGGTGTCAGACGGTCACTAACGTTCGGCACTTGATCATCCACCTTCCCAGCCCTGCTGTCATAGCTGGTACTTCACTGTCCCAGTCGGTGCTGTCGTCCTCCAGGGCTACAAATGCCCCCATGGGGGTGTGCCACTTCTGGAGGAGATTGACATGGAATACTCGTTTTCTCTTCTTCTTATCACTCATTTTGACTTCGTAATTCACCCGCCCAACCTTCTTCACGATCTTGTAGGGCCCTTGCCATTGAGCAAGCAGCTTACTAGCGGAGGTTGGGAGCAGGACCAGCACCTCCTCCCCAGACTGGAACTCCCTGGATCTGGCATTTCGGTCGTACCAAACCTTCTGTTAAGCCTGGCTTTGCCCCATGTTCTGCTGTACCAACTCCTGCATCCTTGATAATTTCTCCCTCATGGCAAGCACATATGACACAACACTCTGTGCTCCTCCCCTTAGCCTCCCACGTCTCCGCAAGATGTCCAGTGGCCCTCGTACCTGTCTCCCATAGAGTAGTTCAAAGGGAGAGAAGCCAGTGGAAGACTGGGGCACCTCCGTATATGCAAACAGCAGATAGGGAATCAGACGATCTCAGTCTTTTCCATCCTCCGAGGCAGCCTTCTTGAGCATGGCCTTGAGGGTTTGGTTAAATCTTTCCACTAACCCATCAGTTTGAGGGCGATAAGGGCTAGTGCGGATTGGTATTATGTGAAGGAGGTTGTACACCTCCACCAGCAGCTGGGACATAAAGTTGCTACCTTGGTCAGTGAGAATCTCAGCTGGCACCCCAACCCGCGTGAATAGCTTTACCAATTCCTCAGCCACATGTTCAGCATCCACGGACCTGAGTGGGACCGCTTCCGGGTAACGTGTTGCATAATCACATATCACAAGGATAAAACGATTTCCCGCATGACTGCGGGCAAAGGTCCGACTATGTCCATGGCAATCCTTGAGAAAGGAACCTCCATGATGGGCAGGGGGATCAGGGGGGCTAGCTTGACCTTCTGGCACTCTGCACATGACCAGATGAGTTGTGTGACGTCCCGGTATAGGCTGGGCCAGTAAAACTGCTGTAGTAGTTGGTGGGCGGTCTTCCTCTTCCCCATGTGTCCTGCCAGCGGTATCACATGGGCCAGGCGCAACACAGCAGGAAGACAGGACTCCGGCAGCACTAACTATTCTAGTGTCTCCTCATCCCCCTTGTTCCCTGGGAGCTCCCATCGACGATATAGGAGACCCTCCCGTAAGAAGAACCCCCAGCCCGCAGAGTTCACCTCCCCATGGGTGGCTTGTCTAGCTGCTGCCAGTGTCTCATCTTCCTCTTGCAAGCCTTGGAGCTTCTCTGCTGTCAGATCCAGTGACGGTCCAGATCCTCCATCGATCTCTGCCCTGCCTTGCCCTCCATGCGTACTTATTTGCCCGTTTTTGACACCGGGTCATTTGTTCCCTTGACCTCCCCTCCTCAAAGAGGTCATCATCAAACTGCTCCCAAAGTGCCTCCTCTTCCCTGGGGTTGTTCAGGTCTCTGGGCTCTGTGTCCTTTGGCACTACATCCGGACTCGCCTGCAAGGTTTCATCCTTGGGCCCTTCCCTCACTTGGGCCCCTTCCACCCTCTTCCACTGTGCCCGTGTCATGATAATTCCTGGCTTGTTTACCTGACCATCCCCCTGGGACCGTAACCACATCGACAACTCAGGTGCATCCGTCCCCAGCAGCACAGGAACCGGGAGGTTCGGTGCTACCCCAACCTGCAACTGGATACTCCGGCCCCCAATCTCCATGCTGATATTGGCCAGTGCATACGATACTACATCTCCATGTGCACACCTAATGGACACTCGGCCACCAGTCCTCTTCTCCATGGGGCAAGGTCCTGCCACACCAGCGTCCGGGAGCACCCTATGTCAAGCAGGATCCCCTTGACCTGGCGTCCCTCCACCAGTCCACTCTGGACCATCTCAGGTCTTCCCATGCCTTCTCCACAATACATGGCAGCCTTGCCCAGGCAATCATCGCCATGTGTCCACGTCGCCCACAGTTGTAACAGCCTATCCCTTCCTTGTTGGATCTGTCTGGAGCCTCCGTGGCTGGGGTGATGCTCCCCACCTTAGCTCCCTTCTTACAGTCCCGCTGGAAGTGTCCCAACTCGCCACATGCATAACTGGTTCTCATTGGTTCACTAGTTACAGTGAATCTGGTTTGAGTAGTGCAAATAAAGTGCGGAAAACAAACATAGTAGTCTCCAACAGACAATTTTCTTTGTGTAGGTGCAGAATTTCTGAACGAAAGGTGCAGTTATCGATAATTGCCGCCTGAGTAGCCTTCTCCCATGCACATTTTGATCGAAAGAAGCACCTCTGTGTCACTCCTGACACCAGCCATTGCCTGCTTAGAGCACAATACAGGTCGCTACTGAAGAATTTAAACTACAGAAGCTTCTATATATGTGCTCTCGAACTACCCGGTTACACGTGCGAGACAAGAGGTGTGGATAGCTGCTAACGAGCGGTATCATTTTCACTGGCGAATGGAACAATTCTGGACCGGTTTGGACCACCTACCCGAGGTGGTCCCGTTCCGCCTGTAACAATTTGCTTAAGAACCATTCCACTCCCGTTTACAATACAGTAATAACGGTTCTGGAACCGTTCCAGAACTGTTCCACCGTGTAAACAGGCTGTAACATGACCGGCAGGCATTTCTCTGCCTACCTTGCCAAGATGTATCTATAGGTGTGATGTGATGTGTGTGGTTGTTGTGAATGTGTTTTGATTCGGTACATACTACCGATTGTACTGCATTCCTGATTGTCGACAACCACTGTAGGAGGAGGTACATGTCACTGTGCTGTTCTTTTCCTATATACTTAGGTGACCACCGTTCCTGTGCATGTGAGATCAACCCATCTCCTTCTGTCAATGAAACACTGCACAGCCTTCAATGCCATGTTCAGGAGGATGACTATTTTGGTCATCACCTTCGTTCGACAAGTGGCAGTGTCCCTCCTTGTCACGTTCCTGGGTTTATCTACTATACTCTGTGAAGAAATGCTTGCTCACTCAGCTACAGGAAAGAAAGGTCAGAAGGCAGCTTCATCAGCTAGATGCTACTGCTATTTCCATTTGCTAGTACACGTATAGAGTGTAGCTTATTAAATGAAACCTATTGATTGTAAAGATTTACTGAGCGTAATTGCAGCAACTGGATCTCACAATCAGTCATTTAGCTTTCAGGATGTTTCGGTGTAAGCAACTTTCTCAACAATAGTAAGGTCCTTGGACCGAAACGTCCTGGAAGTTGAGTGATTGATTGATTGTGAAATCCAGTTGCTGCGAATGCACTCAGTTACTCTTCACTATCAGTACTCCTCACGCAGCAGTGAGCCTATACTACATCATGAAACCTATTCTTCAATGCTAAAATGTACGTAGGTAAGAAGGATGCCTTTAGTCCACGCCGAAAGGAAAGTGTGTTTGAGTTCATCTTTGTACCCAGTCCATTCACTATCGGTGTGGCATTTGTGAAGAGGTGGGTCCTGTTGTATGTGCACTATGTCTCACTCAACAGCTTGTGTAGAAGAGTAGGTAGAAGTTGATCGTGATGAATATGAAAGTGTTATTGAATCAATTCATTGCAGGTACAAGCGCCTAGCAGTGTACAAGGAACTTCATAATCTGTTGCTGAAGTTTCCTTCACTGAAGCTACGGAGGAAAACAAAGTTTGCGAGAAGAATTCATGGTCAATTAGTGGTGTCGGTCACCATCCAGAGGTCCTGTGTGATGCGCCTTAGGGTAAGTGAGCTCCACCACACTGCTCTGCATACCCTGCAGCTGTCACAGTGTCATGGGTAACACATTCCTATATCACTTTTGATTTCCTCTCAACCATGTATCGCTGTCCCATGTGGTGTTTCCCTTGCTCTTCCGTACAGTTCAAACACTCCAGATCCTGCCTTGCACTGCTAAGATGCATTGCACACCTTGTCAAGAGACTGTTGGCTCAGGCTGTGTCTGCTATGCCTTCTGTCCTTCTGTGTGGCCTACTGCTCTTGGCAGGAGATGTGGAGGTCAACCCTGGACCTATCACAGGTAAGGAGGTTTCAGGGCACCTTGAGTTCAGCAGTTGTGGTTACAGTATCACTGTATCATTGTGATGATCTGGTTCAGCTCACTTCCTTTTTTCCCTCCTCCTCTCTTTCTCACCATGTGTAGTTCTCAATGTGCCTTTCACTCATTGTAATGTGTAAACGATTGCACTATGCATTATGTCTTGGTTATAACTCCACTCTGAGTCTCATTGTCGTTTTAGAGACCTAGGGATATTGTGCTGTCACTATGGGCTTCACCCTCGGTGATGCTTAGTCTTCCTTTGTCAGTCCAACCACATGCAGTGAGACCTTTCCATACTGGTCAGCATGCACTGTGACCCAGCTGTCTATCCTTTGCATAGAGATATCCCTGCCTGATTCAGAGGCAGTTTTCTACTCAGCTCCATGAAGTCTATATATATAATTCAGTTTGTTTGTTTGTTTGTTTGTCTGTTCGTTCGCGATTCGGGCAAAAACTACTGCACAGAACGCCACCAAACTCTCAGGGATTATAAAGCGGGGCTCCGCGAGTGTCCTCCACAGGTTGAAATCGCCCGTCTTGCAGTTTTTGAAGAGATATCTTTCAATTTCCGGGTTTGTTGTTTGTGGCTGATGGCCATTTTGTTAATTTTTGCTCCCTTGACTTCCGGTTGTTGGACAGTTTGATTCGCTGTCGTTCAATGATTGACTTTAAACTCGGCCGTCGTTATAGCAGCTACCTTCCGTTGCTACCAGCTCACATACGTCAAAACTGGCTGGGGCCGACTCGCTGTTGTGCGACTTGCCATAGCAGAAGCCTGCCGAAGGTGGGCGCCCTGCTAGTTGGAACGTAATAGAAATGCCCTGTATAGAGACGTGCCCTTGCTCTAGGTGTTCTTTATAGAGAGATGCTCTTTTCTGGGTGCACCACATACATAGCTATTACCAGGAAATCTGCATTACTAATGGATATCTAACAAAGTGTGATCCATATTTAAACTTTTGGATATAACAAAGGTAACAATAGTCATTGTTAGCATCTTACGGTTTCCAGTGTATTGTTAACCCTCGACGCGCATGCACCACAGAGTTACGGTAGTCATCCATGCATGTCTGTCTAACCATATTTTCACCTAGGGGTGGGCGGTATACCAGTATGTAGTTATACTGCGGTATTGTTGCAATACCATGAAGGTATATATTTGCATCTTATAAAAAACGGATACTGAAATACCGATTAGTTACACGGTATTTCCTTGTAAACGTCACAGATCAGGTATATTATTGATTCTTCTACGATTCGTTCGCCTTTCAAACGTTTCTATTGCTTCTATGTATGATTCTAAGAGACTTAATTGTTATCTTTGCGCACGACAGCCATGTTTGTGATGTCATGCTAGTACAAAGTGTCGCGTGAACCTTGTCAGCTGTGTACACAAATGAAGGTACGAAGTATAGATCACCATCTGTCCTAGCCTTAGAAGTTGTAATCTACCATATACATGCAAGTATCAGTGATTTGTATGTCAGGAATTCAATTTGCTCAAAATAGTAGGTATGTAGTTATACTGCAATATTTTTATCAAGAATACCGAGGTACTATATTTGCCAATACCGCCCACCCCTAATTCAAAATATCAACCAGATCGAAAGTTATCTGGACCTTACTAGAATTTAGTGAGTCTACATCCTTGTCCATCTTGACTACAAACAACATTAGCCACGGTTAATCATACATAGCTGACCTCATGGGGAAAGCAATCATTCATGATCAGCAAAATGGGAAAAAATTACAAATAAAGTTACACCGATAATCGGATCAGCAATCAGTATCGGCCAATATTGGGTCTCTGTAACCTCATCGGTAATCGGGTTTTCCTTCGTTCTCTACTGATTATGTCACCTCGGGCACGTGATGTTTGCGAGTAAAGTGTTATGTCGAGTGGTTACGTTGTTGCAGTGCTTGCCGTTTGTTTGTTCTGGGTCTGTGGCGCATGGAATTGCCATGGCCGGGAAGAAAGATGTCACCAGCGTGGGACTACTTCTCCGTCAACGAGGGCCTCAACTTTGTAGTGTGCCAGGCCTGCAACAAGAAGGCATCCACTCGATGGTAGAAATTGCAAGCGTTATATTATGGGATTATACAAATTTGGTGCAGCATCTGAAGGACAAGCATGCTCAACTACACAAAGAGTTTCAACAAAAGGTTGGGGTGCAGAATGCAGCGACTGTATCAAGTAGTCCAGCACCTTTTGGCTAATATTGCTTCAAGCCTGAAAGTGGAGATTGTGTATGAATCTGTAGTATTAAAGGGTGTGTAAAATAGTTTTCTCCAAAAACAAGGGCATATGTAGGATGGTGCAGTGTGTCTCTAAAGGGCATTGCAAACCACCTGGCGGAAAATCCGTAGGAACAAGGAGGAGAGCTGGTCCATGCAAAGAGGGAGACCAACCTGTCCACGCAAACCCAGGTCGTTAACATTCGCTGACTTTGAATACATTTGCACTATCCCTACATCTGGCAACATTTTGTCACGCCTCCTACTACTGCACAACCATTCCGGCAATTCAGCTTCCTATTTACACTTACAGTTACAGCCTTACAATTTGCTCATCTCTCTGCTTTGCTGTGCACTATCTTCTCTTTCCACCAGGCATATCCCTGCAAATTACTTGCTACTCGATCTGCTTTGCTGTGCTCTAGAATCTTGGATCTCCATCTCTTCCAATTAATTATGTGTTTCCATGTAAGTATCAGTTGCAAGCTCCATTTTCTGTGGGTTCATCTCTTACGTAGCCATCTCACTCTGCCATGAGACCCTGGCTAACCACTAAGCTCAACTGCAGTGTCAATGCTTACCATAGCTGTTCACTACATCGCTGTCTGCAAACCATGCACCACACCCACTTTCATGCCCACACTGTTTTGTTCTAGGCCAGCACAAACATTGTACACTTCACTATTGCATAACAATATGCAGGCAGAGAAATAGGGGATGGTATCAAGACCACAAGCGCAGCTAAATGTTGCCAGATGTAGGGATGGTGCAAATGTATTCAAAGTCAGTGAATGTTAATGACCTGGGTTTTGCGTGGACAGGCTGGTCCCTGTCTTTGCATGGATCAGCTATCCTCCTTGTTCCTACGGTTTTTCTGCCAGGTTGCTTGCCATGCCCTTTAGAGACACACTGCACCATCCCTACATCTGCCCTTGACTTTGGAGGAAACTTTTTTTGCACACCCTTGTTTCTCAACTTTTTATGGAATGCAAATTGCACAAGGCTTCCAAACAACAGTGGCAACAAAGGAATGTGCCCCGAATGTGTGGCAGGGTATGTAGCACATTGTGGGATGTGGCTGGGTGGGCGACCTAGGCTATAGGCTGTGGTGGGTGGGTGCAAGATGTGCACTTGTTTGGATAGCCAGGCTATCATGTTGCAGATTTAGCTGTGATATGGACTAGGACAGCAGAACAGGGGGTTTAGGGGGCTGTAGCCCGCCCAAAAATTACTTGATCCAGGAAACTGTGGCAGTAGGCAAGACTGGCTTGGTCACAGAGTAACTCCCACAACTTCCATTTTGCTGCCACTCTGACTCACTGTCTGGAGGATTATTGGCAATAGCTACATATATACCCACACCACAGGTGGTCTAGATGTATGGCCCCTACATGCATATAAAAGAGCTGCACTATACCTACACCCTTGAATGCAGGATGATTGTGGAGAGGAACCGGAAGGGACAGCTAGCTTGCCCCGCCAAATGAATGCGGAAATGGCAGCTGGAAGCAACCGCCCAGTAAGTGAAAATGGTGCCAAATTGGCATGACCGTGGACACAGCGTATATATTTGCAGGAGAACTGGTGAGATGATTGCAGTTGATTGTCAGCCACTCTGTGGCTGAGGACCAGGGCTTCAGGCAGTAGATCAAAGAAGCCGAGGTACACATTGCGAAGCAAAATTAGAATATTGGATTGGTATCGGCACTTAAAAATCAGAAATCGGATAATCGGTGAAAACCCATATTGGTGCAACTCTACTAAGTGTCTTGCTGTGGTGCTGTGGCCCTGGTTGTGTGTCACTGGCGGATCCACTGTGTTGCTGTTGCTGGGATTTTTGTGCCAGGCCATCTTACCAACCTTGGTAGCACTTCTGGAGCTCTGCTCTCCAGTCGGTTCTGCTATGCGGTAGTAGCAGGGAGCCGTTGTGGATGAATCCCTTCTCTGCCCACCAACTGGTGGGGATGCTAGTCCCTCATTCACCTGTCGAAGCCTTGCCAGTTCCAAGTCAGGCCTTTGGTACGCCCGATAGTCCGGTGCATTGTGGTTCGCTTATGTGGCTGTAACTTCCACAACCAGTGCTGCCTACATGACTGTTCTGGACCTGTAGGCACAAACTGGACCTATCTAAGATGCAAGCTTCCAGTAAAACTGGACCATCTATTAGCACTCGAGACCATGCGGCAGCCATTTTGGTGATGATGTCCCACCCTACAGCGATGGTGTCACGCACTTCTTCGTCATACACACACACACACACACACACACACACACACACACACACACACACACACACACACACACATACACACGCACACACACACCATCCATCCATGCTCTGCTTTCACTCTTCCAGTGCAGTAGAGTAAATTGACTGGGGTGGGAGGGAGGATGCTGATGAAAGAACTTCTTTCACCCCGAACACTTGGCTTAGCAATTTTTTTTTTACTACAGAACTTCACATGATTCTTGAGGCCTTGCTTCTTGTATTGACCATCACGACCGTATGGGCAGGTCAGGGTCTTTAAAGCTGTGTCCCTGTGTTTCTATTTCTGGTGGTTAATGAGTCTGGCTTTGTTCTTAGCATGGAAGACGCTGCATTGCTTGTGTGACATCCTTTGTGGTGTATTGGAATGCATGCTTATAAACCTCACAGCCTCACAGACTGTTGACCTTATGATGACTGGCTTTTGATGTATGATTACTGACTGTGCATGTGAGACATGTCCTGTAGCTATTGGTGGCCGATTTTAACCTCTCTGTGACACTATGAAGGTCTACTAAGGGTCAAGAAACATTAGCAATATTAAAGATGAAGCTACTGAAACAGCAATGAATGCCTGAATGTATAGTAATTGAGGGATGGCATCATTCAATGTGCATCTGCACAATCCAACTTTTGCACGTAGGATAAGGTGTTAAACCAAGTCTTTGTGATTTCTCATAAGAAAACTATGACTGTTTGTTGGTGTGTTGAGTGTGTGTCAGGTGTCATAATTGTGTAAGTGTTGCATGAGTTGCATAATTCTAGTTAGTTGGCTTGGGTAGCATTATTCCACATGGAAAAGCCAGAAAATACTCTTGACCTGCTATTTTAATCGTGATCTCAACAAGAAACTGTCTGGACAGTAACTACACAACATTCTCCTGATGGCACTAGCCTGAAAGCCTCTGAATACATCATGATCATGACACTTGATATCCATGGTGTATTTTCTGAAAATGGCTAATGTGTTACATTGCTCTCTTTGGCATCATCATCATTCAATAACGGCGAATTCCCCTCTGCAGGAGGTTCGTAGCCTGATATACATTACGAGTTATGACATGTGTTTGAAGCATTCATGTTCGTTGGTCAAAATGCTATAAATGAGTCAGCTACTAACTACTTAAAATTATGTCGGTCCATCACTTCTTTGGTCTTCCTCTAGGTCTCTTTCCTGTCATTTCTTCTTCATACACTTGCTCCACCGATCAGTTTCCTCCAACTTCACCTTCGACCTTCTTTGCTTCTCCTTCACCATATCTACTACTGCTTCCTGTCCAAGTCATCTCCTCACATCTTCATTTCTTACTCTGTCCAGCCTTGTCACACCTTCCACTCTCCTTAAAACATCATTTCAGATGCCTGTAACATGCTTTCATGTGTTCTCTGCATGGTCCAGGTCTAGCAGATATAGACAAGGATGGGCACCACCATTGCATTGAATACCGTCAACTTGGTTTTCTTCAGTAGCTCTCTTCTTTCAAGCACCTCTTTTCTAGTAGCACCCACCACCTTTGCTGCTGCCCCACACGCTGTTCAATTTCTTCATCACATAACCTATCTGAACTGATCATTCCTCCTAGGTACTTCAGCTTGTTGACAGTTTCAATATCTTCACCTTCTATGTTCAGGTTACAACCCTATTCTGGCCTGCTCACCATCATCACTTTGTCTTCCCCAAGTGCATCTTAATTCCCCACTTATCCATCACTATCTTCACCTCACCCAAGTTTGCCTGCATATCTTCCTTCTTTTCCATCACCATCACCATATCATCAGCAAAGAGTATCAGCTGCACATTGGTAGTTCTTAACTAAACCCCATTTGTAATTTCTACATTGCTTCTCTCATTCCGTCCATAAACACATTAAACAGCCATGGCAACATCACACACCCCTGCCTTACTCCTTGGGTAATGTGGAACCACCCAGACACTTTACCACTAGTACATACTCATGCCCCGCTCCCTAGGTACATGGGCTGAATGGCTCTCAGTATATAGGCCTCCCTAAAATCCACAACTTTCCATTACCTGCCATGACCTATCTCTACTGACCTTATTGTATGCCTTCTCCAAATCTATGCATGCCGTCACCATCTGCTTGTTGTTCTTCTGTGCTTTCTCACTTAGCTGCCTAATTGTAAAGATCTGATCTGCACAACCTCTTCCTCGCCTAAAACCTCCCTGCAACTCCATCACCTCACCTTCAGTTTTGCTTCTCACTCGACTGTCCAGGATTCATGCATACACCCTGCTGGGTATGCTACCCTTTGGCAATTCTGCTTTAACACATAGATCAAATTTGCACAGTTAGGCTTCACTAAGCATTGAAGCACGTATCTAGCTGCCAGATAACACGTTTTCAAGTGATTTCACTGCTGGATCCTAACAAATTACCCGCATGTTGCTTGTCAGTGCTCTCGTAGCCATGGCAACACATAATTCATACATTCAGGTGACAAGTTTCCATATGTATGCAAAGCCTGACATGTCCCTGATGCACAGACTGTTGTCTGATAGGAGTGATGATGCCAAACACTTGGTTGGCCAAGACTAGTAGGCTGTATTTCTGCTGGTTGTTTGTTCTCCTGACCGTTCAGTACAGTGTAGGGCTATACAGTAACAGGTCCACTGCACACACCCAGTTTGTCCATCATCAAGGGTGCACTTCTTACCACAAGCACAACCCTCCTCGAAGTGGATGGAGTGCGCATGACATTTTGGCTGGTTACTAATAGAACAACTCTTCCCCATTCCTTGCAGTGGAACAGGTTCTTGATGAACTCAGACCACGGTTCATTGAAGAAATTGATGCAAATTCAATTGTATTCAATTTGAAGTACATGGGCATTATTTCAGAGAGAGATCTGATGACAATCACTCAGAACAATGATACAATCTGGCAAAATCAGTTCCTTTTTGATCACGTGAGGTCAAAGTGTAATGAAAAAGCATTGATGATATTTTGTGATGAAGTCATGTCCGTACAAAGTAACCCAAGGATGAAAGCATTTGGGGAAGACATGAAAAGGTTGCTGGCAGGTAAGCATTTGTGTGTGTGTGTTTGTGCGTGCGTGTGCGCACGTGTGTGTGTGCATGCATGGGTGCATGGGTGTGTGCGTGTGTGTGTAAAGGCACTTTCTAGCCCTCAGAATAGCTTACTTGTATGAGAAACTCCTTCGCATGCATTCAGTATTATGATTCTTTAGGCTTCCACCGCTGGACTGTGTGTGTGCTGTGAAAGTATACCTAGGTTTGTGTTAGTACAGCTGTGTTGACCAAAGGGAGCAAATAATTTGATTTGTGGCTGCAGACTCACAAGGTGTTAACTTGGATTACTTACTTGTTGTTCGTTTCCACACTATTCTCCCTTGATCAGGTAAGTGGAGGCTTGCTCCAGTGTCAACAAGAGACGTCTCTGACAAGGTAGGTACACAAGTTATTGACTACAGAAGGTTATGGAATGATGCACTAGGTGATATTTAACAGCTCAATGTGTCACTAATGTGTCGGCTACATTGTCTGTTGCAGCACTTAATGCTGACCATGTGACCTCTGGCCAATGGGATCCTTTATAATGGGTCACATGACTGCGGTTTAATTGCTTAATGCACACTTTAGTGCACATTAAGTCGTTAATGCTTACTTTTAACTACATGTTCCAGGCCTGGATGTATGCAGCCTGTTAAGCCAAAAACTTCCATTTGACTCGGCTCTGACTGAACTGCATATGTCCTCCGAATAGCGAGCCAGTCAGCATCGGCTTTTGACATTCATGTCAAAGAGCAGAAGCAGACCACGGCTTTTTCACATCCACGCTAACAAAAGAAGTCCACCTTGTTGGGGACAGGCATATGGGGTGAATAGCATCGCCTTTCATTGTGTCAAGAACGGCGAGACTGCTGGCCGAGTACTTGTTGCTACTCCCATATTGGAGATAACGGCTGGAGACGTGGCACAGTGGGTAGAACGCTTGACCTGAAGGTTAGAAAAGCCTTAGAATGCTCACACAAGAAATCTGGTGGCTGTCCACAGTGTTGCGGTCTGTGGGACTACAAATTGAGGGAATGCTACATCTCTCTCCCACTGAACTGAGTGAATAATTATATAACTAACAGCACGTTTGAACACAGTGCCTCTAAATCTCATTGGACGGATGTCATGTGATCACCATTAAAACATTTAGATCACATTGTCAGGCATTGCGCTGTTTAAATGTAGCACTCTTGGATGACCGGTAAAGGTCAAAGTTACACAACCTTGACCTTTATTGCGTCATTCTCAAGCGCTAAGATTAAACAGCTTAACACTCTGCCAACCGTGGTTTAAATAATACTTACCTAGTGTGTGCACATTAAAGATTGAGAAGTATACTGCATGTCTTCACTGATTGACAGACATTGGCAATGTATGAATGTTTGGACCGGAACTGGAAATTACGTAAAGAATGATAAATAGTTAATGAGTCAGCTGTATCGCTTGGTGTTGCCCTCAGAAAAGGGGATGATGGCAAACCTGCCACACTAAGCTGTGTAGAGGTATAATTATAGTGCAATTAATAGTATGAAGGTGAGCTCTCAATCATGCATCATTTCAATCAGCATGATTTACAGTCCTTAGTTGCTAAAGTAGAGTATTCATTCACCCCTGGACCCTCTCTCTCTTAGGCTCCACTTAGCACTTATGACAAGCTGAGAAGTTACTATACCAGCACATCGGTCATTCAGAATAGCTTCCTAGTGGGGTCTGTGAAGGAGCTGGATTTCGTCAATCTGAACCTAATTCAACCTCTGGAACCCATTCCCAGAGCTGGGCAAGACAAAGCGTCAGTCAATCTCTGCAGGGGTGGCGTGGGTGTAGTCCCCAATCAGAAGATTCCTTTGAAGTATGAAGACATCCTCCACTTCCCACCTCGTGGCAATGGCTCCAGGAGGCGGGTTCTGATCGAAGGTGTACCTGGGTGTGGCAAAACCACTCTCGTCAAGAGGATGTGTCGAGACTGGGCCAATGGCAGTTTTGCTGAGGACAGCAAGGTAGTGATCCAGGTGATTCTGACAGGTCTTCCCAAGCGAGATGACCTAACCATTGAGGACTTGGTTTTAACTTCAATTCATGATAAGAAGATGGCTGTAGACATTGCCCGGTATGTGTACTATCATGATGGGGAAGGTGTTGTCTTTGTCATCGATGGTTTCAATGAAATATCAGAAGAAATGCATCAGTCATCAATTGTTCGAGACATCCTCGAAAGTCGTCTAGCTCGTAAGGCTTCGTTTCTTGTCACAAGTCGGCCAATTTCTTTTCAGTCATTGTACCCAATCGTGGACCGGCGAATTGAAGTCATTGGGTTTGAGTGGCCTGTAGTACAGAGGTACGTAAGAAGCTACTTTGCAACCTCAGATGTTGAAGTGGGGGAGCAACTCCTCTCCTGCCTGGATTCACAGCCAAACATCAAAAGCCTATGCTATAACCCTCTGCAGCTGCTCATGGTGTGCTTCACAGCATCACATGAGAAGGATCTGCCCCGCACAATGCATGAGCTGTTTCGTAGAATTGTGATTCTCACAGTGAATCGCCATTGGGAGAAATCAAGAAGAAGAGAGCGTGCCAGGAGTCTGGATGATGTATTTCAGTTCTGTCCAAGTTTCTTCAAACTGGCACAACTGGCTTTGGAGGGATTGAAAAGTGACACTATTGTGTTTCCTAATGTAGATTTTGAAGTGGATGAAGCCCTTTTGGGCTTAATGAACAGCTTTCAAGTCCCAGATGAATTTGGTGGCACCACGCGTATGTGGCACTTCCTCCACCTAACACTGCAAGAGTACTTTGCAGCGTATAGTTTGTCAGTTACACCAGAGGCAGTGCAGGTGCAGTTTTGGAGTGAACATCTCCTTTTAAAGTACGTAGGATCGAGGCAATACATTCTGTGTGATGACAGATTTCATACCATGTTTCTGCTCTTCTGTGGCATCACTGGCCTTCGTAGCAAGACTGGAGTACAGGCTATGCTTGTAAAGGGAGCAGATGCACTGTTTCGACCTACAATTGAGAGTGGAAGTGCACTTGCCGCTCTGTGCGAGGCTGTTTCTGAGAGTGGCAACAGGGAGCTAGCATGTCGCATTCTGTCTCCTTGCGGGAGCAACATTTCTGTGACACCCCTTTCAATTTCAGGAGTAGAATGGTGCATTGAGGCCTATGGACAGCATGTGGAGGAGCTCCATCTGTCCATCAGTGGACATAAGTCCCCAAGTATTGTAGCCCATTTCTTTAACAAAATGAACATTCTCACACTGTCTGGGGTTCAGTTGTCACTGCTGAAGCCTAAAGGTGGTAAGTATGCTTCTGTACACATATACACTATATATATTAATTAGTGTGGGGGTAGGCACATCTTTAATATTTTGTGAATTCCACTTTACTTGCTTTCTGTCAAATTGCAGTAGTATAGCATGCCAGTCTGATGGGGCCTGATTTTGTGATTGGCATAAAATGGATATAGATATATATAATTTGAAGTATGCAGTGAAGTGGTTGGAAATATCAATTACAATGTGCCTTCTTCAAAATTGCTTGCACCATTGATCGGAAATTTCATTAGCAATATTTAGACTTGAAGCTCTTTGAGCGATATTTGATGACATCCATAAAAAAGCTCTGTATTGGCAAATGGGAAGTAATGATTGCCATTTTGTACCTCCATCAAAGAATAGTAGGAGGTGCTGAATGTTTCTAGTGGAAGTATAATAGAGACATCAATCAATGTGTCTTTGGTGTCTTCATAAGATATACCTATGTGTTTGAATGCAGTGTGATGATAGTTAATGCTGATGTTTAGCTGGTACTAGTAATGGTACCTGTCTAGTCTTTATGCATGTGTGTGTGTTATCACTACAATCATAGATTCTCTGTCTCACCTACACAGAACAAGACCTTCCACATCTGAAGGCAATTGCCAAATTCCTCAAACATCAAAACACCCTGAAGTATCTCACACTGAGTTTCTACTCCTTGGTGGGTGTAGTGCAAAGATGTGTATTATTTGTTAGTACTGTTTTATTGTTTGACATTCAGATCGTATATAAGTTCACTGCTACAGAGTCATGTACTGCTTATCACATTGTATTGTGCCTATTATGTGTTTTACAGGACTCCAGATTTGCAGAAGACGAAGTTTCCTGTTTCTGTGATGTTTTGAAGCACCACTGTGTATCACTGCAGGGCGTTGGATTGAAGGGTATGTTGCTAACTACAGTTCACCTTAGTTGAATGTAGTTCAACCCTCAACTGCTCTTGTAGTTCAAACAGCCGTTTTTGTGTTATACATGATTATGTAATTACTAAACCATTGAAATCCATCATCACATACATAACAAGGTTTGCAGTAACTGATAATTACTTCCTGTCTGTGTATGCAGGATGTAGAGTATTCCAATCGGACATCTTCAACATTCTTAGTAAGCTACCTAATTTGACAGCTCTCACCTTTGAACAAATTATACTTCCTGTCAATGAGGAGAATGTGAGCATGTGCAATGTTCTTGCAAATGCAGTAAATTCATGTGTGTGCAGTAGGGGTGTGTGATTATCAAAAAATGTGGTATCACGATTATTGCCGATTATTGCCTATAAGTATCACGATTAATCGATTAATTAGCAATCTTGCAACTGACAGATATATACATGTGTAAAACAGTGTCTCATGAACAATATGATAGCATGATACAAAACTCTACAAATACAAGTGTCTAATACTGTCTATGGCAAGTTCTCAGCCAAAAACATAACATAGAAGCATTATCTGCATCCAAAGCTGCTCGCTTAGAGTTAATGATGCATCGGGCCTTAACCTAAAGGCTAAGATTATCTAACTGCAGAGACATGCGCTGGGGAGAAGGAAAAGCTAGTTCGTTCACTGGATGCGCAGTATGGAAAATAGGATCCGTCATCGACTTATGTGGCTGTGGTCCGTGATGACTCCACTCTCATGCCTGAATCCGAAGAACTTTCACACCTTGCTGGTAGAATTCTTCAGAGGAAGTAGATTCGCTGCTTGAACTAGGTTCCCGTCGCACTCGGCCATTCCGAAACACAGAAAAGGAGTTTCGCACCAAATTCGCACTACGAATGACACGTTATTGCGTCACAGAAGCTAGTGCGCAATTAATTGATTTGGGATTTACCCTCGCGATTACACTCAATTCGCAGACAGATCATCGATTAATCGTCAAAATCGATTAAATCGCGCACGCCTGGTGTGCAGTGACTCAGCATGCATACTAAGGTTATGTAGCCTTGTATGTCAGATGTTCTGGCAGGTATTGTGCTTCGTATGTTATGTTTGAGCACGTTATTCCTCGTGTTATATACAGTGATATGTGCCTTGGACAAAATGGATTTGTGCAATTGTACACTGCCTCCCTCTCATGCATTTACTAAAGGGAATTGTTTTTGTGGCTGCAATGTAGATCATGCATTGTATTTATATCAAATGTTCTTAGACTAAGGTTTGTTCATGAATATTAAGGTGTCCATTCCTCAAGTATTTTGTTTTATGCCATGGCAATAGACCTTTTGCCAAATAAAATTTGATTACTTCCGGAGTTCGGCGAACTCCAGTTATGTACAGCAAAGATAGGTGAAGTGGCTACTTTCACTCGTGTGTAGCAGGTACAGGAAATGGAAGCTCTCCATTCTGTTCATGTAGTATTGTAGAGCGAACGACGGCCTTCAAGTTGATAGGTGTGTCGTCTTGGTCAGCCAGTGTTTAGGTACTTTTCGAACGACGATTTGATAGTATGCAGATCAACAGTGAAGATCACTGGAAGAAGCTGAGTTTCTTTCCCTTTTCCCTGGATCACAAGGGAAAGGATCTGCGATACATATCTCCCAAGCTTCGCTTTTACTTTGCTGTCGAGGAGCACAATAGGGCATGCAGCCAGTATTACTTGTACGACAACTGTTTGGAGAGCAAACCTGCTTTGCAAGCAGCATTGACCCAGATTACCTGCGTAGGGTGCGTCTCCCTTACGGTTCGGCCAGCAACATTGTATTCTTTGCCGAGAAATGGGCAAAAAGTACCCTGCTTCTTCCGAAACAGCCAAATTCGTACTTTGACAGGTCACTCTGTGTTCCTGTACTGGTGATATTTTGGCGACTAGCTCTTGGGGAAAGACCTGAAGTCAGGAAGTAATTATAATGTTTACTTGGCAAAAGGTCTATTGTAACCATTGTTGTTGTATATCACTTACTCAGGATCGGCTAGTCACTGATGCAATCAGTTCCGCTATGTGGAAACATCCGAATCTTAAGGAATTGACCATTGGTTGCAAGTGTTCGCCATCCCTTGTCAATGGAGCTATGGAAGGGATTACAAGGAAGGGGGGTGTGATCAAGACAGTCATTGAAGACGATTTTCCAGGTGAATTATAGTTGTGTCATATGTACCTCGAAGTGTCACACTTTCAAACCTCTTTAGTATAGGTGCTAAGTAGTGATAATAATGCATTCTTCGACTTGTTCACTATGCTGTCAACTAGCTGTAGGTTCATTGTGTATGCTTTTAGGATGTGTTATCATCTATACTTCATTTGATGTAGATTTTGAGATAACACAAATCAAGTGGACTATAGTTCTCGCTTTGCGTCATTCACTTCCTAACCATCTCTAGCACTTCTTAGCACGATTCTGCCCGGTGTAAACAATAGCAGGTATCCAGCCAGTGTCAGGCAGTTGGCACTATCCACCAATGTCATTTGTGCAACTGGAACTGAAGAATTGGTGCTGGATGGCCTACACTGCCCAGCCTGCAATGCAAGGTGGACAAAGTCCATGCTTGCTTGTATACATATTGTGTAGATTTATTGGGCTTGAGTTGTGTTATATTATTGTGCTGAGCTGTCTGTTGAAACAATATCCATGTCTTAAATACATTTGTTATAATATTTTGTGCAACGTATACAGTGTACAAGTATACTGGTGTGCAAAGCATGCAGTCTGGTTAGATATAGACCCTCTAAGCAAATGCCAGGTGTGTGGAGGGGATGGGACGGTATGGTAAAGATCACTGATGCACTCATTGGAGTCTTTGTACATGACTTCTGACCGATGAGATACTACTGCCAAGAACCTTTGGTAATAACACAGTCACATTTATTGGTTTGACCAGAAGTGGACACAACCCTGAAGATATCTACTTGTCACTCCACTATTGTTTGCATGTCTTCCCCAGTCCCAGTGCATGGTCATTAATGTGATCATATCTCTTGAAGGGAATTACAGTTTGCGAACTGCTTGAGGCACCTTGAGGCATCCAGCCTGTGCTCCAGCTAATGTTGTGTTGGTGTATAAGAAATGTGTGCATCACCTCACTGTACATGCATCCCTTTGGTTGGTTGTTGCTCGGTGTCATGACTCGCTCTTTCCATGCAGCTGAAGTAGTTCTTGAAGAATTGCGAGACCAATTCATTGGAGATGTGGAGGCTGATGTGGTTGTTTATGAGCTCCAAAACAAAGGCATTATTCCACAGGGTGTTCAGGCAAGAATTGCAGCGAAGCATAGTCGTAGGGAGAAGAATCAGATCCTACATCAACATCTGGTGGAAACCAGCACCAAGGAGTCGTTGATTATGGCCTGTGGGATAATCATTGCTGAGGCTGAGAACGGCTACCCAAAAATGAAGGTTCTGGGAGAAGCTATGAAGAAGATGATGGAACCAGGTAAGAATTTAGAAATTTAGAGTGCCTGTGTGTGTGTGTGTGTGTGTGTGTGTGTGTGTGTGTGTGTGTGTGTGTGTGTGTGTGTGTGTGTGTGTGTGTGTGTGTGTGTGTGTGTGTGTGTGTGTGTGTGTGCGCATGTGTGTGTGTGTGTGTGTGTGTGTGTGTGTGTGTGTGTGTGAGTACGTATGTACGTGCATCTCTAGGGCAACATAAGACGGTCATTGTTTACCATTGTGCACTATTGCATATAATAGCATTACATGTTATGCATATGAACACATCCCACATGAAATGGCCTTCAGCCAAGCCTTCCTTTCAAGCTTTCTCTACACACTCTACTCAATCTTGGACACCTCTTTGCAAACATCACCATGTAGCCCAGATGGGCTGTCCCACATTATATCACAAAGCTGAGTGAATTGTCCTATTGTCTAAACATCCATCCAACTTTGTGTTGGATGCGAGTGAGGTCATTGTCATTGAATAGACATGATTAGACTTGTGATCCAGTGTAGGTGGCAGGTTGGCCTACCTTCTCTCCCTAGGTTAAAGAATGCATGCATGCACATTCACTCTGCCTAACAGGTGCCATATGAAAGTTGTTCATGCATTGTCGTAACTTACCCATCCCATCCACGCACTGTAGCATGCTCTCTCCTTGTCTATACAGACAGTGTTCAGCATCAGCCCGCCCCTCCTACCTCATCGGTTGCTCAGCCCACCGCTCCTCCCGCACCAGTAAATGGTGAGTGTGTTTGTTGCTACGTATGTTGTTACTGTATGATTATTGTAGTGGTATGCACTGTTTTCATTCAATACTGGTTGTAAACAATAGTGTGCCATGCTCTTTGGGCTTCCATACTTACTCCTGTTGGTACTAGGACATTCAGTAAAGTGCACACAACCTTGCTGTAGCTAGTACATGACTAAGAGTGTACACAGACCCAACGCTCAATTGGGCAAAGTGCACTGTGCACTGTGTGCACACCCTATAAATAAAGCCTGTACATCTGAATTACTTCTGCATGGCTAGGTTCTTATATATTACAACGATTGGGAACCACACTAGCCAACAAGTTAAACATTTTCCAAATGTTTCGGTCTGGTATAAAATCTACCATCTTAGTTTTGTAAGTGGCAATTTCTATCGATGAAGGTCTTGGATTGGATCGAAATATTTGCGATCTGTTTAACTTGTTGGCTAGTGTGGTTTCCCGATCGTTGTAAAAAATGTATGTACATTGCGCTATGCATCCTATCCTTAAGTACGTCTGTGTAATCTTTTCCGTCTATCCATGTGTTTGTACATTCGTGTAGCAATAATAGTGGGCATCTGATTGGACGACACTATCATGTGACTACAAACATGGCTGCTCTGGTCGTGTACGTATGCCTTGCAGCAAGCAGTGTCTGAGACACTCTGCTCCTTAGGTTGGAAGACCCTAGTGTCGTGAACCTGTGCAGAAGTTTGCTGTTATTCGCTGGTGAGAGGGAGCTGCTCTGGCTTCCCACGTGCAGGTTTCACTGTGTGGGTACATTGTCTGTTGGTGTTCTGGGCTGCTGTAAGCCCCCTCTCTACTGCAAAATACGCTATTGCATTTGAGTGCTTGTATTTCTTGCTAGCGTTCTTTATGGGCACACTAGCATTCTTTAACTTCCATAAAGAATGACCAAAAAGCACGCTGCAGGATTATGCAATGTAAGTACTCAATATTCCTTTGATCCGCCCACACAAGTCGCTCTATAGTAGTTTATTGTCAGTTCCAACTTATTCGGATTCTGTCAGGATAAATGCTTGTTTTAACTTCAGTTCATCTTTTGGGAGGGTGTAGTCTACAAAATGGTGGTCTGCTTAGTACGTGAGACTATGTGTCATCTGCCTGTTCTGTCCATACAATGAAAGTGGTCGTTCCATTTTACAACTGTTTGTAAAGTGAAACGTTAGCATAATTCTATTGCACAGAAGCAACTTTTGCATGGTCACTGTGGAATAGTGTTTGCATCGTGATTGATACAAATACCAATCCTCTGATTATATCTTTCCTGTTATTATACCTCACTTGGTGTGGTAGAAACAGCTGACCTAGCTACACTCTTCAGGTGTTATAGTTATTGTACAGATATTTCATGACCAAAGCAGATTATATGCTACATAGGTTTGTACTGTGTGATATTGATATATCACTTTGCCTTCACCTGCGTCATTCACTCCCACTTTTAGTGTGGGAAAATGGACACCTTTATGCTTAAATGGGAGAAACGCTATAATTAGGGATATCACATGGCAAGTGCATGCAAGTCATTGTGCTTTGTGCTTGATGCAATGTCCATTGTACAATCGGACAAGAAATCATGAAGCTATTGTATGCACCACATGTTGCTAAGCTTCGAGGTGAGTAGTAAGCCAATTTACTCAAAGTGACCAATACCATTTTACCAAAATGTCATAATTGCATTACTACTAGCTGTCTGGCATTAATTGCTGTTCACAGTGTAGGGTAGTACTACACAGCTGTGAGTCCTCTTAAGAGTGCTTTTTGGATCTATTTTATCTGTTCTTCAGTTGTAGATTTTGAGGAAGCAGTTTCCCGAGCCAAGGATGCTGAGGTGGCAATTACAGTGTTTAAGGTTGTCGTACTTGGCCCCCCAGAAGCAGGGAAGACACAGCTTGTATCAGCCTTACTTGGAGACTACAATCCTGTTGAATATA
This sequence comes from Ianthella basta, assembly GCA_964019415.1. NCBI lineage: Eukaryota > Metazoa > Porifera > Demospongiae > Verongiida > Ianthellidae > Ianthella > Ianthella basta. The sequence goes on along the minus strand of OZ025871.1, from coordinate 11,724,046 downwards.
GCACATCGTTATCGACTAAGGCAAAATTGGTTGTCACACGATTTATGAAGACGAATGAGTCGTTACATTGGGAACCCCTTACCAAAGATGTATTTCAGCAGAGTGTGCACAGGTTTGCCAATGACAAAGCTATGGATAAGGAAGCTCAGTCTTCACATGCAGTTGAGAATGAACCTGAATTGTCAAATGAAACAGCTACTCCTTCTGACTCAGGTAATGTCTCAAGTAGAGAAGAGTACCTGAGACCTGACACAGGTAATGTCTCAAGTAGAGAAGAGTACTCTAGACCTGACTCAGTTGATGTCTCAAGTTACTGTAGAGAAGAGTACTCTAGACCTGACTCAGGTAATGTCTCAAACAGAGAAGAGTACTCCAGACCTGACTCAGGTAACATCTCAAACAGAGAAGAATACCCTAGACAGAATTCTGAGTCTGGTAACGATCCCACACCAAGGCCAAGCCAAGCCAGTGAGGCATGCTCAATGGGATTTGATTTTGAAAACCTTCCTAAACCCTTAGGTAGCAATAAAGCTGACTTTGTGCAGATTTTGAAGGATGTTAATGATCACTGTCCAGTGTACAATGAAGAACGAACTCTCGAGGTGCGTTACGTCCACCTGATTGATAATGGTGGACAACCTGCATTCTTTGATGCTCACCCTGTAGTTGCCACTTCTCGAGCAACATATCTTCTTGTGTACAATATGCAAGAGGGTCTGGATGCTATGCCACAGTATACGTATCGGAAGAGAGGCTGCAGCAAGTATGAGCCAATACCTAATGATTATTACACCAATCTTAATCTGCTCCAAGCTTCTCTGCAAACTATTAGTAACCTAGAAGAAAAGTTCATGACAATTGAAAGGAAGGTGTTGGATGCTTCCCAACCACACGAGGGCAATACTTCAACCCAGCCCGTTTCATATGCTTTAGTGGTTGGTACACGATACGGTGTAGAAGTAGCTGAAAAAGAAGGTGCACCAACTGTAGCCACTGACTGGTGGGAGACACAGCGTTCTGATGCACATAAAAAACTTCAAGAGCATTGCACTTCTGATTGCTCAGTATGGAAAAATGTACAGAGATGTGAAATGGATGGTGAAATGTGGTATTTGTTTCCTGTTGATAGCCGGAATCCAGACTGTCCAGGAGTGCAAGAAGTGAGGAAGAAAATAACTTCCGCGAACTTTGGCATGAAGCTGAGGATGAGCATTAAGTGGTTTCACTGCCACCTTCTCTTCTGGCACGCAAAGGAGAAAGAGAAACTGGAGGTTTTGCCATTTTCAGAGCTTTTTGATCTCTGCAGGGAGCATGAGCTTGTTTCGGATAAGAAGGATTTGTTGGACATGATTCGTGCCTTCCATGTTCTGGGCCTGTTCTTCTTTCCTGCCCTTGACCAAGAAGGGGAAGAGGGATGGAATCCAGATGATAAACCAGTCTTTACCAACCCAGATTTTTTGTATGGACAACTGACAAAGATCTTGGAGATTGCCTTTGAACAACAGTTCCAGAATCCTGATGGTTCAACAGGGGATGACACAAAGCTTTTCAATCAATTGAAAGAAGATGGAGAGCTCACTTCTATCATAATGGGTCGTCTTGGTATACCAGACAAACTGGACACCTTTCCTGGCTTAGATTTTCACAAATACATGCTGGACCAATTGAGTAACTGGGGCCTTGCTGCCAAGTTGCCTGCCTCAGAAGATGGTAGTAAAAGTGGCACTTCCAATGAGGCAACATATTTTGTTCCTTGTGTTCTGAGGCCACTCCACGTACAGGGAGATACCCCCAGCTCCACAGATGACCCCGCTTTGGATCCTACTGCCCTATGCATTTATCTAACAATCTATGAGGAGGGTGCTTACTACATTCCTAATGGAACATTCACACACTTTGTTGTAAATCTGCTAAGTCACAACCCAGTTAAGTACCAGTTTCGGAAGAAATACTTCGGTGTGCGGCATCGTTACAGTGACTCAGTTGATCTTGTAAGGCTTCCAAGTACCAATCCACAGCAATCCGAGATCAGAAATGGGTACAATCTTAGAGTGACAAGCCAGAAACTAGAGTCAGTCAAAGTTGTTATAGCTCCTCGCAATCCAAACAAGAAAGAAGCATCTGACTATTATCGAATTATTTGGGATGAGCTGAGGGTAGATTTGGCAGAGGCATGTAACCGTATGTACTGCAACAAAAAATCAGCTAACTTCATTACCGTTGCCACAGAGTGCCCTAGTGAAAGGGGCAAGTCTCATCCACACTTGGTAGAGTTGGCTGTTGATAAAAGGTATCTGGAATGCAAACCTTGTTCAGCCGAGTATGAACTACAGGGACTTTTGCTTGAAGTGATAAGAGCACGCCATGGTGAGTTTTTGCATCTGTATGTGCTATTTACATGTGGTACTGCCAATCTTTGTGTGCAATATTGAAATTAATATAGCGTGTTTGAGGTGATGGAGACAAGGTGCTGTTGCTCCTACATAATACACTTTGTGGGTAGTAATGTGTACATTATACTGTATATTATAGAATGCCTTAAGATGCTACTAATCATTAGTAATTCCAGTGTGAAGCTGTTGCATAGTGCAGAATTATTCGTCCACGTGTGCATGTAAATGTGCAGTGCATATGTATGTATGCATGTGCCAGAGGTTCAGAGTTGGCCATCCTTTACAATTCATCCGTGTATTCATGAACACTTACAGTACAGTGAAGTACGTGTACAATGCTGTTTACTGTTCATTGATGTATTTCGTTATAATTACGTTTTCCCTCTGCACTGTGATATATCTGAAGATTGTCAAGAAGCACAAGGCAGAGCACAATCAGATGACCACGGAATGAGTCCCAGCTGTACAGCCCTTCCCTCAGGTAAGTGTGTATGACATGTGACTACCACCGGTGCTTTCTGTGTGAATACTGCAGTGACCCCAGCCACAATACACAGCTGTATGTGGAGTGTATAGTGTACTCCATTGTACTGTAGCCCTGTATTGGCACACATCAGTGACCTGCTCAAAGTGGGTGGAGGGGGGTCCTACGTACAGAGAGCATGGTCCTATGGTGAGCATGAGATGTTGGCAGGTTTGTATGTCATTGCTCTTCCCTTTCTATGCAGCTAAAGAAGTTCATAAAGAATTTCGGAAACATTTCATTGAAGATGTAGAGGCTGATGTTGTTGCCTCTGAACTTAAGTACAATGGCATTATTCAATCAGGCTGCCAGGAGCAAATCTCAAGGACTAATGATCGTGCTCAGCGAAATCGGATTCTACATGACCAGATGGCGAGCAGCTGCACCAGAGCACCAGAGAGGCATTGATTGCTGCTTGTGAGATATTCATTGCGGAGGAAGGCTATCCAAAAATGAAAGCTCTTGGTGACGCCATGAAGAGAAAGTTGGAAACAGGTAATTATTAAGAACGCCTGTGTGTGTGTGTGTGTGTGTGTGTGTGTGTGTGTGTGTGTGTGTGTGTGTGTGTGTGTGTGTGTGTGTGTATGTGTGTGTGTATGTGTGTGTGTGTGTGTGTGTGTGTGTGTGTGTGTGTGTGTGTGTGTGTGTGTGTGTGTGTGTGTGTGTGTGTATGTGTGTGTGTGTATGTGTGTGTGTGTGTGTGTGTGTGTGTGTGTGTGTGTGTGTGTGTGTGTGTGTGTGTGTGTGTGTGTGTGTGTGTGTGTGTGTGTGTATGTGTGTGTGTGTGTGTGTGTGTGTGTGTGTGTGTGTGTGTGTGTGTGTGTGTGTGTGTGTTGTGTGTTGTGTGTTGTGTGTGTGTGTGTGTTGTTTGTGTGTGTTGTGTGTGTTGTGTGTGTGTGTGCATGTGTGTGTGTGTGTGTGTGTGTGTGTGTGTGTTTGTGTGTGTGTGTGTTGTGCATGTGTGTGGGTGTGTATGCCCTGACTTGCCTACCAGTATCTGTGCATGTACATGTGTGCAAGAAGTTCTTAGCTAGCTATTCTGTACAACCCATCCATGTATGTGTGGGCACTTTACAATTCTGCAGCATGTGTGTAGTTCATATGTACAAGTATACGAATTCACCAGCTTATATACTTTGCTTTGCATTGTTCACTGTTCAATTCAGTTGCTCAGCCCACCCCTCCTACCTCACCAGTTGCTCAGCCCACTCCTCCTACCCCACCAGTTGCTCAGCCCACCCCTCCTACCCCACCGGTTGCTCAGCCCACTCCTCCTACCCCACCAGTTGCTCAGCCCACCCCTCCTACCCCACCAGTTGCTCAGCCCACCCCTCCTACCCCACTGGTTGCTCAGCCCACCCCTCCTACCCCACCAGGTGCTCGGCCCACCCCTCCTACCCCACCAGTAGCTCAGCCCACCCCTCCTCTTGCATCAGTTAATGGTGAGTGTGATTGTTGCTACATATCTTGTTACTGTAGGATTGGTGTAGTGGTATGCACTGTTTCCATTTAATATTGGTTGTAGACAATAGTGTTCCGTACTTACTCCTGTTGGTACTAGGACATTCAGTAAAGTGCACACAACCTTGCTGTAGCTAGTACATGACTAAGAGTGCTCAGCACCATTAAGGCCTGGGTCACGTGACTTTTACCAAAATGTATACATGTTTGGTGTTGATTTTATTCTGAATGGTGCCATCTATGGGGATCAAGTTTAGATCAGATGGAAGTTCAGACACTGCTGTATTACCTTATCCCAAATAATATAGCGCTTAAAGAACTGGGTGCATACCAGCGACAGTCAACCAGAAGATGGTTGTCAACTTTGCAAGCAAAAGGTGGAATAGTAGATAACTGCATAGTAGTCCAAGAATAGAGTCACACAGGCAGATGCAATGTGTACTAACATCTCACCTGGTAGATAGTTGAAATCTGCTCCAGAAGTGTGGTAAACCACCAATTCGCCATCTTCGCCGTACAATTTCCAAGCACATTTCACCTTGTCTCTGCCTACTACTTCAGTCTTTTGAGAATCAACCAGGGAGGAGAGCCGTAGCATGTCTTCTACGTATCTAACTAGTCACAACTCTCCTAGCGCAAGTCCTGATAGTCCGCATTTTCAAAAGAAGTCTCAAGGTACACATGGCTGCCTTGCCGTATGCGCAAGATATGGCTCATGCACACAACCCGTGACTCCTCAACCGAGTGGCCATTGCTGGATTTGACTTTGAAATGTACCAAGCTTACCCCACAGTGACTTAGGAATGCTTTTTCAAAGGTGATAAACAATGAATTTAGTTAACTTTGGTATGATTTGTAGCTCAACTTGAAGGTGATAAACCATGAATTTAGTTAAATGAACACACTTCCCATAACAAACATGACCCAGGCGCTGAGCTACGCTGAGTGTACACAAGTCCAACATTCAACTGGGCAAAGTGCACTGTGCACTGCACAAGTCCAACATTCAACTGGGCAAAGTGCACTGTGCACTGCACACCCTATAAAACAAAGCATGTACAGTACATTACGCTATGTCTCATATCCTTAATATATTAACATCTTTTCCAGTCTATCCATGTATTGGTACTTTCGCGTGACAATAAAAGTGAGCATCTGATTGGACAACACTATCATGTGACCAAAAATATGGTCGCTCTGGTCATGCGTGTATGCCTCGCAGCAAGCAGTGTCTGGCACACTCTGTGCTCCTTAGGTTGGAAGACCCTAGCATCATTGACCTGTACAGTTTTGGTTTCTGCTGCGATTGTTACCACCTCTTTTGTGCATGCATGCATGTGTGCATGTGCATAAGTGTGTGCGTGTACATACGCGTGTGTGTGTACATGTATACTGGTGTGTAAAGCATGCAGTCTGGCTAGATATAAACCATCTGAGCAAATGCCAGGTGTGTGGAGGGGATGGGATGGGATGGTAAAAATTACTGATGCACTCATTGAAGTTCTTGTACATGATTTCTGACCGATGAGATACTACTGCCAAGAACCTTTGTAATAACACAGTCACATTTATCGGTTTGACCAGAAGTGGACGCAACCTAGTCAGGCGTCGCGTGACCCCTCCTCACGGAAGGGTCAGGTTAAGTCCAATACATTGACTTGTCCACGCGGAATGCAATTATGCGCCATGGAATGTAATTATTGCACAACATTATGCCTCGCTTGTGACCTCAAGTACGCGCGACGGCTCACAACACTTACCTGATCTGTCTTAATAGCTGTCAAAGGAGCGACAACAAAGACTATCGATGTCCCTTCGACCGGCAACACCAGGCCAAACACTGTCAGCAGGTATCCATAGCACAGGCTCATGCCGAAGCCGGTTGGCAAAACAGCGAAAACATACCTCCCAGAAATGATGCCAGACACGACCTGAAGTTGCTCTGGCTTCATGGTAGAATAACCAAGGCGCTGGATGGCTTCTGTCGCAGCATATAACACTCTCTGGTCCAGCTCTGGTCTAGTCTGGCTTGCTAGACTGTCCCGTACGCGCCGGTAGGCGCCCCAAGGCGCTTATTGGGGCGCTTATTGGGACGGTCTAGTGAGCCAGACTAGCTCTGGTCTGCAGCAATTTGCGGACACGCGAGCGATAAATATTTCACACCTTTCTGGCAATCTGATTGGACATGCAACCATTGTGGCGTGCTGCACAGGTCAATATATTAGACTTAACCTGACCCTTCCGTGAGGAGGGGTCACACGACGCCTGAATAATTCAGAATGTCATTTAGATAAAAAAAAAAGCAGTTAGCAAACATTTGACAGTTTGGTACGGGTGCTTTCACTGGATGACTGGCTGCTCTGGAGACTTGAAACTCTTGCAAACCTAACAGTCTAGTGTATATTGATGCATCTTTCAGGCCAACAACAATACTGTACCCCCAACTATCTGATTTACGGAACATACATGGGGAAATTGCTAGCAAGTAGTTCAAGTTCAGGGGCGCCGGGGCGCCCCATGAATTTTTTAACTCTAAATACTTGTTTGTTAGTACATGTGCTAACATTGCATATAGCAAGTTACTCAAATGTCAGGTATGCATGCATGTGCACCTTTCAGATACCTTGCATCAGTCACAGTTGCTAATATCCCAGGTCCCTTGCCCAGTGTAAACAATAGCAGGTATCTAGCTGGCACTATCCACCAATGTCATCCATGCATGAAATAGACTGTGTTCTCGTGAATGCGGATTAGTGAAATTCTTATGAAAATCAGAGCCTACACAGGAATCTGGCTAGATATAGACCACCTGAACAAAGGCCAGGTGTGTGGAGGGGATTGGACGGTTTGGTTGACATTGTTGGTTCAGCTATCCAAGTCTTTGCATGTGATTTCTGACCAGTAAGATACTACTGCCAAGAAACTTTGGTATTAATACAGCCACTCCAGATAATTCTTCATCTTCTGTCGTTATTACATGTGATTGTTGCTAGCTGAACCATGTCTCGTGTAGGACGTGCATTCTTATTTAAAGTACACGATGGTGCTATGAAGACAGCGTGACCAAGTATGACCCTATGACTGTTTACAGTGAAGAAGTCAATGGCTATAGTGTTAACACTGATATCTGTCCTACTGTTTACAGTGATAGCAGCACCTCCCTAAGTTTTTAAATGGCTATTTTGTATGCATTCAGCAAGCATACTGACTGTAGTACACTGGTAGACCTGGGTATGACTGTAGTACACTGGTAGACCTGGGTATGACTGTAGTATGCTAAGTAGTGTTGACACTGTATGACATACCACCCACCACTAACTTGTAACAGCTTCAACTACTGCACATTGTTCTCTCCTGTCTCAGTCTCACATGTGCAGGTCATTAAGGAGCATGTTAAAGAATTTCTCAGTGAAATGGATGCTAAGGCAATAGCAGGAACACTGTGTGTGCAGGACTACATTCCACCTGAGATCAAGTGTGCTATTTCTGAAAGTCGTAGCCCAGAGCATGCCAATTCATGCCTCTTGGAATTTCTTCAACACCAAGCAGATGAGAAGCAGATACAGGGTGTATTCCAGGTTGCTTCTGCTGCAACAGGTTATGGGAGGATGAGTGAATTTGCAACCAAACTTCTTCAGAAATTTACTCAAGGTATGTATGGATGCACAGTAGGTACTTAGCTCTCCCTCACTCATTCACAGTCACCTCACTACAGTAGTGTACTGGACCCTGAAGTGCTTGTACAGTGAATGACAGGCATCACACTCAGTCCATGTTCACACTACAACTGGCACACCCGTAGGATGTAGTGTATGCTCATCTACAGTGTGTAATTCCTATTATTCTTCGGTGTGGTCTGCAGTACCATATTGTGCTGGTCACCTACTAGTCTGCCCACACCCCTACGTAGTGCATGTGTGTCTGCCTATTGGGCTGGCGCCCAATGCCATATCTGACTAGAAATAAATGAAACTTTTCTACAAAAATAGCAAGGATGTAGGGATGGCATTAAAAGGACAGAAACAAGTAAATGCTGCTACACAATGAAGCACTAACAAGTCAATAGTCCCTACATGCAAGAATGTAGTACCATCCTAGAATGTACGGACCATTGTTAATGCTTCATTGTGTAGCAGAATTTATAGCTTCACCTGTACCTTTTAGCATTCCTGACAACATCCTCCTGCTTCGCGAGACACGAACAGGCCTGCCGTTATAGTATTACCTGCTGTGGTGAAAGTTGCTACCAGTTGCTGCTGCTTCTTGCACTTGATTTTGAAGGGGCGATGTCTTTTTCCTGCTCATCGTCTTCCTGCTTTGGCAAGTAATCTGTCATTATGTCACTTCCTTATCACTACTACTAGTTTACCAAATTACCCTATGCCAAACGCTCTAAAACATTGTAATAACGATACAATATCCACGGTATCCATGGGATACCGTAACGTTATTATGGTGTGCTAAAGCTCTCTATTGATTTATCCACAACTCCTTATGCCAAACTCACCACACACACACACGCATATGTGTACACTAAACAATCAATCCCTACAGAATCACCCACTCACATAACACATGTAGAAGCGCTGACATAATGGACTAACCTTATTCCCCACTCTTTTCCTCCTGAACTGATTCTCCTTGCAGGAAGGATCCCCCTCCCTTCCACTCAGCACATTGCTCAAAGACAGATGTTCCCTGGCCCACCTCATGCCGGACAGCACCAAGGTGTGTGTGTGTGTGTGTGTGTGTGTGTGTGTGTGTGTGTGTGTGTGTGTGTGTGTGTGTGTGTGTGTGTGTGTGTGTGTGTGTGTGTGTGCGTGTGTGCATGCGTGCGTTTATGGGGAATGCATGTAGTCTTTTCACTGATTCCTTGACTCTTTTCTTCCTCATGTCACAGTTCACCCTTTTTCAGGATGCATTTCACAGCCCTTTGATCCAAGACTCACAGAATTGACCGCTGTAGGTCATCATCCGTACAATGTGGGACAACACCAAGGTGTGTGTGGGAGATGTATGAACAGGTGTAGGTGTGGATGGGTAGTGGATGTATGTGTAGTTGGGTGGATAGGTGGGTCTTGGCATTTATGCTGTATGTGCATGTGTGTGTGCCTGTCCAGCTGATTTCTCCCCCCTTCCTCCTCACACTCCACCAGGATGCCCGCCCTTTGCTCCCTCTCAGCCATTATATAACATTTACTATGGACAGATGTTATTCGACCTCTGTTGTATTTGGGGCTGTACCTCGCATGAGAATGGTTAGATAAGCTTTCTACTACAATACCATTACTTAAACAAGTTCTAGAAAGACTTTGCGATCCTTGGGTACACGGCGAAATACAAAGAATGACGATTATGAGCCTAGCAAACAGACAGCGTCGAGCGCAGCCATTTTACAATGTCTGTCAGTGATAATTGGAGCTCTATCTCGCAGAAGAGTCTTTCGTTAGGATTTTTACGAGTATCACTCTATCAATACATCTTCTTGCACACATTTCGTTTGATTGAGATACGGTGAAACGCCACTGGAGATGATTTTAAGCTTTGTAAAGATTGACGTGAGTGCTGCCATTTGCAAAATGACAGAAATATATATACGTATGAACATGAAGCCATACGAATACCTAAATCTATCAAAAGTGTATCAAAGGTATATACCTTTGGCTGTGCTTGCTCTGAATTGTGTTGCCAGCTAGACTGCACCGGCCATCCATTGCCATTTGGCTGTTCCAATTGGACATCATTGGCAGCATGCTAACGCCAGTTGTGTGACACTGGCTGGATAGTACTGATATTGTTTGCACAGGACTGGGCCTCTGCTATACTCATGCATGCACATATACTCACAAGCATGTGTGCAGAGTTCGTGACAAATCTGTTTTGTATCCCTTTGCAACTGAAGAAAGCCCTTTTGGGGCTGAAACGTCCTGCTAATTGAAGCTACCGTGTCTTACGCTCAGTAACTAACCAATGTCTATGTTGTTAGAATGTACATAGTTAACATTGCCTCGTTCTGTACCAATTTATTTTGATTCTCCAGACACATGTTCCCTTGATGGCCATGAAGCATTTATCTCAAAGTCTTGTTTTGTGGTGCGAGGGATTCAGTCTCTTTCAGTCACCTCTGAGGACAGTGTTATCATTCTTGGATCAGGGAAGGAGGGATCGGCTAAGCTCCTCATACCCAGAGGAGCCATTCCTCCAGGCCAGGAATTGGAAATCAGATATGCCATACTGCTGGTTGGGCCATTTTCCATTCCAGAGGACTGTCACGTCGTCAGCCCAATACTGTACATTGACTATGATACATCCCTATTGAAGAAGCCGCTGAAGCTTTGTCTCAATCATTGGTACGCTGGAAAGAATTGGCAGAAGAATATGACTTTCCTCAAGTCACCGCATGCAACAAATGAGAGCTTGGTCTTTCCCCTTGAAAAACGCAGTCAGGGATCATTCTCTGATGATGGGCAGTTTGCAGTATTGACTTTGGATGACCTTTGCTTTGTGTGTCTGGCTGTAGAGAGTACAGGCAACTGCCCATATCCAGTAAATTGTAGTCTTTATCTTTTGAAGAAAGTTCAAACACAGTGTATCACTTCATTTCGTCTGTATGTCACATATGCTGACTGGGCATGGGATGAGGTATGTTCACTCTTCTGTATTGCTGTACAAGTGTTAGCTGGGTAACTTTGTGATGTACACCATATGCGTATAAATTTTCACGGTATGTATATTTCGCGAATGCCCCTTGCCTAAGGATTTGTGCGATTTTATTTTCACAAAAACCCTGTTTGCTTGATTGTTTTGTGAAGGCTCCTTTCCTCTACAAGTTACCTACACCTGTAGGGCTCCGATGTCACTGAACGTTTCACCTTGCTACTGGAACTTTAAGGGGCCATTGCTAAAGGTGTCTTCACTCCATTTGCACGTCCATCTTTGATCACGGGTAGCTGTTACGTTAACAATGATTTGAACAGTCAGGAGCAGCACTTCCTGATTAGCCTAGGCACAAGGGAAGGCACCACTACAAAAGCTAGCAATAGCGACATGTGCTGTGTCATTCTTGGCAATGTCCTGTACAACATCTTCTGGCACTCGCCTGCACATTTCTGTCAGCGTGCTTGTCAGCAGCATCCAAGCACCTTCACTGATGTCTTGAAAACTGGAATGTTTGTTAATGGTTTGATAACTCGGATAGAAAATGTCTGCAGTCTTAAAGTATGTTTGATCATCTTCTGTACTAGGGAACCACCTGTTTACCGGCTACCCCCTAGGCCCAGTGTGTATGTGCTTTAGACATAGGAAAAATTCATGCTTTTATCGCAAACATCCCCTATTTTGCAAAATTTACAGGAAGTAAGTCCTGCGAAAATTTGTACCATATGTACCATAAACTATAAGTATACATATGTAGGATTACCATCTGCTCTTTTTCTCTTACTCAGGTAGTACAAACTCACATTATTGGAGACAAGAACTGGGAGGTAGCAGTAGATGCACCTCCACAGATTGTGACCTTTACAGATAGTAAAGATGGTGTGAAAGCAATGTTTGAGCCTAACAGCGGAAATGGATGGGAAATTGAATGTCAGGGACACCAAAGAGTAGGTTTAATAGTAGCAACAATGCAAATGGCGTTATGGTTGTTTCGCTATTTTATTTTCTGTGTGTGTTTCACAGGTTCCACCGAGTCAATTATGTAACCAAGTGAACAATGCATATGAATACCTGCGCACACAGCAATCTGATTTGCCAAGGGAACAGCGACACTGTAACTTAGTAGAAGAAATTCGCCATAATCTGTATCCCCCCTGCATTCACTATAACCTGTGGTATCATCATCCGTCAGCGAGACCAGAAGTGCACACAACCCTGAAGATATCTACATCCCACTCCCCTCCTGATTGCTTGTCTTTCACAGTGCGTATCCCTGGTGAGGAACACATTGGGCAGTGCCGTTCAGTGTAGAAATGATTGTAAACTGAGTGTTGCTGTTTCTTGGTAGCTCCTCTGTTATTTTCATACTGAGATTCTCTCCTAAATATGGCTTCTTGTTCAGATATTTTAATTGGTAGTTAAAAATTTTTCCAAAAGGTATCTGTAGGATTTAGAGCACCGGGTATGAGGGCACTTTACGGAGTGGTCTAATATTCCACAGAAACTGATTGAGTGGCATTCAATTGTTATAGATCCCTGCCAGTTAGCCAACAAATCACCTTACTGCATGTTCTTGGTGTCGTTCACATCCATGGTTACAAATTTGCCTCAGAATGGCTGTGAAGACATGCTTTCATGTCAGCAAGGTCTTTTACACTGATTTCTGCACTGCCTGTGGCAGTACAGTGTACCAGGCAGGAGCATTGCCTGAGTTGTCTGATGAGGACATAGAAGAGCTGTCACAGTGGCTGACTTTGAGCAAGTGTGATTCACTTAATTATTTTAGCAACATGCACTGTACTGTATGAATGTTTGTTATAAATATTTTGGCACTTGCTGTGCACAGTTGCAATTCTCTGCTATATCATCCTGGTCACTTAACTAGTCTGCCCACACCCCTACATAGTGCATGTCTGTCTGCCTATTGGGCTGGCGCACCAATGCCGTATGTCTGATATTCCCTGTAGATCACCCACCCTGGCAATACCTCCCCTGTTTGAACCGTTCCCACTTCCATTGTAACCCCGCCCCTCCTACCATCATGTCAGGCATGACCACACTGCCTTATGTTGACAATTCAGCGCCTTTTCCCTTCTGTCTGTCATCTTTTTCATGGGACTTTCCCTCTACTACATCATCTCCATGTCTATAGGACACTCACATGCACAGTAGGAGCCACATCTCCACAAGTAGGAGTTTACAACAAATTGACTGCTTATGCCACAATTTATTATGCCAAACTCACCCCACACACATGTACAGTACACTAAACAATCCCACCCCCACAGAGTCACCCACTTGCAACACATGCAAAAACGCTGACTGAATGGTCTAAACTTATTCCCCACTCCTATCCTCCTGACTTGATTCCCCTTCCACCATGCAGGGAGCTCTCCTGTCCCTTCCATTCAGCACATTGCTCAAAGACAGATGTTCCCTGGGCAATCTCATGTGGGACAACACCAAGGTACACTGTGTGTGTGTGTGTGTGTGTGTGTGTGTGTGTGTGTGTGTGTGTGTGTGTGTGTGTGTGTGTGTGTGTGTGTGTGTGTGTGTGTGTGTGTGTGTGTGTGTGTGTGTGTGTGTGTGTGTGTGTGTGTGTGTGTGTGTGTGTGTGTGCATGCATGCGTCCGTGTGTCTGTGTGTGTGTGTCTGTGTGTGTCTGTGTCTGTGTGTGTCTGTCAGTGACCTGCTCGAGGGTGCATAGTCCTACAGTGAATGTGAGATGTTGGCGGGTTGGTGTGACATGACTATTCTCTTTCCATGCAGCTGAAGAAGTTCTTGAAAAATATCGGGATCAGTTCATTGAACATGTCCATCCTGATGCAGTTGTTAATGAGCTCAACCACAAAAACATTGTTCCACAAAGTGTGCAGGCGATGATTGCAATGAAGCATAGTCGTAGGGAGAAGAATGAGATCTTACATCAGCATCTGGTGGATACTAGCACCAGGGAGTCGTTGATTATGGCCTGTGGGATAATCATTGCTGAGGCTGAGAAAGGCTACCCGAAAATGAACGTTCTGGGAGAAGACATGAAGAAGATGTTGGAACCTGGTAAGAATTTAGAAATTTAGGGTGCCTGGGTGTGAGCATAGAATGCATGTCTGTACATATGTTTGTGTACATGCAAGTGTGCATGTGTGTGCAAGCATGCATTTGTGTGTGTGGTGCAAGTGAGCATGCATGGCCCTACGCATGTTACATGTACCTGTTCTAAACCATCCCATCCCCAGCACCCATAGATTCACACACACACACACACACACACACACACACACACACACACACACACACACACACACACACACACACACACACACACACACACACACACACACACACACACACACACACCTGGACTACATTGGCAGAGTATTCGACCATGAACTAAACAGAGTGAAGTCCTCCTTGCAGACCTACACAGTGTACCCTCCTATCACTCCCATCTACACTGTAGTGGTGTCCTACTACTACACACAACAGCGCTCGCCGGAGAGAGCTCGGCCAACACTCTAACTCACTCACCCAAGTGCCGTATATACATCGCTCTGTTGTCTTCCGGCTGATAGGAGATAGCACCGCGCCTTCTGTACGTGGGAAGCACCGCGTCCGATTCGCAATCTTTGCGTCCTGTACACGGCCAAATATTGCTTTTGTATATTAACTGGACTCCGCCTCCTCCCTGTTTGGACTCCGCCTCCTCCCTCTGCCAGCCTGTACATTTATATTAACAGATAAGCTGTGTCAACTGTATTAAAGGCACTGCATTTAAACAGTTAATCTGCAATCTTTACTGTATTAAACTTGACTCCGCCTCCTCTCTCTTCCCGCATGCCAGCACGAGGCTCGAGGTGCCTTGGTTCTATCATAATAGCTACTTCCATCTGTGACTCCAATCTCTGGTTAAGCTACTGTAAATAAGTTAAGGCTTGTGGCAGGGCCGCCAGTCCGGGGACTGTTGAAGGGATTCTTCAGCCGTTGAAAGGTAATCGTTGGAGAAGTTACTGCAACGGGGTTCGCCATTTTACGCGGCATAGCTACGTTTGGCTCTCTGTATACCTCATTCTTTATCTGTAAGTGCTGCTTATCACTGATCAACCAGTCTCCTCATTCTGTCCCATGGTAGAACATGAGGTACTCCCACAATCAGTCCAGAGCTCGTGTGCGCGTTCAACACCAAAGATATCCATCAGCCATCTTTGGCACTCAGGCCAGCCTCAAAAATGCGACAGGACATGTCAGATGCTTTTTGCGAACAGTGGCGCATATGCTCTTCCTGTATTTGATCCTGCTGTCAGCTGTGTGGATCTCAGCACAGCTCATCACAGCTCCATCAGGAGCCGAGGCACAAGTGTCAGGTTGGTGGGTTGATCATGGCACATGTGAAAAATTGTGTCACACTCATCAGTGTACACACTGTGGATCAATCGTAATGTATGGACATACATTTGCCCAGGGCGTTTAGCGCACATTAGGGTTAGGATTAGGGTTAGGGCTGGCATTATACATAATTATTAGGTAATAAATGCCTGCAGGCGTTGTCCACTCTTTATGTTTGATCCCACACTACTAGTGATTCACAGTCACTGTAAGTAGCTGCTAAGCACTTGCTCAGTTGGACCTCTGTTGAGGAGTGTCCCCACATCAGTCATTATAGACACCAACCCACACTTAGTGTACAATAACTGTTGAGAATCCAACTTTCTTTCCTTACACACATATGTAGATCCCGACTGGCCCAATCCTCACTTGTTTAATGGTTCAATGGATGATGTGTTGCATCATGTCGAACAGGATGGGGAATGCTTCCACTGTCTCTTTGAAAACTGGATGAAAGATGACCCAGGAATGAGTGACCTTCTGAGCTGCCCCCTCTCAGATGAAGTAAGGAGTAGTGTTGTGTTGTATTCTCTGTTTGCTTTAGGCTGTGGTCACTGCACAACTACAAGTTGTCTTTTGTGTTCACAAGAATCACAACAAGTGATTGGACTCTGGTGTATGAATGTAGTGTACAATACATATGCCTATGTAATTTGTATTATTGGGGCGAGCCTGAGCGAGCCCCTTCCCTTACGAGTAGTACGGTGGATCTGTCTGTTTATGTCGTATGTCCGTTTGGGCCACAGGGGAAAGTTTTGGTGTAATATTTTGGTTGGGGTCTGCAATGTGCGTAGGTGTATGTGTATACACTGTTTTAGTCCCAATTCCAGTACAATTTATACCAGCCGTTTTGCATCTCATAAGCATTGTGGTCATGCTATCACGCATATCGTTATACACAATGGATAGGGCAATATATATACAATGTCCTACCCATACTGTCATTAGCATAGACACTCGACCCTATCTATGGGCATTAGGTACAGCATGCTACAGCTATGAATCGCACCACGGGCAATTCTACAGCCCATAGACTGTCAGACTAGCAAGACGGCCAAGTTGACCTAAAATGTATAGCAGCGCGAATGCACGGAAGAGACAACACAAGGCAACGTACAGAAGAGCATCATACTGTTTAATGTTTAATCAGTGCATGAAACAGTGAAACCGCCACTGCATGGCGCTTCCTCAGGCTTGCCCCACAATGCTTTGCATTCACTAGTACCAATTTGTGCACATTACGTAGAGGCCATGGTTATACACGCTCGCTGTGGCCATTCTACTGTAGTCTTACATCACCAGCAGACATTTCTCTGCCTACCTTGACAAGATGTATGTATGTATTGGTGTGATGTGGTGTGATGTGATGTGATGTGTGTGGTTGTTGTAGATGTGTTTTGATTCAGTACATACTCAACATGCTATTGTTTGTACTGCATTCCCAATTGTCGTCAACCACTGTGTCAGGAGGTGGTACATGTCACTGTGTTGTCCTCTTCCGGTATACGTATGTAGGTGACCACGATTCCTGTGCATGTGAGACCAACACATCTCTATCTATCAATGAAACGCTGCACAGCCTTCAATGCCATGATTAGGAGGATGGCTATTTTGGTCATCACCTTTCTTCGGCAAATGGCAGTGTCCCTCCTTGTCACGTTCCTGGGTTTATCTACTTTACTCTGTGAAGAAATGCTTGTTCACTCAGCTACAAGAAAGAAAGGTCAGAAGGCAGCTTCATCAGCTAGATGCTATTGCTATTGCTATTTGCTAGTACACGCATAGATTGTAGATTATTAAATGAAACCTATTGATAGCGAAGAGTTACTGAGCATAATTGCAGAGACCGGATTTCACAATCAATCAACTTTCAGGACGTTTCGGTCTGAGCACCTTTCAATAATAGTGATGTCCTGGAAGTTGATTGATTGATTGATTGTGAAATCCACTTCGCTGTGATTGCACTCAGTAACTCTTCACTATCAGTACTCCTCATGCATCAATGAGCCTATACTACATCATGAAACCTATTCTTCATTGCTGAAATGTACGTAGGTAAGAAGGATGCCTTTTGTCCACGTCGAAAGGAAAGTGCATTTGAGTTCATCTTTGTACCCAGTCCATTCACTATTGGTGTGGCATTTGTGAAGAGGTGGGTCCTGTTGTATGTGCACTATGTCTCACTCAACATTTTGTGTAGAAGTGTAGGTAGAAGTTGATAGTGATGAATATGAAAGTGTTATTGAATCAATTCATTTGCAGGTACAAGCCCCTAGCAGTGTACAAGGAACTTCATAATCTGTTGGTGAAGTTTCCTTCGCTTAGGCTACGGAGGAGAACAAAGTTTGCGAGAAGAATACATGGTCAATTAGTGGTATCGTTCACTATCCGGAGGTCCTGTGTGATGCGCATTAGGGTAAGTGAGCTCCACCACACTGCTCTGCATACCCTGCAGCTGTCACAGTGTCATGCGTATCACATTCCTCTATCACTTTTGACTTCCTCTCAACCATGTATCGCTGTCCCATGTGGTGTTTCCCTTGCTCTCCCATGCACAGTTCAAACACTCCGAATCCTGCCTTGCACTGCTAAGATGCATTGCACACCTTGTCAAGAGACTGTTGGCTCAGGCTGTGTCTGCTATGCCTTCTGTCCTTGTGTGCGGCCTACTGCTCTTGGCAGGAGATGTGGAGGTCAACCCTGGACCTATCACAGGTATGGAGGACTTGAGGGCACCTTTAGTTCAGCATACAGCTGTGACTACAGTATCACTTACTGTGATGATCTGGTCTGTTTTAGTGTCATTTTCCCCCTCCTCTCATTCTCACCATGTGTAGTTCTCAACATTGTCTTTCACTAATGATGCGTAATCAATTGTATTATTGCAGTATGTCTATATAACAGCCCGTTTACACTATGCTGTGGAACAGTTCTGGAATGGTTCCGTAACTGTTTGGGACGGTTCTGTAATGGTTCTCTTCGTAGTGTAAATATTGAACCGTTCCAAACGGAATGGTACCACACCGGGTAGGTGGTCCGAGCCAGTCCAGAACCATTCCATTCACTAGAGGAAGCAATACCGCTCGTAAGCAGCTGTTCTAGCCATGTGTCTCATGTGAAATCGGGTAGTTGGACAGCACATAAAAGCCTATAGTTATTCAGTAGCAACCTATATCGTGCTGTAAGTAGGTAAAAGCAATGGCTGGTGTCTGGAGTGATGCAGAGGTGCTTCATTTGATAGAAATACGTAGGAGAAGGCTGCTTATGCAGCTATTGCCAACAACTGTACTGTTCATACAGAATTCTGAGCCTACGCATTGGAAGTTGTCTGTCCAAGACTACTGTGTTCATTTCCGAAGGATTCAAGCTGATATGATGACTGTACAGCGCTAAAAAGCTAAAATGGACAGCCAATGACACCATTTTTGTTACCCCATGGCAATTGGTCCAGTAACTGGGCAGCCATTTCATGGCTGTTCGTCCGGCAATTGGTCACGTGCGTGGTAACGATCACCAGCATCATGGTTACACTTGGGAACGCACTTCGTGATTTGCCTGACAGTGCTCCAAGGAACTCTTGATCGAATATGAACTCATTGCTAAATGCCATCCCTAGCTACATTCCCCACAACATATGATCAAAATTTCTGACTATTGCTGCCAGGTAATCCGGTAGCTCGCTAGTGTGTTTCACAAATCCCAAAGTGTAGCTGTAACTATGTGTTTGTTTCCTAACCAGGAATACAACGAACCTTCCTCTGGCATGCCCTTATAGCTCGCTAGCTACAAACAAGGCAACATTTAATGCAATTACAAAACAGATGAATAAAGTACATTAGCATGCAAGATAAGAATGAAGTGTAGTTGCAACAGTTGAAAATACTGAAGCCAGTGCTAGTAACGCTCTGGGCTGTGGCACAACACTCGCTGCAGAACCAGACCTTCCACTGAATCATGTGCGGCTGATTCCTCCTGTAAAGAATTCAGTTGATGTACTCATTGACAAGTTAAATCCTTTGAACCATCCATCATGAAGGATGCAGTGAGCACATATACACGATAAGATACAGACAAGCTGTCAAGACTTCTGGCTTCACTTGTACAAGCAGGGCACCGTGCGATGCAAACAGGCTGGAAAGTCTTCAATTTTACCGACACTTGACACCAAATGTAACTATGCATCTGATTGGTGCTGGTGATCAATGCCGCTCATGTGACCAACCGCTTGCCGTACCAATAGCCATAGGGTTTTGTTATGCGCAACAAGCTCGCGCACTTCATTTAGCACTCTCAAACGGGTTTTGCTGCAACTAGTGTAAATGGGGACTGAACCAATGAGAACTGATCCATAGAACGGTTCCTGATTGGACCTAGGAATATTGTGCAATCACTTCAGGCTTCACCCTCAATGATGCTTTTAGTCTTCCTTTGTTGGTCCAGCCACATGCAGTGAGACCTTTCCATACTGGTCACCATGCAGTGAAAGGAGTCCAACTGATGAGGGACAAAGTGAAAAGCTGCTCCTTCGTGTACGGGTGGAAGGTGATAGCTACGACTACATAGCTCTTTGTGCACTGTTCATGTTGTTGCATGTAACATGCTCTTCACTACTACATAGTGCACTGGTATTTGATTACTAGTACTTTGTTTTCAGAATGGAGACGATCAACACACTGTGTTGTTGTCCACTGTCATCTGACTACACTTTCTTGAGCTCACTACTAGCCTCATACGTAGCTACGTAGTAGAGGGTTCACCTTCACACTTCATATCACCTTCCACCCGTACGCGAAGGAGCAGCCTCTCACCTTGTCCCCCGTCAGTTGGACTCCTGCACTAGCCAGGGACAAAGTCAGAAGCTATTCTATCGAAGGCAGGCTGCGCACGCTGTGTGGAAGCCCCACTCTGCTTGGAGTCCCACCCATGTGCTACTTTAGCTCAGTGTGCTACCAAACTTAACGCTTTACAAGATCGCCCTTCAGGCCACGAAGAGACCCACTATGACAGGACAGCCACCTTTTTAGTTCAGGCATGGTAAGGTCATTTGGTTGTCTTCCTTTTAACGACGTGCCGGCTAAAAATTGCTCTCCACTATTTTATACTCCGTCTTCAAAATACGCACCAACACCAAACAGGGTTTAATTGTGCAATCGTCATTTCCGGAAATGGGAAACGGGCATAAGGCCTATTGCACAACAGTCTGGCTCACGAGACTACGTAGCTGTCTGTTTGCAGAGAGATTACCCTGATTCAGAGGCAGTTTTTTACTCAGCTCCATGAATTTGGAACATATCAGAAGTGCTCTGTATAGAGAGGTACCCTTATTCCAGGTGTCCTTTAAAGTGAGGTACCCTATATTTCCAGGTGCATTTTATATGGATTTGCCCCTATTCAAGATGCCCTTTATGGAGAGGTGCCCTTATTCCTGTGTCATGTAGAGTGCCTATTCCAGGATATCCTTTAAGGTAAGGCAACACGGTCGGTCAAAAGTAAACAATGAATGGACGTGATGAACAATTTTGACGAATGACGAATGGAAATTCCAGCATTCATTGTTCGCTTCACGTGTCGACCTCCATTTTAATTGTTCGTTCTTTGTAGCCATCTGATTGGCTGATTTCGTGCACGTGGGCGCTTGCTTGACAAAACAAAACATGGCCAACGATGTGCCTGATGGCTTTTCTCATTATGGTGTCTTGCTGGGTAATCAGAGCTAAGATTTGATTGAAATTTTTCACCATCATTCGTAGATACCTGCAATGATAACTGCTGAACTCACGGATTTCATGCACGAGATGGCCATACACTCTGTGGCTCTTGAGTCTTTGGTTCACAGGATGCACCCAGTATCTCCTGCTCCTGTGTTGCCGCAACTTCAAAAACAGTAGTACCTTCTTCAACAGCAGAAGAACAACAAGAACTAGCTGTTTCTTGTTCATATTTAGTGCGTCATTCATGGGATCAAATTTCAATGGCCAACTAAGCATGTGATGTACCCAACTCAGTGAAGTGCACAGCTAAAGTACAGGACAGGGCAAATGTACGAATGATTCGTTCGTTTTATACGTTTTTCGGATTTGGACGAGCGCGTGGCCGTACCTTTAAGAGAGGTTCCACTGTATGTGTATGTATCCATTGTCATCTTGTGAGTGGACAGACTTGGTATTTGTTCCATGCATAATGTGTGCCTTCATCTAGTGTGGTCATTGCATTCTTCCATTGCAATGTGTGTACATCCCTTCCTTAGTGTCTGAGGTTCTTGAGAAATATGAAGATACCTTTTTTGAAGTAGTGGATGCCAAGTACAACCTGCTCAAACTGAAGCGTAAAGGAGTGATCACACAGGACATTGAAAGATGTATCTCAGCCACAAATGATGACGAGGGTAGAGAGATACTATATGACCACTTGAAGCATCACGGCAGTGAGGACACACTGAGGGAGTTCTGCAAGGTGGCCATTACAGCAGACAGTTGTCCAAACATGCAGAGACTGGCAGAGAAGATGATGAAGGATCTGCTACTAGGAGGTTGGTTTCAGTACATCTGTGCTATGTATGCAAAATGTGTATGTGTTTTGTTGTGTGTGCCATCAGTTAACTTACCTCTCTCTACCACTGTACTCCTCAGTTGAGGCAAGAGGAGATGGAGAAGGACATGTAGAGTACTTTTGCACTCGTCTTCGGCATTTCTATATGAATATGAAGATTGTCAAGGATGAGTGGCTTCCTGCTGATCAGTCTTTACCATTTGTTAATTTAGCCCTCGCTCCTTTCCATTTGAGTGCTCGGCGTGCCCAGGAGAAGTTTGTTGAAGCTGTAACAAAAGGTGTTGATAATGTGTACACATACCGGACTGGTAAGGTAGAATGTGAAGCAATCCCAGTATTAGTGAAGAAACATAAGATTGTAGTCCTTAGTGGTGCTCCCGGGGTAGGGAAAAGTACGTTAGCTCGGAAGGTGTGCCAAGATATCTGTCAAACTCCTGGTTGCTATGGTTACATCTTGGTCCTCTTGATTGAGTTGCGAGACTTGCTGCAGTTCAAGGAAGATTTTGAACTAGTTGACATTCTGCAGCTAATCCAGGGAATGATGGGGGATGGCATGTCACCTCAAACTTTGTCCAAGACAATTTATGACAAGCTAGGATGGGGTATGCTGTTTATCTTGGATGGATTTGATGAGTTGCCTCCTCACCTTCGACAGTCTCCTTTCCTTGTGAACCTTCTATTACACAACCATGATTCCCTTTTACCACACTGCGATGTTATTCTAACTTCCCGCTCCATTGTAACAAGCGAGATCTACCGCCAAATGCAGATGTCTCGCAGTCAAGTCAGTCTAACTAATATCGAGGTGCTTG
The DNA here is from genome assembly GCA_964019415.1 of Ianthella basta. NCBI lineage: Eukaryota > Metazoa > Porifera > Demospongiae > Verongiida > Ianthellidae > Ianthella > Ianthella basta. Next base: position 11,701,268 of record OZ025871.1, on the reverse strand, counting down.
GTTTCACTGAGGACCAGATTGAGGTTTATGCTAAGCAATATTTCACTGACCAGGGGCGACCAGACCTGTTTGACATGTTTGTCAGGAAGATAGGTGCTGTCCCACAGATTAGAGACCTTTGTTCAACACCTATTATTCTGTCCATAATCTGTCAAGTTTATTTATTCAGAGAGAATCTTCCACCGACGTTGACCCAAATCTATAATGACTGCCTTTGTGTGAAAGTACTCAAGTATGACACAGACTTGCTCACACTGGATTCCATCCTTGATCTACCAAAGGAGCATGATATTTATAAACTTGGAGAAATTGCTTATAACTGCATTGAAAAGCAAAAAGTAGTGTTTGATTCTACTGATCTCCAGGGTCTCGGTGAGCACTTCTCAGATCGTAAGAGAGGGTGTGGCGTTTTAACAGCTAGGCCCATTCAATGTGATCCGAAGTCCAAGAAAGGTGCCATTGAAAGCTTCTTCTTCATCCACTTGACTGTACAGGAATTCCTTGCTGCTGTTTATGTGTCTCTCCTGACAGCAGACAGGCAGCGCAAGGTCTGGGCCAGGTATCTCGGTGAGCCCCACATGGCACAGGTGTGGCGCTTTTATTGTGGATTGACCAAATTACAGCACTTTGACCTCCTTCAGATGAATTCATATTCTAAGGACTTTCAAATGCAGTGCCTCTTTGAGGCACAGAATTATTTGTTGGTTCGTCAGTTGATGCCACGTTTTGTAGGGGAATTGATGTTAGTGGAACCCGAGACTGCTTATGACTCCATGGCTTATGGTTATTGTCTTTCCTGCAACTTTTTAATGCGAGAACTCACTGTCAATATTAGTAGGTGTACTGTTGCCGAAATTGGTCGTCTGTTGGAGCCAGTACTATCCTCGCAGCAGCTACACTTACTACATATCATTGACTCAGGTGAGTTTATGTAAATTGTGTATTACCTTTTCCATTGCCATTGTATATTCCACTCGCCGGATGGGTCATCAGTATAAGGGCATTGTTATAACTGTTGATGTTATATTCACATTCAGTTGACAATCAATTATTCAGTACAGTGGAACCCCGCTTTGCGGACACCCCTGAATAGTGGACGCCTCATTTATGCGGACACTTTCTAAAGTCCCAACGATTGGCCCTATTCTACCTGTATAAAGTTCCCCTTGAAATGCGGACACCCCGCTATTTTGTATTGCGGACAGTGCCTTGTGCACCGCCCTATACAACTCTGTATAAACCTGACCTGATAATTCGGACATTTCGATTAGATGCCAGAAAATTGCTGCTCCCCAATTTGCACCGCTACCTCTCACAATTGACAGGGAAAGCACAGAAGTTGTTTGAAAGTGTCTTTAACATGGGAAAGTTCAGCACAAACAGCTACCCTTTAGAATCGGCTTCAGAAATGGTGTGTGAGTCGAGTACTCGAGCGAACTACCTCTACCTTACAAATTCGTCTTATTTCAATACTTTTTCATGCATACTACACGCTTGTTTTAACATTGGGCTAATAAGCTATACCTCTGAAATGCGGACACCCCTATAATCAGGACACTTCTCTTGTTCCGAAGGGGGTCCGCATGTCCGGGGTTCCACTGTATGGGGATGTTGATCTCCAATGCTGAAGGTCTCCGTGTATGCACTCAAACAAGCGAAACAATAGTAATTTGTAGCTACAAACGGCTTTATTTTAGTCAACCCATCTTCTCTGCAGTCTTCCTCTATGTAGATCTCCCTTGTAACTCTCCTTTGAAAACATTCACTGTGGACTTCATTTGACATGTATTTCAATGTCATTGACTACAGGAACATGCTCTGAAGAGTGGAGGGAAGTGGAGGACCTCCTGGACAGGATTGCTTCACAAACAAGTGGAAGCCATGGTAAGAGACTGGTGGGGCACATAAATACATATACTCCATTTCATCCACATTTGTACTGGCATTACTATGCATGTCCACTTGGTAGTGTTTATGTGAAGTGGCTCTGCATGAACTGCTCTGACACTGTATACCACTAGCCACTGTTGTGGTGTGATGTTGGGCAATGATGTCATTATGAGCTGCAGAATGTGTCTGCCATGTTTAGAGTTCACTGAGTGCATGACCTGTTGTTATGTTTACCTTTCACAGATGATGTCCTCAAAGGGCACTTTGGCAAGGTGTACTTGGAGACAACTCCCCTCAGTACAGTAGTGAAGTTGCTATGTCTACAACATGTGACAGAGGTTGAGTGTAGCGATATACTACGATGTGAGGTAAGCATCAGTGTGAGATTTACTGATGATGCATGCATCAGAACTTGAACTGCACATATGTAAGGTCACCTCACATTGTGGGGGTAGTTCAATAGCAGATGTACAGTGTGGCTTGGGATGCACTATAGTTTTTGTACCAATCACTATTTGACTGTGTTTTGAGTGTGGACGCTGTGACAGCAACCTGTCTGGGAATGACCTTTTTGTATTGTGGAAGGTGTAGGATCACCTCACATTTTAGAGATGTCTATACTGTTATCATTTATTTTTCAAAGCATATTTTACGTCTGTGCAAAACTCACTATTACATGGTTTCCATGGTAAGAGAAAGTACATTCATACTTACTACCTTGTTTAGGTGATGTATTGGTGTGTGGTATAAGACAGCACGGTAGTGCTGTCTATGTACAGATGGCGGTGGTTGTTTATATGCTGTAATAGAAATGAATAGTAGTGCTATCGCCATATAGGGCTGAAAACCGGCGAAGAAGACGGCAAAAGAGGAAGTTTTTTTGCATAAAACGCAGGGCTAACCTTACTTCCCAGCGAAAGCTCGCACTGCGGCAGAAAACGACCTCGACATTTTGTCTGTTTCGTCGTCTTCTTATTCTTCTCTGACAGCAGTAGCGAATGAACCATAATGAGTAGATGGAAGCCTTTACCATAGTTTAGCTCGCCCTCAAACTGGCTGTATCAGACAGCACGGTAGTGCTGTCTATGTAGGGAGGGCAGTGGTTGTTTGTATGCTGTAATACAAACAAAAAGTCGTGCTACTCCTGAACAGGACCGAAAACCGACAAACAAAGCTTACCACGAGGAAGCGGGGACTGAATAGAGCATATGGCTAACCTTCCATCCCAGCGAAGTTGTGCCTACATGTTGAGAGCATCCTCGAGTTTTCCCACATTTTGTCTTTTCTTATTCCTCTTATTCTTCTACTTTGAGAGCCATAGTGCACGAACCAAAAGAACCAGGAGGATACTTCTCGCACCATATTGCACCATTTTTGGCTGGCTGCATTCCTTTGTAGGTTAGAAGTCAGCGCATTTTAGTGCAGTAGATGACACTTGCCATGACTCCTGCCGTGTTGCTTGGCTAAGCGTGGCGGATGCCATTTTCAAATTATGTAATCAAACCGGATGAAACCGGTGTGACTGGGGCCACTGTGAGCAGCTACGTACGCTTTTGGAGGCTCCTTCTTCCGTTGTTTTGCTCCACAGTGGAATTCTTCGCCTTGCTCTACGACTTAGCATGGCATTTTGCTTGTGGAATGAATTATTTACATGCCAGTACAATTTCTCAAATGCAAATTGCAGCTAATTCTATCAGGAGCTACACAAGAAGTTTAAATTGCTAGCTAGCTATATCATGCATCTTAGCTCCTGCTCCATAAAAAGTGCAGAAACTAGACATAATAAAAATTTTCTACAAAAATTGTAAGAATGTAGGGATGGCATAGAAAGTACAGAAACAAGTAAGGGTTGTTACACAGTGGAGTATTGGCCATTGTTCCTACATTCAAGGGCGTAGGACTATATGGTGCGACATTCTTGCATGTAGGGACCATGGTTAACATAGGCGTCAGAACACTTCTGAAACTGAGGGGGCCCAAGCAAAAAATATTTCTCGATACACTCACATCATTTGATAATTAAATGACTGTGGTTTGCTACTGCACAGGATAAATTGAAAGTCTTTACAATGGTAGTGCATGGCCATGCATGCATCAGTTAAAACCAAAAAATGCAATGAAAATATGAATAGTTCAGAAGTTGCCAAAATACAATCTTCTTCTGTCATTTACAGCAAAAACAATCTTCGCTATTTCTACCAGATCTAATTCATCAGTCCTTTCTGTATGTATACTAGAAATAATAAAAATTTTCCACAAAAATAGCAAGGATGTAGGGATAGCACAAAAAGTACAGAAACAAGTAAAAGCTGTTACACAGTGGAGCATTAACCATCGTCCCTACATTCAAGAATGTTGCACCTTATAGTCCTACACCCTTGAATGTAGGGACGATGGTTAATGCTCCACTGTGTAACAGCCTTTACTTGTTTCTGTACTTTTTGTGCCATCCCTACATCCTTGCTATTTTTGTGGAAAATTATTATTTCTAGTTTCTATACTTTTTATGGAGTGCAAGCTGCGCATGCTAAGTGCCACTAGAGGACATCCATGCAGGTTACAGTATAGAACCTCCTAGCTTCCGCGCCAGCCCACCTAAGAGCTTAGAAACAGTGACCGGAAGTTAGCCGAGTACTAATTAAAAATGGCGGGTCCACGGATGACCTTTTGAAACGATGTGCAAGCTAACTTCGGCCTAAGCCTTGTCTCGTATACACCTGAAACGGCCTTCTGACGGTGTTGGCTAGCGTTTGGGCAGAAACTGAAGGAACAGTAGGCGGAAAACTGCTGTTCTTCAACGTCATCATAAAATGGCGTCTTGCGCGCGTAGTAACATCTCCCGTAAGACTCAGTAACCCCAATGTGTGAACAATACGCTTTCGGAGTCTATACTTCGAAAGAATACAGCTCGGTTAATTTTCAGTAGTTTCATGTTCGAATTAGTTCGATAGCTAACTCTGTTCGTCAGTTACAGCTGGCGAAGAAGAATATGAAGAAGAAGAATGTGAAGAAGAATATGAAGAATATGAAGACGAAAATGGATGTTTCGACTGTCATTTTCTCACTGACAGACCACATTCGCTTGCCTTCCAGGTCAGTTTAGTGTATGAATATTTCGTATTTAGCCCTACGAAGCTTCGTTTTGGTGGTTTTTGACGTTTTTCGCGATTTCGTCCCTATGCTAATGTATTGTGAATTCGAAACACCCTATACCATCCCTACATAGAGAGTACTATTGTACTTTCTGATAGTGGCAGATCCCTACCTGTGGGGTTTCCAGCAGCTAGTGTTGCTTCACAAGTGGCAGGTGTGCTAGCAGCTAGTGTTGCTTCACTAGTAGTCGATGTGCCTGCAGCTAGTGTTAGTTCACTGCTTGAGGACTGATGTGCTCAGTGGTGTGAGTGGTGGTGGCTCTAAATTAATAGCTGACCTGGAGTCCTCAGCGTCTTGTTCACAGCTAAGGGAAAAGGATTTGAATATGTTAGCATCTGACACTTCTTGAGTCAAGGATATAGCTCATTTATCCGTTTCAGGCCATGGAAGCCCAACTGTCAGCTTCACTACTTCTCTTGCTTCTCTTTGCTGGCTTGGGGAAAAAGCTTAACAGTGATTTCTGTGCCATACTGGTCTAAAACAGCCAGCACTTCAGTATTGGCTAAAAGTGAGCGTTTCTTTTGATGCACGAGGCTGATAAGCTGTATTCGTCTTCTGCGCATGCTCAGTCTACTGCTGTATCTCCTAATCTCACTTAGAATCTAAGATCATTGACCGCCGTTCGGTTTACAACTGTCGAAGCCTATAGTACGCGAACCGACTGTATTGCACAACTCATTAGTGGCTTCCAAGTCAGTCGCAGGATTTGGATAGCAGCCAGATCATTTTGATTTGGCCTAGGCGATTTCAAATCGAACGAAAAGGAGTGCTGCTGTTACTTTGGAACATTGTCACCCTTTGTTGAACTCTCCAGCTGACAAATCCTCAGGGCACCAAGATTATGAGGGGTAAGTAAGCTGTGGAGGCTAGAGGTACACCTGGCCCCCTCTCTATAAACACTGGTTGTACTTGGAGACGACTCCCCTCACTACAGTAGTGAAGTTGCTGTGTCTACAACATGTGATAGAGGTTGAGTGTAACGATATACTACAATGTGAGGTAAGCATCAGTGTGAGATTTACTGATGATGCATGCATCAGAACTTGAACTGCACATATGTAAGGTCACCTCACATTTTCAGGGTAGTTTCGTAGCAGATGTACGTACAGTGTGTGCACATGTACAGCGTGACTTGGGATGAACTATTTAGTCGTTTGTACCAATCACTATTTGACTGTGTTTTGAACGTGGACACTATAACATGACAACTTGTATGGGAATGAACGTTATCTTATTATAATAAATGTAACACACATTTTCGTTGTTCAGGATAATCTCCTTCAATTCTGGACGAAACGTCATGAAACTTGGTAGGATTACGAAGAGGGGGACTGTGAGTAACCTTGCTGAGCCGAAATTTGGTTTAAGGTCATTCCGTCCGAGTTCTTGCCACTTTTACAGTCACCGCCATAGCTAAGAGATAGGGAAAAGATTGTGTTTCGTTGTGCACGAACTCCTTCAATTTTTCACCAATCTTTGCCAAACTTGGAAGAGTATATCACGGCAATACGGGGGTAACCTAAAGTAGTTAGCGCCTTCGCTGCTGGACTCCTTTAGACGAAATGAATTAACATGCGTAAGTTCTGTATGCATGGAGTTTTACGGAGTGAGTCTACGGCATGCTCCCAATTAAATGGACGGTTTTGATTGGTTAAACACTCCAATTTTAAACGATATGCTGGGAACCCACCCGAAGGGCGGGCATTCAGCTAGTATATGTGACAGTCGAGATTAGAAATCAAAAATTAGGCCACAGAACTGAAAATGTGATTTTTGCATTAATGTGTAGAATGGCTCTTAAGCTAGCTGTGTACCAAGCGCTAGAGTTCAATTCATCTCCGCAAAGGAGATATGGCCTGTAGAAAATCATTACGTGGCACAATATTCGACATTTTGAATATTAATGAGGGCAAAAATGGCCGCCCTGGAAGACAACCGGTGAGTATTTTGTCAAATATCAAGTGTTTGCTCCACTGCATCCACAGTTACAACTCTGTTTCATTCCTTCTGTGCCTTCTCTTTTTTGTTGCTGAGCTTACTGATATATACTTCTCTCCAGTGTGTGCGATAGGCCATAAGCCAATCCTGACTTCTCTGCGAAGAAATTCTCCAGTTGGTGACGTTTTCTTCTTTGCGGCGACCTTGACACCAAGTCAGTGAGGTTCTGCGTTGTACTAATGACCACTTCAGTAGTGCAGGGAGTGCTGCAGACGATTTCCGAAGCCATAAACTCGCTGACATACCGACATGACTGCAAATTCAAAGCTTGTTCTCTGCAGTGCAAGCCCGTACGGCTTTCAAATAAACACTGATAGATAGCCATAAAAGACCCAAACGCGTTCGTATCAGCCAATCATAGGCATGGTGCACCACTCCCACTGCATTCGGTCACGAATCTTTCGGCGCCATTTTCTCAAAACTTACGCATTGCGTACGTTTTGATTTCTATTCTTGACTGCCACATATATAATTATTGCTTTCAGATTTAGGTATTCGTATGGCTTCATGTTAGTAATCATGTATATTTCTGTCATTGCAAATGGCGGCGCTCACGTCCTACTTTACAAAGCTTAAAATCATCTCTAATAGTGTTTCGTTGTCTCTCAATCGAACGAAACGTGTTCATGAACATGTGTTGATAGAATGATACTCATAAAAAGCTTAACGAAAGACTCTTCTGCAAGATACAGCTCCAATTATCACGAACAGACACTGTAAAATGGCCACATTTGACGCTTTCTGTTTGTTAGGCTCAAAATCATCTTTCTTCCTATTTTGTCGTGTATCCAAAGAACGCAAAATCTTTCTAGAACACCTTTAAGTAATATTGTCATAGTAGAAAGCGTACCTAATTATTCTCTTGCGAGGTACAGCCCCAAATGCAGCAGAGGTATAACAACCCATTGGCTTATGAGAGACAATTGCATCATGGCATTGCCACTTGGGTAGCCTTTTTAGCCAGTACACTTCTCCTCCAGGCACAAAGTATGTAACATGTACATCCTCATTCAGAATGTTATGTAGATCAAAAAGCATGAGCAAAGCATTTTGACAGTTTGGTAGGGGTGCTTTCACTGGATGACTTGCTGGTCTGCACAGTCTATGGCATTGTGATGTATCTTCAGGGTATCACCAATGCTTCATCCTCAACTATCAGAACTGTTTAACATACTGTACACAGGGAAGTTGTTAGCAAGTAGTTCGATAACTTTTAAACTCAAAATACTTGTTGTATTGTGTACTGTAAATATTCTAAAAACAATCGAAAATCTAAATTTCGCAAACTTCCAGCGATCTTGCCTCGACCGGCTCTAAATATTCGCTGTATTGGCCGTCTCTAAAGTTTAGGAAAACCTCTAATTTTGACAAGGGTAAGGTTATATCACTGTTAATTTCGCCTCTATGCTTGATGAACACAAATGCTTCTCCAATACTGGGGTTTCATACCTTCTTGTAGACATGATATCCACAAATAATGCACGATACTGTTACAAAGAAGCACCTGCGGCGGCCATTTTCTGTACAGCGCCTTCCTAAAAATGGTGGCAGAGAACACTTCAATTTCGCAAGAAGGCTCTAATTTTCACAAGAAGACAGCAAAGAAGATCATAATGCCTCCTAACTTTCAAAAGTTTAGATTTGAAATGCAGATAAAGTTTACGAATTTTTATAGTATTTATGGTAATGTTGCCTCACATTTTGGAGATGTCTACACTGTTAACATTGAAAGCATACCTTTACATCTATGAACTCACTATCACATGGTTTCCAGAAAGAGAAAGTACATTTATACCTACTACCTGTTTAGGTGGTGTATTGGTCCTCAGCCTTCAACCTTGGTAAATATCCCCTACATGCTGTCAATTGTGGTGTATTTATTACATATGACAGCTTAGATAATGTCCATTGATAGCAAATAATAGTGGCAGTGTCAAATGGCATTTGTCCCCATCCCACTGCATGATGAACTGTGTTGATGTCTTATTGTACAGGCAATGGACTTTGAGGTCCTGATGGAGATGGAAAGGTCACTCTCCGTAAACAAGACCATGAACAAGCTGACACTGAGTGGTCGTGATGTGACTCTACCCAAACAGTTCTGTCGTCACCTTCTCCTCGGAATCAGAAGAAACATATCGTTATCAGAAGTGAACCTGAACTTTAGCCCACAGTCCTGGGATTTTCCTGATGATGGTAGGTTGGTGTATGTCAGTCACATATAGTGTGACTCATTTGGATGTATATGGTGTGTAACAATAGATCCCATTACCATGTTAATGGGCATTCTAAGCGATGTTTCTAAAACTCGTAGACTTTCTCTTGTATTTAGTGGGATCTAACTCATTTAGATACCGGTGTCTAAATCCCGTAGCCCTCTCTATAGTAGAGAAGCTGCAGCTGTGATAACAACAGTAGCGCCAGAACGTACGACACAATGCACAGGTTACCCGGCTTACTTGTTTCAGGGTACAGCAACAATCCGGCTACGAACCAGAACCAGGAAATTGGAACTGCAGCTGGCTTTGAGCTACGTAGGTAACAGGCTTTGGTAGCTAAGTGCACAGCTCTGGAAACGCTGTGGCTGACGTGGCTGACAGTGAGTAAGCTTTTGCCTAGCTGACGTGCCGCATCCAATGCCGACCTGTAGGAAAATGTCCACTGCCAGATGAACAACCTGACTTGAGACCTGAATCACATGATGTTTTCTCCACCACTGTCAGAAGTAGCTAAGTACTTCCGGTAGATGCACGATGCCGCAAGTACGAGTAGGTAAACTGATTTGCTCCGGCTCCTTGCCCAATCATTTAGGATCTATAACACTTAAATGTTGACCAATCGGTGTCTCTGAAGATTTAGAGCATGAGGCATTAGGGCGCGAAGCCTAACCATAACCTCTTGGTCAGCATTTAACTATTTCATAGTGATCTCAAGGACGTCGATGTGAAATTAAGTATGTATATGGAGGTATTGTATTTACATGTTCAACTCTACACCTGTTTCCCTACCCAGTACTTGCAGGCTATCAAGGGAGTGTGCAACATTTTACTCTGAAGAGAGCTCCAGTGGACATCTTCATAACCTTGTTATCCTTCTTCGGTGAAGTGAAAGAACTGAAGTGTCATTCCATCCATCCCCCACAAGAGGTACAGTGTGGCTTGAGATGCACAACTGTGATTTTTGTGAAACTATTTCACGTTTTGCACAATAAAGACAAGCCACACTCCCTGTACAGTGATTAAATATATTTGACTGTATGCACGCTGTGGACCTGGAATGGACATGTCTTGCTGCTACACCCAAATTCTCATTATTACAAGAAGTGCAAGGGCTTTTCCTCAGCAACGAGCGAAGTACAAGCACTTTCATTTATTTTACCCGTCTCACCATTGATTGATGTTCATGATGTTCCTCACTGCTTCACTGATAGATGCAGTAGTTGATTCTGGTATTACTGTTGACAGTGACTTGTATGGCTTAGGTAGCGCTATGATTATCAGCTTGCTCAAAGTACATAGTTGTGCACTGCTACATACAGTGAAATTGAGTGCATGGAGATTGTTTCCGCTGTAAAATGTAGGACAGCAGCTGTGGCAGTAGTTTCTGTAATAGTCTAATCGGCAAATTCACAAGCATGAGGAGGGCATGCGCACTTGCTGCTGCATTGTGGTTACCAGCCACCTATGCCATCATCTTCCCTAAGCCTGCCACCCTATTATTAAACATACTAGCATGGGTGCCTACCAAGTGAGTTGAGCCCAGGCACATTTGGAGTATCTGCACTGGTAGCAACAGAGGGTAGTTGCTATAGCGACGGGAAATTGAATCGATCATTGGATGAAGGCAAATGAAATTGCCCGATATTGTATAAGTACAAATGTTTGTGGGACGTTATTTTCTTGAATTTCGCGAATCCATGCAGGTCTGCGAAACAATTGCAATAATTCATACAGTTTTCCAGGGCAATATACACGTAAGGAAAGTGAAAGCGCTGTTTTACTTTCTTTACGGTTTCTTCAGGATCATTGAAAGTGTAAGCGCAAGGTAATTCCAGACTTGTGGCAAATCAGTGGAGCGCTTTCCTGCTCCAATAATTGTGCATATTATGGAGCCACCGCTCCAAACAAACATGGTGTACAGCAGGATATGGTGTGGAACGTGTCTCACAGTCAGGCCGTCTTTCTGGACTGCCACCACATATGGATCTTGGCTGTTTCTGCTTTCCCATTCGCAATGAAGAACTGCTCCTGCCAATGCAGTCCAGACATCCTTGCAAATGTGATACCCGTGAACACAACTACTTAGGTGAAACGAAGACATTCGGTCAGAAATGATCCTCAAAGCACCAGTGGCACGAACCAAAGCGTAAAGGGATGCTCAAGCCACTCTAGATGTTAAATATCTTCCATAGAAACTTAGAAAGGGAGCCATTCACAAAACTTTCAGGGCTTCATGAAATTAAAATTGCGAAAGGGCTTTCACGAAATATACATCCTGTGAAAATTTGTATGACATTTATAATGGTAACTGGAAGTTGTATGGTGTGATAATTAATAATGGCTATTAGCAGCGAAGGATAAAACAGAAATCGAAGGATGTCTCCCAAGAACAGAAAGATAGTGGTTTTCAACCTGAGGAGGACACTTCTCAATCCATACTTCATAATTCCTGAGAGTTTTGGTGGTGCCCTGCACTGTAGTTTTGCCTGAATCCCAAACAAATTGAATTATATATTTGGAAGTTTGGCAAGAATATTTTAACGAATCATAATGTATCCACGAAAACAGTATCCTACTAATATGTATTTCCCACTAGACTGTATTGCCTTTCCCTATGAACGATATTTTGTACTGGGTAATGATGTTGCCCACAGTTAGCTAATTAGCAGATGTATACTGATTATTTTGTAGTGAGGTGTTTGCATACACCTTTCAATTAATAAATGAGCAGGTGTTCCTCTATATGCCATTTAGACACTAAAAGAGGTTTTACTGTATCAAGATGACGCTGTGCCACTACATCAGGTAGAGCATTCTCACTGTTTTTATTGTCACTGTATCAATGAGTGCTGCTAAGGATCTGTGTTGTCTCTGAGAGCTGAATTTAACCTCTTGCCCTCATCTTTACTAAAGAAGGTTCATCCTGGTTGCACAATAAGTATAGGTTATACAATGAGAATGAGGGTTTATCGGATATACATGATGAGGGCGAAGGATGGGTGTGCAGCATACCACAAGGGACAGCAGAGAGCACTACCATGGGTACCAAATTGTGAAGAAGGCAAAACAATGGGTTGCAGTGTGTCGGAGGAGGAAGAGTTCTGTCTCATCTACAATGGGACAGAGATTGACGATGTAGTGTGGATGGGGCTACCGACAGACAAGCTATTGTGGGGATTTATTGTCTTATTGGAAGGTGGAATCAGACTACGATGTTGCCACTCCAAAGGGTGAGCTTGAAGGTGTATATGCGATGAACCCGAGTTCGAGCGCTTATTCAGGGTCCCTAAGAGCTGCTGTCCTTCAAATCAAGTTACTTCCTTAGCAACGGAGATGAAGAACAGAGAAAACCACAGCAGAGCTGACAGTAGCATGGAGTAGCCCAAGACTGAGCACTGCATACTCTTTTCCTGTTTGGGCAGATTGGAGGAGCCCTGCAGAGCATTCTAGCGAGTTGTTGCAGTGCCCGAGCGGGTTGTGGTCACTGACGAGTACTTTTGTTTGCCTCAGTCGTCACTACCATTGTTTTACTTGAGCTTCGTCAGTTCCACGGTATCCTGCACTGCCGCTTCGTCTTCGTATGGTGCCATTTCTTTGAGCGCCCTCATTTTGTAAGTTCTGGTTTCTCCGCTTACACTACCATCCTGTCACATGCTGTATGCAATGTCGCTGCTGGCATTTTCATCATTGTTACCGTCTTCGCCGTTGGCGCTACCCTGTCTGCTTCCTTTAACCCTCTCTCTTTCATCACTGCTACTGTTTCTGCTGTCTTTGATTGTTCTGTCTTACATCACTGCCTTTGCATTTTGATTCTGAATGAAAGTGAGGACACCTGCAAAGAATGAATTTGCAGCTGCATGAATACTTAATGAGGTGTCTTAGTCGTATACTTCACCTAACATCAAAGGATTTGCCCACGCAATATGGTACAAGCATAAAATACACTTGATATAGCACAGTAGGTTGGTCTATAGCCTCTGTACATGACCTTGCCTCTCATCTTTATCTCGACACTTAGTTGGCAATTAATACCTCATTGGTATATGTTGGCTTACTCACATTGGTGGTAGTATGTATATAATCACTCGAGAAGGTGAGTGGGTTACAGCCCAAAAGGGTATATTCGTACATGAGAATTGATTGTAACTGAGCCTCCTCAGGAAACACTCACCCTTACAATGCTGCTCATCTATTATATAGTGGATGTAATGCACGTTTGTTCGCAGTTCCCTGGGTTTGTCAAGCAGATTCTCATCACCATTTTTGGAAGCCTACAGTATGTGACAATATGATGTTAACGTTTCGTTTCGTTCCGTTCCGTTTATTACACGGTTCTCTATTTCGTTCTGTTCCATCCCCTTTCGTTTTCTTTTGGAGAAGAAAACGATTCTAACGTACGCAAAACGAACACATGCGTCGGAACGGTTCGGAACGAAACAATTCGAGGATGTACGGAGCGATTTATATAGGAGCAGTCGAAACGGTTTAGCCCGCATTCGTAGTATTAGACAAGTGACCGAGGTGTACAGCAGTTTTAAGAGGCAGCGGAGTCCGCACTATGAGCATATGGGCCAACGTATGAACTGTCTCGCTATCATTTTTGCTGCGAAATCGTCTCTCAATCGTTTTATTCACCTGCCGAATCGTTCCGGAGAAGTTGTGCAATGATAATGCTACCGTTCCGTATCGTTTTATTCATCGTTCTCTTCCGTTTCGCGAGACAGAATGCACCGTTTTTTTCAGCATTTTGTTAAAACGAAATGTTAACATTATATTGTCACATACTGTATAAGGATAGGTCTTGGAGGGTGAAGCCCAAACCCCCTTTTCACATGGACACCATGAACCGGTTTAGCGCGTTCACATGCACAACTTATCCAGTTCTGAACCCGGATTTAATGGCTTTAACCCGGTTCTGGAATCGGTTTGAAAACCTCATAAGCAACTGTATCTTCAACCAGTTCTGGGTGCACAACTGTATTTGAGGTGGGAAAATATGGCGGATACAGAGGACAGCTTTGATACACAGCCCGATGGAGATGAGAATACTAAGATATGTTGAGCCAGGACTAGTAGCAGCTGATATAATTGCTGAGCGAAACAATAAAATGCAGAGAACGTAACGAAGATGGCAAAGCGAGGATACCATCTATTGTTTCAATGCAGCACGAAGATCAGGGCCAGTGGTCACCTCGCGCATTACTGTAGCCTCTATGGGAGTTGTTCTGCCGTGTTCTGAGCTGCTAGAGCCCTAAGGACGCGATCATCCACATTGTCATCGCCATTTTATCTTATGTTATTGATTAGGCTTGCGTCTCGATGCAAAAAAGCCCATGTCAACGTTACCGAGTCGAGAGCGTGCGGGGTAGAAAGCAGACTAAGAAGACAGAAAAGAAGAGTCAGCTGAGAAGTGAGAGACTGCGAACTAAAGAGGGAAAGACGAAATATTGTGCAAAACTGAGCCAAAAAATGAGGGAAGCAAAGTGTGTGAATGGGGATGATGTGGAAGCGGCATGGAATGAATTTAAGAGTGACGTTAAGGAGGTAGCTGAAGTAGTGTGTGGAAGAAAGTCAGAAAAGAGAAGAGGACTGCATGGTGGAGCAAGGAGATTGAAGTGGCAGTGAAAAGCAAGAAGGAGGCATATAAGAGGTGGCTACAAGTGAAGACTGAGGATGCAAAGGAAGTTTACCTGAAGGCCAAAAGGGCAGCAAGTCATACAGTGAGGAAAGCGAAAAATGAGGAATGGAAGAAAATTGGCGAGACATTGCAGGGAGATTTCCAACACAATCAGAGGAGGTTTTGGGCGAAGATAAGAGATAGGACAAAGGGTAGCAGTGAAGTGGGAAGAGTATGTGATGAAAGTGGACAGGTGCTGTGTGAGGAGGAAGAGGTTAAGAATAGGTGGAAAGAGTACTTTGCATCACTGTTACAGGGTGAAGGAGTTCAACAGAATGAATGCAAAATTGCAAGCAGAGAAGAGGAACGAGTAGAGGGGACTAGACATGAGAGGATAAGTATGGAGGAAGTGTGCTCAAGCATCTTGAGACTGAAAAATAGGAAAGCACCTGGAGTATGTGGGGTCACTGGAGAAATGCTGAAAGCAGGTGGAGGGGTAGTGGTAGAGTGGCTGCACAAAATCATGGACCTGGCATGGAGGAGTGGGAGTGTCCCAATGGACTGGCGAAGGGCACTGATTGTCCCGATCCACAAGAAAGGAAGCAGAACCCAATGCGAGAATTACCGGGGCATCAGCTTGCTGAGTATACCTGGCAAGGTGTATGCCAGTGTGTTGGAGAAGAGGATGAGGACAATCACCGAAGGGAAAGTGTTGGAAGAGCAGGGGGCATTCCGAAGAGGGAGGAGCTGTGTAGACCAGTTGTTTACTGTCAGGCAGTTAGGAGAGAAGATTATTGAAAAGAAGAAGAGGATGCTGATGGTTTGCGTGGACTTAGAGAAAGCATACGACAGGGTAGACAGGGAGTTATTGTGGAGAGTGCTTAGGGCATATGGAGTGAATGGTGAGCTGATAAGAGCAGTGAGGTCACTATATGATGATGGTAAGGCATGTGTCAGGGTTCAAGGTCAGAAATCAGACTGGTTTGGAGTAGGACAAGGAGTGAGACAGGGATGCACTATGTCACCATGGCTATTTAACATCTTTATGGACAACATTGTGAGGGAGGCAAAACAGAGGTTTGAAGGAGGAGTTGAGATGGAAACAGGCACAATACAGCTTCTCTTGTTTGCCGATGACTTAATGTTAGTGACAGAAAGAGATGAGGATGCAGAAAGAAATGTGAAGGTGCTGGATGAAGTGATGATGAAATGGAGAATGACAATCAATTGGGGAAAGACAAAGGTAATGGTGGTGAAGAGAGGAGGAGGCACATGCAACATTACAGTAAATGGAGTGGAGATAGAAAATGCGAAGACAATGAAGTATCTAGGAGCCATGTTAGATGAAGAGGGATCATGTGAAGCAGAGGTAGACCACAGAATAGGAGCAGCATCCAAAGTGATTGGAGCTATGAGAAAAGAGATAATTGATCGAAGAGAACTGAGCAAGGCAACAAAACTTAGAGTGATCAATGCCACGGTGATGCCAACCCTGTTGTATGCATGTGAGACCTGGACCCTGCTAGAGAGACACAAGAGCAGAATACAAGCCCTTGAAATGAGATGCCTGAGGAGAGTGGAAGGAGTGACTATGTTGGACAAAGTGAGGAATGTTGATATTAGATCAAGACTGGGACAGGTGGCAGTGGTATCAAGAGTAGAGAACAAGAAGACAGAATGGTTAAAGAAGATGGAAGAAATGACAGATGACAGGATGGTAAAGAAGGTGTATATGGAGAATGTGCCCGGAAAGCGACCGAGGGGAAGACCAAGGAAAAGATGGGCTGATGATCTGAAAGTAAATTGAACAGTTAATTATTGAACTATTTAGTACAGCATGATGTGAACTATTTCTTGCACAGAACTGTTAGAAAATAATTCCAGCGACCTCCAGCATTGGAGACAAAGCTGTGTATGATTGATTGATTGATTGATTGATAGACATCTAATATTTTTACATCTAAAACCTGCTGATAAGAAAATTAAGGTATTTTTGCTAGAAATACAAGAAGAGATGCAACAGGGGCTTTATATGTCAGATGCTTGTGCTCGCAGATGGCAATTTGAAGTGTATTTTAGTTGAAGGTCAGTTTTAACCCTCACTCCTGCTCATTGAGAAGGTGCTGTAAGGTTGTTTGTGGTGAAATTAAAGGTAATTCTTATCATCGGTGTGTTCTATGCATATGTTGTGTGTGCCCATGTATTTTGTGTTAACTGGGGTGCATGCACAGGCTGGCTGGTGAGTGGTACACAGCCCCCTATAGAGCAGATTATTATGTTCACATTGTCTTGCTGACTCAGCACACATGTCTGTAACATGTTTCTGACTAGAGTTGCTTCTTCATGCAGAATATGAGAGATGAGGAACTGGACATGAGGTTAAGGGACATGATGCAGGGTCTGGCTGGGATGAGGCAACTAAAGAAATTGATAATAGGAATGGATGTTAATGTAGGTTTGGGGTGGCATTATATATATGAGTGACTATGTGTGAGGGATATTTACCTTCATCCGACATGTACGTATGAACCTCATGCAACTTCTTGTTGTGTTGCCAGTCCTGTTCCTTTGTGTGTCTATGCCTCAATGTAGTGTCAGTATTTCTAAAACCAATTTTATCAAGCCAGTTATGCATATGTATCACGAATACCTGATTATGCTATGACAATACACTTTATTCAGCCAGTCTGTTAATGATAGAAGGAAAACATACATAACAATAGCACAAACTTTCACATTCGTTTTCATTGACATGGCTTCTGTAATCATTTTAAATTATAGAATCAGACACTTGACCCAGCACCCTAATCTTACAGACCCTCAAATGCACCCGTTACCTTCTCCTTCTGCATGTGCATTTCATATAATAGTATCAATTCTCTCTCATTTGAAGCACAACTGTGTGTGTGTGAGGTGCTGTGCTTGTATGCGTGTATGTACACATTCATCTTGAAGTGCATAATTGTTTATTTTTGTTCATTTCACATTCCATGGATTTACATTGCTCCTCCTTTAATTATTAGTTTCCAAACCATCTGATGGTGGGAGTTGGACAATATCTTTTGCAAAGTATATCAAGAAGCAAGCTAAGCCTTGCAGTTTTTGCTTTATATGGCCATAGCAATAGAGAAAGACTACTGCTGGACATACTAATGAGAGTATCACCTGATGAGAGGAAAATGTTCGCATCTGGGAAGTATGGTCGCTCCTACCCCTGCATTCGCCTCTGTGAGTAGTGGCAGTATGGTTGTATGTCTGAATGGTACTGGTTAGGTACACACGCTTCATGTTCCGGATATATATATACAATAAGCTACAGTTGTACGCCAATGCTTACATTTGTATTGAATGTATTGGGCGAAGTATTGGCCATAGGAATTTATATTGTAGCCAATTCATTCGGCCAGAAGTGGACCGTGTGCGAGACCAAGGGACTTTCAAAATTGGCTTCCAAACGTCGTCGTCGTTTTTGAACTTTGGACGTCTTCCGCCGCTACTCATGTAACAGACTCCTACAGCACTTGTGGCCAATGGGCAAAGAAACTGCTTTGGGACAACGTCCAACAGGTCATCGACTAATCCCAGTGTCTTCTTCGATAATGGCCGCCTGCCTCGGAGGCCTTCACTCCGTTGCCTGAAACACATGACAGGAGTAACGTAAAACTGGCATGCTCCATGATTTGCACCCGTTAACAGTTTTCAACTGTCTGTAGCATTGCAAAGCTTAGTGTGCACAGTTGCCCTTCTAAATGCTCTTCAGAACCTCACCCACGTGTACTGTTGTGATGGCAAAACCTATGTACATAGCTTTAACCATCACAGAACACTAACTACTCTGGCCACTGTGGGTTCCTTTCTGTAAATACTCATTGTGAATGCATGTGCTGTAAACAATTGTGTGTCTGTCTGTGCTGGAGCTTTCTCTGTACGTGTGTGTGTGTGTGTGTGTGTGTGTGTGTGTGTGTGTGTGTGTGTGTGTGTGTGTGTGTGTGTGTGTGTGTGTGTGTGTGTGTGTGTGTGTGTGTGTGTGTGTGTGTGTGTGTGTGTGTGTGTGTGTGTGTGTGTGTGTGTGTGTGTGTGTGTGTGTGTGTGTGTGTATGTGTTGCATGTCCGAATGGTACTGGTTAGGTACTAGCTTCATTCCCAGGCCGTCTTAATTAGTGTGGGGGTGGGAAAGATGGCCTGGGAAACATTGTTTGCATATGCGCAAAGATTTTCCAACAAAAAACTAGCTTGTAAGAGCTTCAGCTTTAGTTGTTTGCCTGCCTTGCCTTAGGGAAAACGTAGAGCAAGGCTGTCATGAACAGTGCTGCTTTTGGAAGCTTCCTCACTGAGGATATTTGCACTCATATATGTAGCAGCTAGCAGGCTGGACCAGATTGGCTCAGCTAACAAATACTAGAAGAAATGAGATGAGAAATACTATTTTGTAATGTGATGGAGAGTCAGACAGCCTCACATGTATGCAATAGTTGGTGCACAGCCTTACCGTGAGCCGTATTAGATTTAGACGACGTTAGCGAGACTGCTTTCCTCCCGTCAGTCCCGTGTGCAGTGTTTGAAAATCACTGGCAAGGCAAATCAAAGCACCATAGCGGACTGAGTAACGTTGGTAATTTTCTGCCTACCGGTTCCGACTGTTCTCAGCGTTTTCCTGCTGGCCATTTCATGGTTCACCTACTCTTCACATAGATTTACATAGATTTACAGAAACATTAATGATGTTTTCCGGTGCCCCCTTAGTTTGGGGTGTGTGTGTGTGGGGGGGGGGGGGGGGGGGTGGGTGGAACAGTGTTGCCCAGGCCGTCCTTTCCGCCCATGAATTAATTAACACGGACGGCCTGGGAACAAGGCTGCTTAGGAACAGACTTTAACCCTTCTATATACACCTGTGTCTTGTATTGTAAATTACTCCACAGTACATTTTGATTGAGTTTGTTTACTAGTTCTAATCCTGCTTTCTTTGGGGCCTGTATCCATATGCCATATGCCATATGCCAGGCGGCTACCTTAAAGCTGCAAGGTTTTACAGCAACTTAATTTAGCATTTTGGAAAGTCCAGGATTTGGTGTGTACTAATTTCAGTGTTTTTGTGCATTTTTTGTGTATAGGATAGGTTTTTGACTGTACAAGGATAATTTTAGTGGGTACAATTTTAGTGATTTTTCGCTACTTGCTAAATTTGGTAAACTTAGTACCCATTAGAAGTAGTAGCCTTAGGGTATCTTATTATAATAAACGTAACGCACATTTTCATTGTCCGGGATATTCTCCTTCAATTCTGGACCAAACTTCACGAAACATGTAGGATTACGAAGAGGCGCACTGTGAGTAACCTTGCCGAGCTGAAATTTGGTTTAAGGTCGTTCCATCCGAGTTCTTGCCACTTTTACGGTCGCTGCCATATCTAAGAGATAGGGAAAAGATCATGTTTCATTGTCCAGAAACTCCTCCTTCAATTTTTCACCAATCTTTGCCAAACTTGGAAGAGTATATCACGACAATACGGGGGGTGATCTAAGGTGGGCAGTGTCTTCGCCGCTGAACTCCTTTACCCGAAATTGATTAACATAAGTAAATTCTGTACGCACGGAGTTTTACGGAGCGAGTCTACGGAATGCTCCCAATTAACCCTTTAGGTGCAAATGATGAGTTTACTCATCATAAATTTGTATACACGTAAGCACAAATGACGAGTTTACTCGTCGTAGAAATAGGCACAGTTTTCAGAGCTGTTTTCCTGTTGCTACAAACCTTGAAGTGGACTGTCTTTCTTAGAGGACCTACAGCAGTGGTTGGACCTTACCTGGCTTGCTTTTCCTGTCTATTTGTAGCGCCCAATGCCTGCAATCAACTGTTAAAGTTTGCGCGTATTCGCCCGCGTTATCCCGGGGGCCTAATACCAATGTCACATTGTGTACTTGTCTATGGAACAGAGGCAATTTGAACGAGAATCTGTAGTCTCTCATTCAAAGTGCTACCATGATAAATAGATAATAAGTTATCTCTAAGCTTTATAGAATGCGGAAACTCGCCGTTCTCGCTGTCTTCCTCCATTTTGTGTTCTTCATCCGTACGTGCTTGCAAACGTTCTTGAACCAGCAAAAGAGGAGCCCTCGGTATTCTCGGAGACAGTGTCAAACAATCCTCACGTCATCTTCGCCTTTTTGACAGTGACAACGTCACAAAGAGTGCGCACTTGGCTCAAGTCATTTAGTCTTCGTGCGCCGCCATTTTAACTCCACATACTGACTGCATGGCGCGAAGTTTAATAATCGAGCCTATAGGGTTAAATGGACGGTTTTGATTGGTTTAATGCTTCAATTTTAAACGGTATGCTGGGAACCCACCCGAAGGGCGGGCATTCAGCTGGTTATCACAATACCTTGTCTTTATACCTGTACTAGCGGACAGACCCGCCCTTCGGGTGGGTCTCTCCGCATGCTCGACATATGCCAGCTGGTCAGACACAGGCTGGTAATGCCGTTGCTACTCAGGCCCCAGCTAGTAATGCACTGGCTGGTTATGCATGCTCTGGCAAAGGATATTCCAGGCTGGCCTGGTGATGTCAGTGTGACTGATCATGACCGCGTGCTCGGCGTATGCCAGCTGGTTGAACACAGCTAGTAATGCACTGGCTGGTCATGCATGCTTTGGCAAAGGGTAGTCCAGGCTGGCCTGGTGATGTTAGTGCAACTGACCTACCATGTGTGCATGCAATTTACATGGAAGATCACCGTAGACAAACAATGGATAGTTGTAAGAAGCTGATGGTTTCTGTGTGTATAGCTATATGCAGACTTTCTGCAACAGAGAGCTATATGATGTACAAAGGAACACTATCATTATATGTACAAAGGAAAGTTCTATGTGTACTAAGACATCAATAGATGTAACTGTGTAGCTACATGCTGATGTTTATAGCTATAGTACTTCTCTATAGCTAAACAACATTCCTGGTGCATGAATAGAAAAGTTGTTAGGACAGCCAACTCTTGAGCAACCCACGTAGAATTGACCATGAGCAAAGCAGGGTGGTTCAAGGTATAGCCCAGTGACTTTGGCCTTGGGCTTTGCTGATCGACATAGCAAAACAACGCGAACGCCTAGCATACGGCATACTTTCTTCCAAGATCCAAGATGGCCGACCGTCGGTTCATCCTGCGTTTTCGCCGCGTGCTCCTTGGCAGCAGCTTATTTCAGCACGTCTACCACCTTATGTTGAGGCGGGGTACAGCGTGCGACGGATGGGAACGTTTGGGCGCTATTCGTCAACGCTCGCAAGTGGAGTTCGCGGACAACGGTTGGGGCTCTTCTTTTGTATTGGTAGCATAGGAGCGTGCCCAGAAAACAGTATATTTTCTCCGTAGATCCAAGATGGCGGACGGAAAATAGAGGCTTTTGCCGCGCGCTCCTCGGCAAGAGCTTCTTCGCGCAAGTCGCCCCACTTAGATCAAGACCCGGTATAGCGTCCATAATCTGGGAAAGTTCGGTCTCGATTGGTGACCGCCCGCGGGAGAACTTGCGGACAACCGTTTTGCACTTCTCTTTATTTATATAGATGTATACAGTACAAGTTGTATTATTTTATTATTCACCTATATTGTTTTTACTCTTAGGTATTAATGTGGCTTCCTTTTTGTAATGGATTATAATTACGAGCAAGCACAACCTTCGGCCGCGTTCGCTCCATGTTGCGTTGCCGAAAGGACAACACAGGCCATCCATCACCATTTGGGTGATTGCAGCTGAGTGACACTGCCTGGAAATAGTGCTGATTTTGTTTGCACTGACATTGGCCACTGTCATACACTTGTGTGCACATGTACATAATATAGCTACACCTACACCATGTTAAAAGTATTGCATGGTCATGTCTTTCCTAAGACTACAAGGCAGTGCCGAAACCAAGCAAGCTGTCTGCACAATAACTCAGTTTGCAATAGAGAGAGGGCTTTCAACAGTCCTGAACGCTGACAGCTAAAGTACCCAAATAGCAAAATAGAAATACCCATGTACTGATAGCTAGAGCAGCTCCCTTGCACCAGATAATAACTGTAACTTCTGTGCAAGTGCATGTTGCGCCTGGGAGACCCAAACTGAGGAGCGCGGAGTGTCTAAGAGATGGCTGGCTGTGAGGCACATGCACACTAGTCTCCCGCGCCAGCCCCTATTTTCCTTATTGCACAACAGTGGAGAAATAGGGTCTGGTCAGACTTGACTGGTTCCTGGGTTGCCATGGAATGTTCGGAATGTGTGACGTCATCAAAGCCACTTTAGAGCTTTGGATTATACAGCCAGCAGGCGAACACTGCGAACTACTCAGCGTTGTAGGGAAGAAGCTTTTGGTGATATTGCTGTCGATTTTGCCAGTACACAAAGTTGTCAAGTGTCGTGTGCGGCCATTAGAGGAGTCAAACTAGGTGGTACACGTAAGTGAGAGAGCTTCTCGTCTCTAAAAGGGTCACAATATACTGGAACGCATCCTCAACGAGCGAATAGTCGAAGTTGTGGCTCGTTGAAGCTGAGTCCCACTACACTGTAACTCTAGCCGACGCGCAGCTCTGTCACTGGGCTAAAGTACCTATTTCCATCTCACCACTCTTTATGGACTCACTACAGCACGCCGAAACCCAGAATCCAGAGTACACAACTCCCTGAAGAGGTGGAAAACCTTTCTGAAGAGCAGCATGCTCCCTTTGTCCAAGATCAAAGAAATTCGTTAACCGCAAACACTTTTTCTGCAATCTGATTGGTCTACTCATATTCCAGTAGAGATCCCAAGAACTGGTAAAGTCTGACTAGTCCCTGCAGGATTGTGCAATAATAGGGGCTGGCGCGCAAGACTACATGCACACTGCCAGAGCAGCCATGTTGCGGTTACTTCATTGCGTCGTCCAATCAAAT
Organism: Ianthella basta; assembly: GCA_964019415.1. NCBI lineage: Eukaryota > Metazoa > Porifera > Demospongiae > Verongiida > Ianthellidae > Ianthella > Ianthella basta. The sequence continues at coordinate 11,677,484 of OZ025871.1, read as the reverse complement.
GCCCATTTTTAATGCCATGCACAAGCAAATGAACAATTGAATGCACAGATTAGAAAAGATAAAATATATTAAGGATATATAATATATATTTCGGGCAATTCACGATGGAGGTGCTCGCAGAAAGGTATGTTTTTGCATGGTAATGCTATTAAGAAGCCTATGGAATGACTCTCCTGTAAGATATAGCTCCAATTATAATGAAGACCGTGTGACGGGCATTTTAAAACGGCGGCGCTTTCTACGGTTTGACTTCAATTGTGTTTCAACTTCCTCTCTTGCTTAGTACTTACCTTTTAGTTGGTTGAAGTGGATTAGAACCATTTGTTCACTGTTAAGTACCAACGCAAAGTGGTTCCTTGGATGAATTGATTTGAGTTTCAACTTAAAAGCCAGATAGCTATTGCACATGATGGGAAACTGGCTACCTTCATGGAGTTCATTGAGACAGTGGAACAGCATGGCTCACTTCAGGAAAGCATGGCACTGAACTGTGCAAAGGTTATTGCCCTTAGAGAAATCAAAGTTACACTATGGGCATTTAACACCTGCTGAAATATTCCTCTATCGACAATAGATGTTGCTAGCTAACGCTCTTTGTCTACCCCCCCCCCCCCCCCCCCCCCTCTCTCTCTCTCTCTCTCTTTCAAGGGTGCCCCAGCGCACCACTAAAACACCAATTACCACTACATGACAGCATAATGATAATAATAGAAAGGGGCCTAATGCAGTAACAATGACTGCAATTGTACAAATAGAAATTAACTGCTTGTAATTGTCAAGTGGATTGTAATGTTCGAAGGTGCCAAGCACAGAGGCTTTTTTAACTTTGATTACTTGTTTTCAAATCATACAATAAACTCATGATGCAATGTCGTAATAGTGTATTGGATCTATTCTCTAAATGTTACTTAAAGTGGGCTAGGAGTGCTTTACACGATTTATGGCTCGAAGTGGGTCAAGTTGCTGATAAAGCATGAGGTGAAGCTGAGTGCTTTACCACGCAACGAGACCCCCACACCGAGTGCCATGAATCACGTAAAGCACTCCTAGCCGACTTTAAATGATATAGAGTGACCTGTGCGACGGACGGTCTGCCTTCAGCCTTCCATTTTTTTATTGTGTCATCTGCAAGCCATATTTGGTTGATTCCATTGTGTTATCTGTAATCCAATTGGCTGACTCCATTCAATCTTGCCTCGCATTCTGGTCAGAAGGAAGAAAGAGCAAAACGAGAAGCTGTAGCAGCAGTGAGCGAAAACGCTCCTCTGCTGGCGAGAAGACTCTCAATGCGCCTTAATAGAACAAGTCTGAGCTGCGCATTGTTCTTTTTATCACCGCAGAAGAACAACTATTTGCTGCCGTTCTTACTGTCCCTTTGGCTAGCTAGCTAGCTAGTGCGAAGATACCCACTCAGACTGCCAGTTCAAGAGACACAAAAGGGACAAGCAATGCACCCTCCCTCTGCCATTAGAGCACTTGTTGCTGCCTTTCAGAAGCAAAGGATGGGTAACAGGCTAGGCTTTCACTTGCAGACTGGTGAGGTCACACTTTGGCACAAATGAAGACAAATGTTTGATATTCGTGATCTCTGTAAACCACACTGGACAGGATCCACTTTTAAAAGTATAAGGAAGGAATTTGAGCTTCAGCTTCCTTTGATGATAGTCATCAAAGACTGCTATGTCTAGATCTCGTTTACATTGCAGCCTTCTTGTATTAACAGCTGCAGCTCTCTCTGTTGACCTGTGCGATATGAGAATTTGACCTGTGCGATATTGCTAATATCGCGCAGGTCAAACTACCAGCCCTGGGCTCTTAGGTGATATGAGGTTACTCAACCCATTGTAACATGGTATATAATACAGAGTAAAGTTGAAGGTCAAATTCAAACTGATTCATAAATCGTGCTATTGTCAATTGTATTGGCATTCCAATGAAAATACATAGTAATAGAGAATAATAAAGAATATGTCAGAGAATTATCATGCACATGCAAGTGATAGAAAAGTCAAGTATAGATTATTAATGCATGCTAGCATGCTAATGAAACTGCACTTTACCTAATTGACTGAATTTATGGGTACAATAGTTATGATACATACCATGTGCACACCCTTAGCTAATAGCCTATGTACATATATTCACCCTTTTCACTCTCCATTCCCTTCATTTCTTCAGCACATGGCACTGATGAAGATTTCTCTGATGATGACAGCGCTTGTGGCACAGAAGGTGACAAAATTAATGATTATATTCTTGTGTGCCTAACTATAGTGTTCATATCGTTTTGCATATCAGTCACTTACATATGTAGTAACTACTGTTTCCTTTGCAATGCACCAACTACTGCATATGCCACCTTGGTTCAACTTTAGTCCAAATTTGAAGCATATGTACATCTACCTATCCTGTAGGTTTCACGGAGACAGACTGTTCTGCACTTTATCACAAAGCAGTCACTACGTGAAATCACAACAGTTTCGTTAGCATTTTTGCTCACCTGTCGCTTACTACCTCACACGTATATTTGGTTAATTGCATATCTGTAGTTGCGTGGGTGGAAGAACTCCCGTATAGGAAATGTGCCAGACCCTTTCTTGCCTCCCGGTGACATATACAAATGGGGGAGAGAAGCGGTCTGGGTATGAGACTACTTCAGTGTTGCTGTGTAACATCCTGACTCTGGCTTTGTTCTTTGCTTCAATGATAGGCTTGAGTTTGTCTGAACTTACCAGAAACCAGTCTGGTTGCTTCTTCCATAGAGGAGTGACCCAATGACTCCGCTGTTGCGTCTACAATGCACTTCTTCATGTGCTTCCAGGTTTAGTTGGCAGTTTAATCAAGGTGGCCCTGATTATTCCCCCCAGTCTATTGCTAAGGTTGATGGCCTTTCTGTAACTAGATTGATTTAGGAGGTGAGAGGCAATAGGTGCTGTGGCTTGTGCCCTGTTGCATCTATGATTTGAATGAGGAAACATCATCCTAACTTTAGCTTTGATCATCTGGTGGTCTGTCCAGCAGTTTGCTCCTCTCATTACTTAATGTCTGTGCATAGAACCTGTTGGTTAGTTCTCATGATGATGTATTATATGGTACCTATGTATCATGTGCCAGTCCTTGGTGGTTGGATGCATTCATGTACTAAGGTGGTGGGACTTTTTTAAACCAGGTATTCATTAGGGTAAGATGGTTTCTTACACAGAATTGTGGTAGTTCTGCATCTGCAGGGTGCCTAACCAATTATTGCCAGTGTCGTCTAAGCTTCCTAGTCCCCAAAAATGATTATTTCATCTGATTGTTGTATCCTATCTATGGTGTTTTTAAGTTCTGTGTAGAATTTGGACTTGATACTCGTAGTGGCCTTAGCAGTTGAAATGTATGCTGAGATGATAGTGGCAGAAACATCACAAGTTTCCCTTGATCCTCCACGTCGTCTCTGTCCTCATTTAACTACTCTAAATTTGTGAGTTTATGGCCTCCCACTTCTCTCGTACTTCTTTCCATGCTGCTGTGGCAAACTGGTTAATCATGATCCCCACTCCTTTGTTCCTCTTTGTTACCTTGTCTTCTCCCGGACGTCCAGGTGTAGCCAGCAGCAGCTGGCCATGCATCCCTTCCAAACCACTTGTTTTTCTGAATCCCAGCAATTGCCACTTCATAATGCTTTAACTCTTCTGCCAGCTTACAAGTACCAGTAACCCTGGTACTGGTACTTGTAAGCCTGCTTCTACAGATTCGTGCATCACCCTGGTCTTCAACAAGAGACCTCAGGTTCCACGACACAAATGAGAAGATACGAGTGAAGTATCTTTTACCATTGACTTAGACCCTGTCAGACCATTGTTGCGAACAACTCCCGCCATCAGGGTATGTAGTTTTTGTCTTTGTCTTTGTCATTGTAAGTGCCATGTTCTTGTGCAAAAAATGATAACTTGACCTAGACTCGCAAGATGTAGGTAAGTGGCCCTCTCTTTGCTTGGACTACTCCATAAGACGTTAGACGACAGCTGGTCAGTTCTTGGCTGCAACTTGTGTCGCGTTTCCAGGGTTCACCACGAGGAGGTATCTGAGCATTGAACCCCCCTCCACACACACAATGGTCTTGTTCTAACTCATCTCTTTATCATTTGCCCTGAGTGTGTTGTCTGAATGTTGCCGATTGTGCACAACTCTACCCCTTCCCCTACCCTGTCACCTCACACTCCCTTCCCTTCTTCTGTCCCCTCTCTTCCCTCCCCATCTCCATACTTCCCCTACCCCTTACACTTTCCATCTCCATTCTTTCCCCTCCCATCCCTTACATCCCTTACACTCCTCTGCTTCCCTTCCCATCCGTCCAACTCCAGTGATGGAACAGGAACTCACAATGTACCCCACTCCTCAGGACTACCGTACACACTACCTCCAACACACTCAAGGTATCATACACATCACTTAATTATCTTCACTCTATGTTTATGTGTATGCATATGCTAGTGGGTGGGGTAACAGTAGAGGATGTGGGTGATGGGAGGTGTGGTGTTGTGACTGGGATAGCAGTAGAGGATGTGGGTGATGGGAGGTGTGATGTGGTGAGTGGATGGGCCAGTGGGTTTGCTCTGCATGCTGTGTGCATGCATGTCCACTTCTCAATCCACTGTCATATCTATTTCCTGTGGTGTCCATCACATTCATGTGCTCCAACTGCCCCTACAGTGTCCTCCACTTCCACCTATCCTATGTTACACACTATGTTCCTCTAGATGTCCCCGGTCCCTCCTGGTGGACCCTACCCCCTCCTGTTGCCAGAAAACGCAGCCGACAGTGGAAGGAGGAGGGGAGCAAACAGCCAAGCAGACCACTCACCATGCCATACCCTCCTCCAGTACCTCTAGGTGTGTTCAAGTGTAGGGGTGGACGGTATACCGGTATATAGTTATACCGCGGTATTGTTTCAATACCGTGAAGGTATATTTTTGAATCTTATTAAAACCGGATACCGAAATACCGGTTAGTTACACGGTATTCCCTTGTAAATGTCGCAGATCAGGTATATTATTGATTCTGCTACGATTCGTTCGTCTCTCAAACATTTCTAACGCTTCTTTGTACGATTCTAAGCGACTTAATTGTTACCTTTGCGCACGGCGGCCATTTTCGTGACGTCACGCCACTACAAATGTCGCGCGAACCTTGTCTACTGCGTACACAAATAAAGCTACGAAGTATAGATCAACATCTGTCCTAGCCTTAGAAGTTGTAATCTTCCATATATATGCAAGTAACAGCAATTTGCATGTCAGCAACTAATTTTGCTCAAATAGTAGGTATGTAGTTATACCGCAATAATTTTATCAAGAATACCGAGGTACTATAATTGCCAATACCGCCCACCCCTATTCAAGTGTACAATTGGCTGTTGTATCTCAGTGGCAGAGTGCTGGCAGCTTAAGCCAGAGGTCCAGGTTTGATTCCCAGCAGTGCCACCTTTCTTCCATGCCCTGCCGTTTCAAAGGTCTACGGACAGTAATGGCCCCTATTCATGTCTACGTTTAGACATGATAACTGTTAGGTCTTCGCTCACTGTTATGATATGCTCATGATTCTTTGTTGACCACATAACCGTACACAGCAAATAACTGGCATCTTCTCACAGAATCACTTCCAGTGAGTCAATATAAGGGCATGGAAGGGGGCGTTTGCTGTGGGGCATCATAGCTCAGTGGCAGAGCGCTGGTGGCTTAAGCTAGATGCCCTGGATTTGATTTCTGGTGGCGCCACCTTTCTCTCATTTCCTGCCATTGTGAAGGTCTACGAAAGTAACGGCCCTTATGTCTACAATTAGACACAGTCCACACACACCATGTGACGAAGAGGTACCACTACATGTGCAACAAGGGACGTAGTGTATAGCAGGAAAGTTTGTGGGAGAATATTTCACGAAACTTGACCAAAGCAGTAATTTTGCGGGGAGCTTTCTGTGTGATAAAGATGAGCCACGCCTCCAGTACAATGGTGACATTTTGACTACACACATGCAGTGCATGCTTTCCTTGAAGGACAGCACAGTAGAGGTTACACTTTACATTTCTTCCCTCCCTTTTGACAGGGACACCCCTCGGTGCCTCTTCTGATGCTCCAGGTCCTTCTTGGATCAATGCTCCAGCCCCGCCCCCTGCCTCACCCACAGGGCTAGGTGAGTGATATCTACTATAACGGCAGTAAAGAAAAAGTAGTATGTGAAGATGAGGTACCACTACATGTGCAGCAAAGGATGTAGTGTATAGCAGGAACATTTTGCGGGAGGTTGTTTTCATGAAACTTGGTAGGAGTAAGTTTTGGGTAATCTTGTCTCTTCATATTTGCAAAGCGTATATCGTGTCTATCAGGCTATCAAAATGGCAGCTCAAGTGTCTACTGATTTACAATGCTGAAAATCATTGTTGTTACTATTGTGCTGTATTTCATTCAAGCTAAATTTCTTCATGTGTTGTGTGTAACTGGTGCGCTGCGTTTCGCAAGGCGGACATGGGTCGAACAGTAACATGGAACACAATTATTGACTCCCTCCAAATCTGAGGTCAAAAGCACTGCGCATGCGCATACAAAACCAATTATGACATCACAACACTAATAAGTACAGCAAACACAAGGTAAGCACAAGATAAGGGTACAAGAGCATGCACACACTGTTCATACACATGTAACAGTTCTACACACGTTCCCCCTTAGTTCAAGCTCGACCCCGAGCTTACAAAGTGGTTCGGGGGTCGTCTGTCTCTCTGAGGATAATGCCGGACCAATTGTTCAGGTGGTGGCGGTGGTGGAGGTGGCAGCGGTGGTTGCACTGGTGGAAGGACTACATGATCAACTTGTGGAGGATGCCAGCCTTGACTTGAGTCTGCCCCATTTGGAGCTACTGTGACCGTGGGCTGCACTCTGTGTCTTAGCCGATTAACGTGAACTACCCTGGTGCGCTGGCCATCTGTAATCTCCATTGTACAGGGGCTCTTGACTGACTTGACTCTCCATTCTCCTTCCCGCCGAGGTTCTAACTTGCCTGCTGTAGGCCGAGATAACCAGACTGTGTCTCCTGTTTGGAATGACCTTGGAGTGGCCCGTTGATCGTAAGTGGCCTTTTGGTGCTCTGCTGCTGAGACCATGTTGCAACTCAGCAAACCTAGCACGAACATGAGCTTGATAAGTTTCTTTGTCAAATGCCATTGGGTGCGAGAGATCCGCGACCTTGGGTTGTCGCCCAAACATGAGGACAAATGGAGAGACTCCTGTGGATGAGTGGACTGCTGAGCAATACGCATACAATATCAGCGGTAGATATTGTTCCCAGTCTGTGTACTTGTCAATGTATGCCTGCAACATCTGTAAGAGAGACCTGTTGAAACGCTCCACGAGACCATCTCCCTGCGGGTGGTAAGCTGTGGTACGAGACTTGTTGGTACCAAATGCCTCCAATGTTTGGCGCAAAATGGTGCTCTCAAAATTTTGCCCTTGGTCGGAATGGAGGGATTCTAGTTGGCCATATGTTGCAAACAACTTCACCAGTTCCTCTGTTATTCCACTAGCTGTTTGGTCCTGCATAGGAATGGCATCCGCCCATTTGGTGAAGTAATCTTGCACCACCAATAAGTATCGGTGGTTTCTAGAGGACACTGGAACCTCTAGAATGTCCACGGCAACCATTTGCCATGGTCTCCCAATGGGCACATTGGTGAGGGGAACCTGCTGAGGTGCAGGTGGCTTTGTTTGTTGGCATGTGGTACACTCCCTGCAGTGGTGGTCAACATCTCGTGCCATGCTAACCCAGTACGCCTCTTGGCGAAGTCGCTTCAATGTGCGATCTGGACCTTGATGTCCCGCACCTGGAGCATCATGATTTCGTCGGAGTGCTTCTTTCTGTAGACTGTCTGGGAGAATGGGGACCATGATTTGATCTGATGTCGGTTCTGGAGAGTAGCACCTGCACAGAATACCATCCTTCACCTGCAGCTGAGACCACAGTTGTCTGTAGCGCTGCATAGGTTGCTTCCGCCATTCTGTCCCTGTGGGGCGGAGTGAGGACTGGGAACGAGCTTGTAGCAACTTAGAAATGTTACTGTCTGATTGCTGAGCTTGGCGAACCTCTGGTGTGAGGGTGTGTGGCATTGCTGACGTGACTGCACATGGGTCCGCTTCTGGCCAGTTGCGTCGAGAAAGAGCATCCGCGTTGATGTTGAGAGCTCCCTTGCGATACAAAATCTGCATGTCATACTCCTGCATGGCTAGAGCCCAACGGCACAACATCCCTTCCATCTTTTGTGCTGACAGCCACTGTAAAGGTGCATGATCGGTGATGAGCTGAAAGGAACGTCCCAGTAAGTAGTGCCGAAATTGTTTTAGTGCAAACACCACGGCTAGACACTCCTTTTGGATAACGCTATACTGGCGCTCTGGTCCTGTCAGTGCTCGGCTGGCGTAGGCTACCACATGACCCTCCTGCTCGAGAATGGCTCTCAAGCCCACTGCACTAGCATCCGTTTGCAGTTTGAATTGGCTAGCGTCTTGGTCAAAACGAGGATAACCCAGGACTGGTGCAGTCATCAATTTGTCCTTTAGTGTGGCAAAGGCTTGTGCACACTCTGAGGTCCACACAAACGATGCACCTTTCCGGGTCAAGGCATACATGGGTGCTGCAATGTCCGCAAACTGACAGATGTATCTCCGATAGTACGATGCTAAGCCCAGAAATTTCTGCACCTCTGTGATGCTGGTTGGTGTTGGCCAGTTTTTCACTGCTTGGACCTTCTGCGGGTCAGGGAGCATTCCCACGTCTGAGAACACATGCCCCAAGTAGGACACTTCGGTCATACCAATGTGGCACTTCCTCCCCTTCAATGTTAGGCCTGCCTCCTTCAGGCGTTGGAACACTTCTCTGAGATGTTGTTTGTGTTCCTCTTCACTCGCTGAGTGTACCAAAATGTCATCCACGTAGGTAGTGGCAAAGGTCAGACCTTGCAACAATTTGTCCATAAGACGTTGGAAGGAACTGGGTGCTCCTGACAAACCGAACGGCATCCTGCAAAACTGGTACAGCCCTAGACCCGGGCCCGGGCAAAAGGCTGTCTTCATACGGTCTTCTGGATGCACGGTTAGTTGCCAGTACCCACTCTTGAGATCTAGTGTGGAGAAGATCACGGACCTTGCCAACTGATCTTGAACTTCATCGGGCAATGGAAGTGGGTATGCATCCTTTGTTGTACGCTTATTGAGCTCATGATAGTCTACACACATGCGCAGCTCACCGGACTTCTTACGTACATACACCGCCGGTGCCATCCATGGACTGCTACTTTCTTCAATGATGCCTTGGTCTAGCATCTCTTCCAGCTGTCTCTGAACTTCTTCTTGGTACTGGGCCGGGATGCGTCGGGGCGGCACCCTGGCAGGATTTCCTGTAGTGGGAATGAAGCGGCAGGTGATGTCTGTTGCACCAGGGGCCATTCGAAAGAGGTCACGATACTCCTCTACAATGGTTGTGAACCCCATTCCTGCATGTTCTGGGAGTTCAATGCTGGAAGTCGACCCAAATTCGGGGATTGCGCACTCATCAACAACGTCTTCTGGGGTTTCCTCCGCTGGAGCAACTGCACATGACTCTGCAGTGGCTCTGCGCACCTGGACTGGCGATGAGTGAAGTCAAGCACCAACCCATTGTCATGCAAAAAGTCTACACCCAGGATCACAGGGGCCACCAACTCCCTTACAACTACACAGGAATGCACCAATTCTATCTCACCTACTTGGATGGAGCTTCGGATGTGTCCCAGAATTGGTAGGGGAGCTCCTGATGAGGTCACTAGTTGCAGGTGTTTTTTCACCCTCGATTTGCTCAACATCTCCCGCCCTTGACAACACCTGCTGCTGCACCAGAGACACTGATGAGCCAGAGTCCAACATCACCTCCACTCTGGTGCCTCCCAGTTCACCCCACACAGTGGCTACCCTCGATTTTGTAGCTGCCACCGTGACCATGTTGCTGTGAGGGCTTACTGTGGAGGTTGGGGGCACCGTTGCCCTTGACAGACGCGAAACAGCACCTCTGCTCCCGGTTGATAGTGCGAAGTGACGCTGTTGTCAGAGCTGCAACTTGTTCAGTTAGCTTCCCAATCTGCTCTTTAAGCTGGTCCACATCACCTGCTCCTTCCCTGACAACTGTTGCGTGGGCCTGGTCGTCCAAGGTCATCAGGAGTCGGGCCCGCTCCACTGCTGCTTCCAATGTCTTAGCCTCTCCCGTTGCTCTAAGTTGCCGCCCTATGACTGGGGGTATGCCTGCTAGGAACTGGTGCAGGAGTAGTTGGTCCCGAGCCTCTGCATCTAGATTTGACATTGCCTGCCCCAGCAACTTCTTCAAATCATGCACAAATACAGACAGGGCCTCACCTGGAAGTAACTTTCGTCGGTGGAACTCGTCCAGCGTTACGAACGGGGCGAGCATTAACTTGCCCGTGATTGTCTTCTTGGCGGTCTCAAAGTTTCCCCGCTCCTCCTCGCTCAGATCCAGCCACGTCCCAACCGTTTGCCCTGCTGCATATCTCGAACCGCTGGAACCACTCCAGTGCGTCACCGCTGGCGAAGGACTTGGGTACGCTGATATGACGCTCTGCCATCGCGCTCTCCTGCTCTCCAACCACCCTCTGCTACCAATGTAACTGGTGCGCTGCGTTTCGCAAGGCGGACACGGGTCGAACAGTAACACGGAACACAATTATTGACTCCCTCCAAATCTGAGGTCAAAAGCACTGCGCATGCGCATACAAAACCAATTATGACATCACAACACTAATAAGTACAGCAAACACAAGGTAAGCACAAGATAAGGGTACAAGAGCATGCACACACTGTTCATACACATGTAACAGTTCTACATGTGCATGTGTTGGTATGTTACATGTGTAGCCCCTAATTAGAGGAGGTCGGCACCTTATCATGTGACAGTGGCCTGAAGCACGTGCAAAGCGAATTTATACACATTTCACACTGTAATGTTCTGTACTGGCAGTTCTTACATGTCAGAACTGCAGCAAGGGTGACCAGTTTCACACCTCCCTGTTGTTCATGCAGTGTTTGCTTGTGCATGAGGAAGCTTCTGTCTTCTACGCCATCTACCACCTCAACTACTTGGATGTAGGGTACGGTGCATAGAAAACATGACGTTACCTGAAAACTGGTAACAGTTATCGTTGGTTATCGTTAGCAAACGGTGAACCGTTAACTAGTAGCTAGTAACATTTAATCGTTAACTGGTATTGATTGTACCCCTACTAAAGGGCGACGGTATACGTAGGTACACAGGAGCAGTTTCCAGTGTTTGCGAAGGAGAACTGGCTTTAGCGTCCAAACTGCTTTCACTCTCCATCTTCTGCTTTTGGAGCAAAAGTGAATTAATACTGGAACACGTAGGCCTACATGTGGTTAAATAACTGTATAAACGTCTACATCCCGAAATAACCATTGATGTAATCATCACACAGACAACCATGTGACTATTGGGGTTTCCCTTACGAGGGACAATGAATCTCATTACATAGGCACACATGCGCACTAAAATAATGGGGAAGATGACACTCAAGGCAATCTCCCATGCCTCCAGAGCAGGCTGACCTGAAGGAACTTCATATGAACATATAGAAACATTGTAATGTCAAAGTGCAAGGGAGACGCATACACACGTGCATACGTACATACGTACATACAGTGCAGTCCCATGTAGGGCAGTATATATGTACATAGCCACTGTGTTGCACAGTGTATGCACACTGTATTGGTGAATACACTGTATATAGGAATTGCATGTAAAGTACACACTTGCAATTCCAACATACAATACAATAACACAATACAATTATAATTATAATCAACATACATAGCGAATGCCATCAGTACAATAAGAGTGCATGACAAGGTTTGCACACACACTTTGCACCCCTTTCACATGGACCTGACCAAACCTTGGCCCTTGGACACACTAAGAATTGTCACAGAGCATGGCATGGCGACACACAAGCCCTGCCCTATATATAATCGTCCATTCTATGATTTTAGTTTAAAATTGGGGCTAGCAATCACACTTACATTGCTATTCCTATTATATTAATATATATATAATCCTATATTATATATATTATCCTATATATGTATACAATATACAATATAATAGGGACTTACAATATGGCCAGCTTTTGTGTTGAACATGATGCAAGCAGAGGCTGACGCTGGACCAAACACGGGGGGAGAATCAGTGTGTGTGTGTGTGTGTGTGTGTGTGTGTGTGTGTGTGTGTGTGTGTGTGTGTGTGTGTGTGTGTGTGTGTGTGTGTGTGTGTGCGCGTGCGCGCGTGCGTGTGTGCGTGCATGTGTATAGTGTTTGTCCATACATAATGGAGTTGTGTGTGAGTTTCACAATGTTGTAGCGCACTGAGCCATTGTCTTTATATCTGATGATAATAGTGGCCATGTCTCTGCAAAGGGTTCCAAAAAGCAGCATCTTCACAAGTCTCTCCGAATGGTCGCGTACTGATCCAAGCACCTCCAAGTCTCTTCAGACAGCTCCGAATAGTACCGTCTTTACAGCTGTCCAGTCCACGAATGACAACGTATCCAAGCGTCTCCGAAGAGTTTGGTTGTGATTCGGGCAAAACTACTGCACCACTAAACTCTCAAGGATTATAATGTGGGGCTCCAGAAGTGTCCTCCATGGGTTGAAATCGCCCGTTTTGCAGTTCTTGAAGTGATGTCCTTCAATTTCCAGTTTTTCAATCGCTGCTGACGGCCATTTTATTGCGGTTAACGGTTTACCGTGAACTGTTACCGGTTAAACAGTAACAGGTAATCAGAAATATTCACGGATAAAGGAGTGATAACGACGAAAAGAGTTAACAGACAAACGGAATTACCGTCATGTTTCCTATGCACCGGACCGTATGAGGGGTGCTATCAGTTTTAGATTCAGATTTACTAGTTCTTTTGAATGGTTAGCAATGTGTGCAGATACCTGCTCGAGTGAGACAGGAGGGGTCGGCTACAGTACAGAACATTACAGAGTGAAATGTGTATAAATTCGCTATGCACATGCTTTGGGCCACTGTCACCTGATATGTAGTCAACCACCTGGCCACAAACAGCACAAAACTGGAATGACAGCCAATGTAAAATGGCGGTGCTCAAGAATCTCTTGTTTGCTAAGCTCATAAGTGGGTATCTATCCAAGCATGAATAGTGTCTACAGAATATTTTTGGGGCACCATAGGCCCCCCTATATTGTTTTCACTGTTAGGTATTTGTATGGCTTCATGTTCATAATGGACTATAATTTTTATATATTTCAAACAATTCAAGATGGCGGCGCTCAAGGTCTATGCTTTACAAGGCTTGCAATCATCTTAGTTCGCATTTTGCAGTCTATCTATCAAACAAAATTAGGACATAGGTATGTGTTTGCACTGTAATGCTATTAAGAAACGTATTGAAAGGCTCTCTTGTGAGATGTAGCTCCAATTATTATGAAGACCAAGTGACAGGCATTTTACAATGGCAGCGCTCTGAGACAAGTCTACATACTTTAATTGGTTGAAGGGGGATTAGGACCGTTTGTTCATTATAATATACAAACGCAAAGAGGTTCCTTGGATGAATTGGCTTGGTTTTCAACTGAAAAGCCTGATATTTCGCATGATGGGAACTAGCTACCCTCGTGGAGTTCGTTGTACAGTGGAACAGCGCCATGCACTTCAGGAAATCATGGCACCGAAGTGTGCAAAGTACTCCTAGTGGAATCGAAATTACACTCTGGGAAGGTAACATGTGCTGAAATGTTGCCAGCTAATGCCCTAGCCTCTGTCTACCCCTCTCTCTCTGTCTGTCTCTTTCTATGTGTGTAGCTATGTGTGTGTGTGTGTGTGTGTGTGTAGGTGTGTGTGTCATCTTTTGGACTTCGGATGTTGCCATGTCTGTTTGTATATGTCCTTCTTCCTAAACCAGGTATTGCATACAGTAGCTTCATTGATGGAAAGAAAATTTAGTAGGTCTCTCCCTGCATCATTGGTCTTGCCGTAGCCATGTGGGCCTCGCACTTTATCCCAAGGGTCATCATTGATGTCTCTAGATCCAACACGGGCATTTAGATCTCCAAGGATGATGTAAGGCTCATGAGTAGGGATGGTGGTCAAGGCTTGCTCCAAATCTCGGAAAAAGATGTCTTTCTGTGTACGGGTTGCTGCTCGAGTAGGGGCATAACATGAGATGATATGAAGATGGTCAGTGCTTTTCCTGCCCATGTGTAAGCATGCAGTCACAAGCCTAGAGCTCCATGCCTTCCATTGCTTACCACCAGACCTCCATGCCTTGATAGCTGATCCAGACAACACTATGGCTACTCCTTCACCCCATATTTGACTGAGAACAGAACTGTACCGTAGTCTGTTTCAGAGAAAATTGCATTCGAACGTGTGAATTGTGGCAAGATTTCTACCGAAAAGGTGTTTTTCTTTATATTCTTTGCAAACAGACGCGTATATCCCTAGTTCTCAGTCGATTCTGAAGCTTTACATTCCCCTACACCTAACCAGCGAAACTACGCGTGTTTCAGGCGTCGTCTAGATATGCCGGTTTTGCTCTGAATGTCGGCGAGTATACCATTTTCAACACTATCAAACATCGTCATCCAAGCTTTTGCCGGTGCGGTGATCGACTTTTCCGATAAAGCTAAGATCATACTTTATTATCCTGCCAATCTTTATCCTTAAAGTCATTCAGAGAGCGAAAATATAACGTTTCAAAAAGGTGCAAAGTTAGCGGCTATATTAGCGGTTTCATGTTATAACTACCCTGTGACCCCTCTCTCTCTGTCTGTCTGTCTCTTTCTATGTGTGTAGCTATGTGCGCGTGCGCGTGTGCGTGTGTGTGTGTGTGTGTGTGTGTGTGTGTGTGTGTGTGTGTGTGTGTGTGTGTGTGTGTGTGCGTGCATGCGTGTGTGTGTGTGGTGTGTACATGCGCATGCATGCATGCGTTTGTGCATCTGTGTGTGTGTGTGTGTGTGTGTGTGTACGTGTTCAGCTGCCTTGTGTGTTTGTGTGCTGTGTGTGTGCATGTGTGTGTTTATGTGTTCAGTATGTATGTTCAGTGTGTGCATGTAATTAGTTACCTTACAAGAACAGTTGGGCAAGTAGTTCAAGTTCAGGGGTGCCCCGGCACTCCACAAGTTGTTTAACTTGAAATACTTGTTAAGTTATATTATATTAGTTAAAAGCCTGCATAAATACCCTCCTGTGAAGTACAACGAAAGTCGAATGACATTTGGTAATATCTTTTAGGGTAGCCTTTAGCTGGTGTACTCCTGTTCTGAGCAAGTAGTAACATACAAGACATTCAGAATGTTATGTACACCAATAGATAAAGTAAAGCAGTAGTAAAACAATTGAAGTATGGTGGGGGCTGTTGAAGGACTGCTTTGGCTTAACTGGGTTCTGCAACCCTTACCACAGGGGTGTAGGGAGGGGGGTTTCTGCGGGTTTCAGGAAACCCCTTTCAAAATCATAGTACCAATAAAACTGAAGAGAAGTAGCTACTGCAAACTTAACTGGTGCTTGAGGTAGTGAAGCCAATGGCCTTTTTGTAGCTGGTGCACTATAGAAGACAGGTTTCGTTTGAATTCACATCGTTTCCCTCATGATTTCAGTTGCAAAAATGACAAGCTCACGTTTGGCGGCCATTTTGATGATGTAATATGACATCATTCTTAGCATAAACCGGAAACCCCCTTATGAAATTCCTGGCTACACCCCTGTTACCATTCAACAATCTAGCTATAACAGTTCTTATAGCTACTGTCTTCTAGATAATCACCACCAAACTGCTGCTTCCCAAACTACTAGCTGAAGTACAGAATATTCATATATAGCATGCATGGGGATGTGGCTAGCAAGTATGTAGTTTGAGTTCATGGGCATCCCGGTGCCCCACGAGTTTCTTAACTCGAAGTACTTGTCTCTGGTTTGCATGCTGAAGACGAGCCACACCTCTTGTACAATGCCCGCATTTTAACTATATGCATTCAGTGGATGCATGTAGTCAAAATGCCAGTTGCACTTCACATTTCCTTCCTCTCTTCTCTCTCAGGGATACACCTCCGACCGTCTTCTGATGCTCCAGGTCCTTCAGGGATCAATGTTCCTGCCATTCCTCCTGCCCCACCCACAGGACTAGGTGAGTGGAATCAACTGTAACAGCAGTGAAGACAGAGTAGATTCCCTGCTTGTGTCCGAAGAGATGTACGTAGCTTCTAAAAAGGCTGACTACTCTTTACTCCACTGAAAGCATATACATTATTCATACTCTTGTATCTGCCTCCTTTCAAGATTGCATGAGTGAAGTGCTCCCTGTATACGTGTTCTATGATTCAGTGAATCCTGTCTAAGACAGCCGTCTGTGGACCGGTTGTAACTGACCTCTATAAAGTGGTGGTTGCTTTACAGAGGTAGATTGCATCAAGACTGTCTATTAGGCTCACTCTGTAAAACTCTATGAGCATAGGTTTTCTTATGTTCATTCATTTCGTCTAAAGGAGGCCAGTGGTTTAGGCGCTAGCCACCTTAAGTCACTATGGATCGCTGTGATACACTCTTCAACTGTTGGTGAAGTTTGGTAGAAAATTGAAGGAGGAGTTCATGAACAACCACACACAATCTTCCAATCTCATACATGTGGCAGTGACTGTAAAAGATGTAAAACTTAGTCAGAATGACTTTAAACCAAATTTGCATTTGCGGAAATATGCCATCTTTGCTCCTGCTCCTTGACAACCACTGTTTACATCTTACCTTGAACAACCGTTATCATTTTGCTGCTGTCTTACCCACACGTATTTACTCTTACCCCTTTGTGTATTATAATAGTACTATTAAACAGTTCACAAAGATTATACAACATCCAATGTGATCATATGTGTTCCCTAGCCACTCAGGCCTTTACAAACATCCAATGTGATGCTTTTCAAATGGGACAAAATGTTTAAGAGTCCCCTTTTTGAGCCCAGCCTACCTCCAGTGTAGCCTTGCCCCTCCTTCCAACAAGACCAACATGACTGTACTGCCTAGTGTACTGACAACCCAACAGTGTTCCTCCATCTTGCCTGTCATCTCAAATTGAATGGGTGTAGGTGTGGGCAGGTAGTGGATGCAGTTGGATGGATAGGTGGGTGTTGGCATATATGGTGTATGTGCATGTGTGTGCCTGTTCAGCGATTTCTCCTCCCCTTCCTCCTCGCTCAGGTCTACCTCAACAAGGTTGGGTTCCCTTCCGTCTCTCTCAGCCAGTATATAGCTATGGACAGATGTTCACTGACCCGTCTGGTGTCGGGTACCACTCACACGTTATTGGACAGCACCAAGGTGTGCGAGTATGTGTGCGTGTGCGTGATGGAGTCTATCACCTATTGCATTATGTAATAGTTCGCATCTAATGGAATGTATATACTTTAAGGTGATTTGATGCTATTCCTGCCACTTCACAGCTTAGCAGAGACGTTGTTCAGTTAGTTTCATCATTGTTCATTCACTTGTGTTCTGTTTCACCTGACCTATGTGTCTTCTCCACCCCTGTTGTTCCCCTGCCCGTTCCCTTATACACACATTCGTATATACAACACACACTCATACTGTAAACACTGACATGGGTATTTGTATGTCCCACTGTATACAAATGCATCTGTCTACCACACAACAGGTATGGCAAACTACCCCAACATGATCCTGCCACCCCTGAGGACCATGCCATGGCAGTGGACTCAAGTACCTCCAGGTGGGTGGTGGTGTGAAGTGCATGGTGACATAGTCCACACACACCATGTGAAGAAGAGGTACCACTACATGTGCAACAAGGGACGTAGTGTATAGCAGGAAAGTTTGTGGGAGAATATTTTCACGAAACTTGACCAAAGCAGTAATGTTTTGCGGGGAGTTTCTGTGTGATGAAGATAAGCCACGCCTCCTGTACAATGGTGACATTTTGACTACACACATGCAGTGCATGCTTTCCTTGAAGAACAGCACAGTAGAGGTTACACTTTACATTTCTTCCCTCTCTTTTGACAGGGACACCCCTCGGTGCCTCTTCTGATGCTCCAGGTCCTTCAAGGATCAATGCTCCAGCCCTGCCCCCTGCCACACCCACAGGACTAAGTGAGTTATATCAACACTAATGACAGTATAGAAAGAGTAACTTCCTTTTACCTTCATTAGTCCAAAGAGGTGTAGCTTCCACAAGAGCTGACATTCGTATATACAACACACACTCATACTGTAAACACTTACATGGGTGTTTGTATATACTGTATATTCACTGTTCAACTGTTAGTGAAGTTTGGTAGAAAATTGAAGGAGTTCATGAACAACCAAACACAATCTTCTTTCAATCTGGTGCATGTGTGGTGATGACTGTAAAAGGTGCTGGACAGAACAGCTTTAAACCAACTTTTGCCTTGACGATTTTACACACGTATGCTACACCTCTGCATATGCCTACCATCTTTTGTGGCTATCTATTCCTCGTCATAGTTATGTGTGTTGCGTGCATTATTATTATGTGCTTTAATATTAAAAGGATATGTAATTGTCCTCCCTTTCCCTTCTTTTCTCCTTCCCCCAGTTCTTGCTGAGCTACAACAAGCTGACCTGATTGCCAGTGACGAGTGTAAGGGGCTGAGTGACATCAATGATGTGGTTAGAGTTCAGAGTGCCAAGTCTTCTGAAATAATGACCAAAACTGCTGCTGTTATGAGAAGACATGGACTTGAGGAGGAGTCCAAACTTCTTTCAGGTAAATGCCTCGCGCTTTCAGCTGCTACAAGAGTGTGCCGATGGCTGTGTCCCATGCCCTAGGTCACCATAACCATGGGTGAGGAGGTGGACGTGGTTTGTACATATGTGTTGAGACTTTGGATAAGTTGTGCTTTTACTCAGGTTGCTGTCTCAAATCTGGTGATCCCATAACTCCTAGCATTGTCTATCACATTCACTTTATTGGGTCACAGTGCAAGAGTGCCACAGCCACACTGACTGCCGCCACTCCCTGAACCCTTACCATGGATGTTTTTCTTTGTAAGCCATAAAATCTGCATGCTCAGCATTTTTAACACAGTTTGTAGTACTATAGGTATCACATCACTGTGAGGGTGTTCATTAATTGGGGCATCTTCAGTGCCCCTATATTGTTTTCAGATTTAGGTATTCGTATGGCTTCATGTTAGTAATCATGTATATTATATATTCCTGTCATTTTGCAAATGGCCTCGCTCATGTCATTCTTTACAAAGCTCAAAATCATCTCTAAAGGGTTTCGCTGTATCCCAATCGAACGAATGTGTTCATGACCATGTGTTGATAGAGCGATACTCGTAAAAGCCTAATGAAAGACTCTTCTGCGAGATACAGCTCCAATTATCACGGATGGGCATTGTAAAATGGCCATGGTCGACACTCTCTGTGTGCTAGGCTCAAAATCATCTTTCTTTGTATTTCACCATGTCAAATCATGGCACTACCACTTAGGGTTGCCTTTTTAGCCAGCACACTCCTCTTCCTGGCACAAAGCAACATGTACATCCTCATTCATAATGTTATGTAGATCAGAAAGCACCAGCAAAGCATTTTGACATTTCTGGAGACTTGAAACTCCTGCAACCCCAACAGTATATGGCATTGTGATGTCTTTCAGGCCATCAGCAATGCTGCATAACCAACTATCTGATCTATTGAACATACGTGGAATAGTTGCTAGCAAGTAGTTCGAGTTCAGTGGCGCTCCGGCACCCTATGAGTTTATTAACTCAAAATACTTGTTTTTCACATAAGGATGCAAAGCACCGAGTGTGATACATTTGTGAAATGCTTGAGAGGCCATGTGATACTGGCTTGTTGCAGTTTAAACTGAAACTACTTGCGCTTGAATTCTGTCGCAGTCAAATCAATTGCCAAACTAGCTGGACAATAGAAATTGTTGAACACACTCTTACTAAAGAAGAAAGACAAAGGCTAAGAATAGCAAAAGCAGGTGCATTAAGTTGAACTCATGGGGCTGCCACCGCCAACTTGAACTAATTGCTCCCTTCAGTTGCTGCTTTGTAATCAATATTGGTTAACTTATTTGGGCTTACTGTAAGTCATGAATTAACACTGTACATGGATAAAGTGGGCGTGTGCACTGTATTATAATGCCACTCGCAGTTAAAACCCAGTCTATGGTACTATGGGTTGTATCAACTGCCAACAAATGTTCTTGACATAGGATGAACTGTATGACCAGCATGATCATATTTTATATAATATTATGTTTATGTGGATTCACATGCAACTATGAATGACGTGCATGTGATTAGAGAGGCCAGATTGCAGAGGGGGCCAGATGTTGAAGTATGAGTATATATATGTTTGTGAATGGTATCATGCACAGAGATTCTGATTCTGCTAAGCACTCACTTGCCATTCTGACAATTTCTGCTATTCTACTCGAGTCATTGATAGGACAATTTCTCTGCACTGTAATGCTATTAAGAAACGTATTGAAAGGCTCTCTTGTGAGATATAGCTCCAATTATCATGAAGACCAAGTGACAGGCATTTTACAATGGCAGCACTCTGAGACAAGTCTACGTACTTTAATTGGTTGAAGGGGGATTAGGACTGTTTGTTCATTATAATATACAAACGCAAAGAGGTTCCTTGGATGAATTGGCTTGGTTTTCAACTGAAAAGCCTGATATTTCGCATGATGGGAAACTAGCTACCCTCGTGGAGTTCGTTGTACAGTGGAACAGTGCCATGTACTTCAGGAAATCATGACATCGAAGTGTGCAAAGTACTCCTAGTGGAATCGAAATTACACTCTGGGAAGGTAACATGTGCTGAAATGTTGCCAGCTAATGCCCTAGCCTCTGTCTACCCCTCTCTCTCTGTCTGTCTGTCTCTTTCTATGTGTGTAGCTATGTGCGCGTGTGCGTGTGTGTGTGTGTGTGTGTGTGTGTGTGTGTGTGTGTGTGTGTGTGCGTGCGTGCATGCGTGTGTGTGTGTGGTGTGTACACGCGCATGCATGCATGCGTTTGTGCATCTGTGTGTGTGTGTGTGTGTGTACGTGTACGTGTTCAGCTGCCTTGTGTGTTTGTGTGCTGTGTGTGTGCATGTGTGTGTTTATGTGTTCAGTATGTATGTTCAGTGTGTGCATGTAATTAGTTACCTTACAAGAACAGTTGGGCAAGTAGTTCAAGTTCAGGGGTGCCCCGGCACTCCACAAGTTGTTTAACTTGAAATACTTGTTAAGTTATATTATATTAGTTAAAAGCCTGCATAAATACCCTCCTGTGAAGTACAACGAAAGTCGAATGACATTTGGTAATATCTTTTAGGGTAGCCTTTAGCTGGTGTACTCCTGTTCTGAGCAAGTAGTAACATACAAGACATTCAGAATGTTATGTACACCAATAGATAAAGTAAAGCAGTAGTAAAACAATTGAAGTATGGTGGGGGCTGTTGAAGGACTGCTTTGGCTTAACTGGGTTCTGCAACCCTTACCACAGGGGTGTAGGGAGGGGGGTTTCTGCGGGTTTCAGGAAACCCCTTTCAAAATCATAGTACCAATAAAACTGAAGAGAAGTAGCTACTGCAAACTTAAGTGGTGCTTGAGGTAGTGAAGCCAATGGCCTTTTTGTAGCTGGTGCACTATAGAAGACAGGTTTCGTTTGAATTCACATCGTTTCCCTCATGATTTCAGTTGCAAAAATGACAAGCTCACGTTTGGCGGCCATTTTGATGATGTAATATGACATCATTCTTAGCATAAACCGGAAACCCCCTTATGAAATTCCTGGCTACACCCCTGTTACCATTCAACAATCTAGCTATAACAGTTCTTATAGCTACTGTCTTCTAGATAATCACCACCAAACTGCTGCTTCCCAAACTACTAGCTGAAGTACAGAATATTCATATATAGCATGCATGGGGATGTGGCTAGCAAGTATGTAGTTTGAGTTCATGGGCATCCCGGTGCCCCACGAGTTTCTTAACTCGAAGTACTTGTCTCTGGTTTGCATGCTGAAGACGAGCCACACCTCTTGTACAATGCCCGCATTTTAACTATATGCATTCAGTGGATGCATGTAGTCAAAATGCCAGTTGCACTTCACACTTCCTTCCTCTCTTCTCTCTCAGGGATACACCTCCGACCGTCTTCTGATGCTCCAGGTCCTTCAGGGATCAATGTTCCTGCCATTCCTCCTGCCCCACCCACAGGACTAGGTGAGTGGAATCAACTATAATGGTAGTGAAGACAGAGTAGATTCCCTGCTTGTGTCCGAAGAGATGTACGTAGCTCCTAAAAAGGCTGACTACTCTTTACTCCACTGAAAGCATATACATTATTCATACTCTTGTATCTGCCTCCTTTCAAGATTGCATGAGTGAAGTGCTCCCTGTATACGTGTTCTATGATGCAGTGAAACCTGTCTAAGACAGCCGTCTGTGGACCGGTTGTAACTGACCTCTATAAAGTGGTGGTTGCTTTACAGAGGTAGATTGCATCAAGACTGTCTATTAGGCTCACTCTGTAAAACTCTATGAGCATAGGTTTTCTTATGTTCATTCATTTCGTCTAAAGGAGGCCAGTGGTTTAGGCGCTAGCCACCTTAAGTCACTATGGATCGCTGTGATACACTCTTCAACTGTTGGTGAAGTTTGGTAGAAAATTGAAGGAGGAGTTCATGAACAACCACACACAATCTTCCAATCTCATACATGTGGCAGTGACTGTAAAAGATGTAAAACTTAGTCAGAATGACTTTAAACCAAATTTGCATTTGCGGAAATATGCCATCTTTGCTCCTGCTCCTTGACAACCACTGTTTACATCTTACCTTGAACAACCGTTATCATTTTGCTGCTGTCTTACCCACACGTATTTACTCTTACCCCTTTGTGTATTATAATAGTACTATTAAACAGTTCACAAAGATTATACAACATCCAATGTGATCATATGTGTTCCCTAGCCACTCAGGCCTTTACAAACATCCAATGTGATGCTTTTCAAATGGGACAAAATGTTTAAGAGTCCCCTTTTTGAGCCCAGCCTACCTCCAGTGTAGCCTTGCCCCTCCTTCCAACAAGACCAACATGACTGTACTGCCTAGTGCACTGACAACCCAACAGTGTTCCTCCATCTTGCCTGTCATCTCAAATTGAATGGGTGTAGGTGTGGGCAGGTAGTGGATGCAGTTGGGTGGATAGGTGGGTGTTGGCATATATGGTGTATGTGCATGTGTGTGTGCCTGTTCAGCAATTTCTCCTCCCCTTCCTCCTCGCTCAGGTCTCCCTCAACAAGGTTGGGTTCCCTTCCGTCTCTCTCAGCCAGTATATAGCTATGGACAGATGTTCCCTGACCCGTCTGGTGTCAGGTACCACTCACACGTTATTGGACAGCACCAAGGTGTGCGAGTATGTGTGCACGCATGTGCGTGATGGAGTCTGTCACCTATTGCATTATTTAATAGTTCACATCTAACGAAGTGTATATACTTTAAGGTGTTTTGATGCTATTCCTGACACTTCACAACTTAACAGAGGCGTTGTTCAGTTAGTTTCATCACTGTTCATTCACTTGTGTTTTCCACCCCTGTTGTTCCCGTGCCCTTTCCTTATACACACATTCGTATACACAACACACACTCATGCTGTAAACACTGACATGGGTATTTGTATGTCCCACTGTATACAAATACATCTGTCTGCCACACAACAGGTATGGCAAACTCCCCCAACATGATCCTGCCCCCCCTGAGGACCATGCCATGGCAGTGGACTCAAGTACCTCCAGGTGGGTGGTGGTGTGAAGTGCATGGTGACACAGTTCACACACACCATGTGAAGAAGAGGTACCACTACATGTGCAACAAGGGACGTACTGTATAGCAGGAAAGTTTGTGGAAGAGTATTTTCACGAAACCTACCTAAAGCAGTAATTTTGTGAGGCGTTTTCTGTGTGATAAAGATGAGCCACGCCTCCTGTACAATGGTGACATTTGACTACACACATGCAGTGCATGCTTCCCTTGAAGGACAGCACGGTAGAGGGTACACTTTACATTTCTTCCCTCTCTTTTGACAGGGACACCTCTCGGTGCCTCTTCTGATGCTCCAGGTCCTTCAGGGATCAATGCTCCAGCCCTGCCCCCTGCCACACCCACAGGACTAAGTGAGTTATATCAGCACTAATGACAGTATAGAAAGAGTAACTTCCTTTTACCTTCATTAGTCCAAAGAGATGTAGCTTCC
This sequence comes from Ianthella basta, assembly GCA_964019415.1. Lineage (NCBI taxonomy): Eukaryota > Metazoa > Porifera > Demospongiae > Verongiida > Ianthellidae > Ianthella > Ianthella basta. Next base: position 11,653,135 of record OZ025871.1, on the reverse strand, counting down.
ACAAGAGCTGACATTCGTATATACAACACACACTCATACTGTAAACACTGACATGGGTGTTTGTATATACTGTATATTCACTGTTCAACTGTTAGTGAAGTTTGGTAGAAAATTGAAGGAGGAGTTCATGAACAACCAAACACAATCTTCTTTCAATCTGGTGCATGTGTGGTGATGACTGTAAAAGGTGCTGGACAGAACAGCTTTAAACCAACTTTTGTCTTGACCATTTTACACACGTATGCTACACCTCTGCGTATGCCTACCATCTTTTGTGGCTATCTATTCCTCGTCATAGTTATGTGTGTTGCGTGCATTATTATTAATATGTGCTTTAATATTAAAAGGATATGTGATTGTCCTCCCTTTCCCTTCTTTTCTCCCTCCCCCAGTTCTTGCTGAGCTACAACAAGCTGACCTGATTGCCAGTGACGAGTGTAAGGGGCTGAGTGACATCAATGATGTGGTTAGAGTTCAGAGTGCCAAGTCTCCTGAAATAATGACCAAAACTGCTGCTGTTATGAGAAGACATGGACTTGAGGAGGAGTCCAAACTTCTTTCAGGTAAATGCCTCGCGCTTTCAGCTGCTACAAGAGTGTGCCAATGGCTGTGTCCCATGCCCTAGGTCACCATAACCATGGGTGAGGAGGTGGACGTGGTTTGTACGTATGTGTTGGGACTTTGGATAAGTTGTGCTTCTACTCAGGTCGCTGTCTCAAATCTGGTGATCCCATAACTCCTAGCATTGTCTATCACATTCACTTTATTGGGTCACAGTGCAAGAGTGCCACAGCCACACTGACTGCTGCCATTCCCTGAACCTTTACCATGGTTGTTTCTTTGTAAGTCATAAAATCTGCATGCTCAGCACTTTTAATACAATTTGTAGTACTATAGGTATCACATCACTGTGAGGGTGTTCATTAATTGGGGCATCTTCAGTGCCCCTATATTGTTTTCAGATTTAGGTATTCGTATGGCTTCATGTTAGTAATCATGTATATTATATATTCCTGTCATTTTGCAAATGGCCTCGCTCATGTCATTCTTTACAAAGCTCAAAATCATCTCTAAAGGGTTTCGCTGTATCCCAATCGAACGAATGTGTTCATGACCATGTGTTGATAGAGCGATACTCGTAAAAAGCCTAACAAAAGACTCTTCTGCGAGATACAGCTCCAATTATTACAGACAGGCATTGTAAAATGGCCGTGCTTGACGCTCTCTGTGTATTTCACCATGTCGAATCATGGCACTACCCCTTAGGGCTGCCTTTTTAGCCAGCACACTCCTCTTCCTGGCACAAAGCAGTATCCTCATTCATAACGTTATGTAGATCAGAAAGCACCAGCAAAGCATTTTGACATTTCTGGAGACTTGAAACTCCTGCAACCCCAACAGTATATGGCATCGTGATGTCTTTCAGGCCATCAGCAATGCTGCATAACCAACTATCTGATCTATTGAACATACGTGGGATAGTTGCTAGCAAGTAGTTCGAGTTCAGTGGCACCCCGGCACCCCTTTCTTTCTTAACTCAAAATACTTGTTTTTCACATAAGGATGCAAAGCACCGAGTGTGATACATTAGCGAAATGCTTGAGAGGCCATGTGATACTGGCTTGTTGCAGTTTAAACTGAAACTACTTGAGCTTGAATTCTGTCGCAGTCAAATCAATTGCCAAACTAGCTGGACAATAGAAATTGTTGAACACACTCTTACCAAATAAGAAAGACAAAGGCTAAGAATAGTAAAAGCAGGTGCATTAAGTTGAACTCATGGGGCTGCCACTGCCAACTTGAACTACTTGCGCCCTTCAGTTGCTGCCTTGTAATCAATATTGGTTAACTTATTTGTGCTTACTGTAAGTCATGAATTAACACTGTACATGGATAAAGTGGGCGTGTGCACTGTATTATAATGCATTTGAGAAAATCGTGTTGAATTTCCTGCAACTTCAACCTCAAAGGGCTAATATGTCGTAAGAACGTGAGGTAATGTCATTAGATAGTGCAAGTAGTGCTCTTTCTAATACCAGGATTAGCACACTCAGCTATTAAAGATAGCCTGACACACAAAACCCTCTTACTTCTCTCTACTACAAGTTGAAGTTCCTAGTGTGCCACCTCTGTTTCCTCCCTATCTGTGTGTGATGTAGCGCGTGTCCCTCCTCACCTCTTGTTTGATTCAGCCTTGGGTTTTAGCCCCTCACACCTATGAGCATCTCCCATTCCTGAAGTGTGTGTGTGTGTGTGTGTGTGTGTGTGTGTGTGTGTGTGCATGCATGTGTGATTGTCCTCCCTGTCCCTTCTTTTCTTCCTCCCCCAGTTCTTGCTGAGCTACGACAAGCTGACCTGATTGCCAAGGAAGATTGTAAAGAGTTGAGTGACATCAGTGATGTGGTTAGAGTTCAGTGTACCAAGTCTCCTTATGTATTGACCAAAACTGCTGCTGTAATGAGAAGACTTGGATATGAGAAGGAGTCCAAACTCCTTTCAGGTAAACCCCTTTCACACTCTCACTTCCAGCTGCTACAAGAGTGTGTCAGTGGCTGTGGGGAGTCTTTGCCCTTAAGATATAGGCCAGCAAAGTCCGTCCTCAACAAGACATGGTAGTCGCATGTCCTAGGTGACCCATAACTATGGGTGTAGAGATGGAGGTAGTTTGTATGTGTTGGGATAGTGCACGGGTCTATGTGCATGTTCTCAGGTTGCTGTCTCAAACCAGGTGACCCTATATAATTCCTAGCAATGTCTTTCACATGCATGTCAATGGGTTATAGTGAGTACCAGAGCTACACTGACTGCCACTTGACCTGAATGATAAACATGAAATATGTACGATAAAATAACATTTTTACTCATACAAGTGCTATTTTGCACTCAATCCACATGTGTAGCATCGCTAGGTATGTTTAATCACTACCGTGAGTGACTTTAATTGTGAGTTGTAAAATTGTATTTCAGTGCAGAAGTGGATTTGGATTATGAAATGTGGTTTCTAGCCAGCTTAACCCTTTACTTACCAATGACACAGATATGCAACGAATTATTACATGCGCATAAGTGCAGGGCCGTAGCACCCAGTCCGGCCATGGCCGGACCGTTTTTTGCTGCTTGAACAAAAATTCTAAATATTGAAGATATGCATTTTAACACACACTTTCAAATTGGGGAGGGGGGGGGGGGGTACTGGCCTAAGGTTAAACAACGTTCTAAAAGCAGAGTAGTCTTGTTACAGCGCTGCAGGACTTAGCTTGACCTAGAAATAGCCAGATACTTAGTCCTCTAACTTACCTTAATGGCGGCAGCCATTTTACGGATGTCGCATGACGTTTTGACGTTTTCTGACGCGTAAAATGATGTGTTAATCGATCACCATACGTCGATGATGTCTTCTAGTCGTGGGAAGGAGATATTTGTGCTGCCTAGGGTTGGAGAGACAGCCAAAAAACACTAGATTTTGATTTTTAATGCGCTGTCTTCTTATTTCAATGCATTGTATTCCCTGTTGCATGGCACTTGATCGCCTTTCCTGCTGTAAGTGCCTGTTGGTCTATGTTACATTCTATCATACTCATTGGAGTGTTGATGGGCCTAGAATAGCCCAAAAAGTACTCACAGAACATCTAGATTTCAAACATTTTCCTGGGGGGCATGCCCCCACACCCCCTAGTTTGCGTCATGTCATCTATGGCCTGACCGGTTTTTATCTTGGTCAAGCATATTTGCGATAAGTGGAAAATTTGGTCAGGAACTTCCCTCGATTTTTTGGTGGGGACAGCTCAATGAAGTCCACCATACAACATCAGTGTTTGCTGAAAGAGAGCTCTGCCAGCTGTCGACACGTAGCGCATAAGACTACTCCTGAGCGGAGCCATTTTAATTTGGTAACACGGTGTACACGCACCAATTTTAAATTTGCCTGTATAGGGTTAAGGGTGTTTGCTCATTCTCTGAGTGGACTGATTGTGTAGTGCTCACACTTTAAGACGAGTATTTTTATCACTTTCCATGCAGATCAGGGCTTGCTCCAGTTTGAAGAACAGTACTCCAGAGTAATCTCTGAATCAGCCAGTGTCACCCTGAAGATCACCAAGTGCACCACGATAGGCCCTCCTCGCAGTGGTAAGACCTGCCTCAAACATCTCCTCACTGGACAGAAGTGGGATGTGGAGGGAGGAACAGCCAGCACGGACGTCATGGAGGCCCCAGAGTGGGTGGAATGCTACAGTGTAGAGGAGGGAGGAGCCAAAGAGATGTGGAAAGTGGTGGCTCCAGAGGAACAACAGGGGGAATTACTACGGGCCATTAGTACTCTAAGGAGTACAGCCAATGATGCCCCCAAGCCCAGTCAGGACCCAACCTCAACCACACCACCCTGTGTGTCGTCACCCACTACCAAACCCCGTGAAGACCCATCCACACCCCCCAGTGGTGCTTTAACCTCTAACATGCACAAATCAAGTGAAGTCCCACCCCCAACCACAGTCAGCAAAGCCCCACTCACAACCACTGATGTGACAACCAAGTCTACCCCAGATGCAACCACTGATGCACTGCACAGAGTGACACTCAGGTCTACCTCCAATTCAACTACCACACCCAGTGCTTCCAAGGTCCCAGTTACAGTTATGGGAGCTTTAAATGCCTTAGCTTCTTTTTGTAGTCGAGAAAAACTGCAAGACTTTTTGACCGAGGAGAATGGTAAGGTTCTCGGTGAAACACGCCTGATCCACTTTATCGACACCGGAGGACAAGCTATCTACCATGATGTCCACCCTGTCCTCATCACCTCACCAAGCGTCTACCTGGTGGTCTTCAGTCTTAAGGAGTTATATGAGCAGAAGAGTAAAGATGAGCAGCTTGACTACTTCAGGAGTGATCTCATCCAGCGCCCACTGAGGAGCATCTACACCTATGGGACAAAGAAACCTCAGGAAAGAGATAGTGATCTGAAGAAGGTTCATCTGAAATTCCATTCGGAGGCACCCAAAATCTTCATTGTGGGCACCCACCGGGACAAAATACCTCAAGGAGACAGTCAGGAGCGATTTCTAAATTCACTGGACGAAGTGATTGATGGGGAGATTGGCAATAAACCCTACTGCCAGTTTGTCCAGTGTGACCCAGAAGGTCGGTCATTCTGGGCTGTGGATAACACACTGGCTGGTAAGGAGCAGGATAAAGATGTCTCCTCCCTTCGCAAGATGGTGCAGGAGGGGTCAATGAGCATGTCTGTGAAGGTACCCCTGCCCTGGATGCTGCTGAAGATGGTCATGGTCGGAAAGCAAAAGTGCTACTGTAGGTACTCAGAGCTACTGGAAGAGGCACGCAACAGAAGCTATGTCAGGGAGGAATCATGTATTACAGACCTGGACACCATGCTATGGCTGTTCCACATCCTGGGCCTCATGTACCACAAGGTGCCCACTGGGTACACAAGACAGGACAGCCTGGTATTCATTGACCCAAACTGCCTTTTTTCAACCACCTCTGATTTCCTGATGGCTGCCAAGGAAGAAATAGAGGAGAGCAGCAAGGAACAACACCAGATACAAGCTGCCGCCACAGAGGAGAAGTACAGGCAGGGAGGTACTAAAGTGGAACAACACCAGACCCAAGGAATTGTACACAAGGAAAGTGTTATTGACAGAATTCAACGTAATTCTGATAGCATCCAACATGAAATGAAGGAAGTGCAGAAGGTTGTAGACAGCTCCAAGGGAAGAATTGGCAAGGATCCCATTGAAGCAGTGCTTCAGTCGTTGCTCGATGATCTGATGGCACATTACAGAAGGATTGGGCAACAGCACAAGTTATCTTCCAGGGAAGCCCAATATGCATCCTCTATGAAGGCCAAAAGACAACTATTTATAAGTACAATGGTCCACAGCCTAATTACTGTTGTGAAGGCAATGCCGCATGATGATTCAGGAAAGAAGGAGGAGGCACATGTCAAGGAAGTACTGGACAAGGCTGTACAGAGTGTTTGGGCACGGTGTCTAAGAAGATCCGTTGAACACCGTGACATGGACCAAGTTCTATCCCTTCTTTCAGACCTTAGAATTGTTGCAAAGTTGGGTGACTCGGAAAATTATTTGGTCCCAGCCGCCTTGCCTAAATATAAGTTGCCTCCTCATTCAATAGACACTCCTAGGAGTGCTGCCCCCATCCTCGTCACAGTGGTATCACAGACTGTCATGCAGGTGTGCTACTTGCCCAGTGGTCTATTCTGTTGCATGATCAGTGAACTAGTGACTAAGCTGGGCTGGGCTGTGCATCCCCAAGAATGTACTCATGTTGCCTTCACACACCAGGACTTTGCTGGAAAGGTGCACATCACAGAATATGTGTCATACATTCAAGTCGAAATGGAGTTGGAGGCATCTCACCAGGAGCTCTTGGAAACCTGCCAGAGTGTCAGGGAGAAGATACACGAGAGCATTGTCCAAGTACACAAGGAACTCTTCAGTGATTCCACTGCTAGCGCTACTATTGAGGGATCACTGGTGTGGGGGTTTCAGTGTAAGTACCATTCTGGCGATCAAACACACATTGCAGCATTTCAAGAAGATGATTTTGAACATTGTGCGAAGTGCCTCGTCAAGCCCTTTCGTGTACAAGGTGTGATACCAGAGCAACTCGTGTGGTTTACCAGTGAGCTGGACAATGTTTAGTTTCCATTCATTTGTTTCCTCTATACTACATGCATGACTAGCTAGAGAACTAGGCCAAACATTATACCTGTTAGTTTCCTTGTATTTAGTACATGAGACTAATGTGTGTATAGCGATTAGTGATGATAATTGACTGTCATGTACATGTGCATCACATGCATGAATTCAATCCCAGATCCTTAAGTGAAACATAAGGTAACATGTCATATTATAATGCATAGAGGTGGTATAATAAGAGCTTTATTATTATTAATTATTGCTAGTTGGCTATCAATGCATCGCAGTAGTGTCCCTCATGGACATGGCATATACTCACAACAGCTATTACTAGTTGTATATAGGTCCACCCATTGTTCGGCATCCATATCCGCACTGAATACAAGCACTGGAGCACTGGAGCACTGGAGCTACCTTGCCATATATATATGCCGTGCATGCCCCAGTGCCATGCATGATGCACATCAACTCGTAGATCATAATTATACAGTGAAATGCAACACACCGTATACCCCACCCACCACCATCATATACCATCACCTCCACCACTGCAGTGCATGCATGCATGCAAGTTGCAGCATGTGTATGTGTATAATTGTGTGCCAGTGCTTCCACATCCAGCACAATTGAAGGCCTCCGGTCAAAAAGGGTAATAAAGCGAGAATGTGCAGAAATTCGCTTTTCAGCGCCAAATAGTAGTATCTTTAGTTAGAAAGCCTGCTTGAAAGTTTCGCTCACATTTCACTTACCGTTCAGGAGAAATACGCGTCTGAATGGAACGCGCTGGGCCACAATTATCACGTGATCCACGGAAAATGGCGGAAGCAAGTGCGAGCACGAGTACTAGGGATACAGAGGACGTTTTAGCCACACAGGGACGAAAGAGGACTAGAAACCCAGCGAAGTGGAAGGCCAAACACATCAGAACTCCAGGGCTAAGAAAAAATGCGCCACAGGTTGACATTTCCACTTTTACTTGCTGCAAGAAGAAGTGTACAAGTACCTTCACAGACTCTCACCTTGCTAAAGTAAGATCTGATTTTGAAGCTCTTTATTATGAACAGCAAAATATCTATCTGAATGGCCTTCTTCATCGCTATGAAACAAAGCAGTCAAAAGGGCACAAACGCAAAAGCAGTCCAAAGCTCACTGGTAAAGGCAATCGGCTAGGAAGGCCACCTGCAGAGGAGAGCAAGTTTAGCTTTTCATACACCTTGAGAAATGACCATGGCTTTAATGTGAAAGTGTGTCAGAAAGCATTCTGTGCAATGCATGGATTTGGTCCTAAGCGTTTGCAAGTGCTTAGACGCAAGATTCAAGATGCTAGTGAAATGTCAGATGTTGTGTGGGACAAGCGAGGAAAGCACAGTAACCACTACAAAATTGATGAGGATACTCGGCAGATGGTAAGGGACCATATTCTCTCCTTTCCAAGTAGAAGTAGCCACTATTCTCGTCAAGACAACTCTAATCGTTTATACCTGTCTGCTGAACTTTCAATTGCACGAATGTATCATGACTTTCTTGAGAAACATGATCCTGAATATGTTGAGGAAGAGAGCAAGCGCAAGAAATGGTGCCATGATCTGGATCAAGGGACACAAAAGCCACTGATATCGGAGCACTTCTACCATGATATCTTTGTAACAGAATTCAACCTTCACTTCGGGAATCCAAGATCGGACACTTGTGGCACATGTGATGCTTTCAGAAAGCAAATAGAGGATTGTACTAATGATTCTGACAAAGAACGTTTAGTAAAAGAGCATGAAGCACACAAAGAGCTTGCTCAGGATGGTTACAGTGCCCTAAAAGAAGATCAGGAACTAAGTAAGCAATCTTGGACCCTAGTTTCTCAAGTGCAACAGCCACAATCAGCTATGTAAAGGCTTCAAGTTGATGTGACCTGATTTTACACCGAATGCTAGCAAATATTTCTAATTGCATGCATGCACACATGCTGATTTATCATAATTATGCTTACACTATTTTATTATGTCTCAGTGCATGTAATTTAATCCAATGTGTTAATACTTATTAATTATAATGTATTACATATAGAATTTTGCATGCAAGTTAGTCTATATATGCATGTGCACCTATATAATATGTCTTGCAAACTGTATATATAATTATATATTTGAGCATGTATTGATCCAGTGTACACATGCATGTATTGTACGGAATATAGCTATTATAGTGTAGCCACTTAAATTTATCATGATATATATACTGCAATACTAATATGTATGAAAATTTCTGATTCATTGTAGTTCTGCATGCAATACATTAGCCTTAGCTGCATATATATATATATATATATTCAGTTACACATGAAATGCATGTAACAAAATGTGTAATGCATTATAAGCAATTGAAATCATTAGTTAATTGTTTTGTTTTAACAGCTGTCCCACACACAGGCATTGTGTACTGTGTCCCTAATAACAGACCACACACATGCACAGACTGTCACATTATGTCATCACAACAGTCACCCTCTTCAGCAACCATTTCCTGATAAAACTCTTGGTGGCGTTCTGGTACATAGCGTGACACTAGCTTGCGTAGATCAGCACACTTTGCCTCTTTAATTGGGATGGGATAGTACGGGTACAATGGTGGAGGCATTTCTTCTGATGCCTGAACACCCTTCTTTTTGAAGAAAGAAACACATCGAGGACTTTCAGATGGATTGTATCCATGCCTCACCCACACTTCTGTTGGATGCTCAAAGATGGTCAACTTGCCATCCACCATCTTCTCTCCCTTTCCAAAGTTGAACCATTGGATATTGCTAAAGTCAAGAGGTTGATCGCTGCTATCTTTACTCCTCTCTGTATACCTATTTCTGAGATATGAGCGATAGTCTCTAAAAGCTTCCTGCTTCATTTCCATAACATGAACATTAGAAGCTGCCGTGCATACATGCTCATACCACTGTTGAGGAGTGTAGACAGTGTCAATTCTTGATGTATAACGCTCAATTACTCCGAAGCTTCTGTCTGTTGGGCCATAAGTATGACCAACAACCAGAAACTTGTAATCTATCCTTGAGTATACTTTGCGGCGGATGAGCTCTTGAAAGAACCACATAAGAAAGTTATTCTTATTTTGTCCAGAGCAGTTATCAGCCCACCACACGCTCCATTTTGCACCAGTGCGTCCCAAGGGGTTCCTGAAAATGAAATGAGCCAGGCATGAAATCACATCATTCGCACCACGCTTTGCTAGCATCTCATGCCACATGTATGCTGCTGTCTGACGTGTTGAGGCACAGAAAATACCGAACAAGTACGTCCACAAGAGCCTGAGATAGAACTGCTCTCCAACTGGTAACTTGGGTGTTGGAAGATTCTGCTGAAAGTCGAAGTGAAAAACATCGACAGCATCTACACTATTCAATGCTGGAAGGCTCCCCCTACACGTTTGGCATTCCCAAAAGACATCACTGGTGCTCAATCGCTCGTACTCATCATGATCGATGTTCGCACACGTCGCGTGGAACCAGGACTGGCATTCGCTTTCACACTGTACACCATCTTGCTTGTCTCCCACCTCACTTCCGCATTTTCCACACAAATAGATTGGTGAAGCCATCCGAGAAGGTAAGTAAAACTTCGTAGAGAAGGGCAATTTAACTTTGCACACAGCGAGGACTCTGCATCGACCGGGGCTACGTCGACCGTTAATTATTCGCACACGAATTCTCCGTATACTTTAATGCTCCGTATTCTCAAGTTTACTAGACACGTTGTATTACCGTTCTTGACCGGAGGCCTTCAATTAAGTTGCATGCAGATCGAGGGTCACTTCACCCGTGCAAGTATTATACTCTTCCCTCTGTATGTGCCTCATCCAACACCATCACCACTGTAATTCTCTTAATCCATGCATCTATCCTGAAACCCAACAAATCTTTTACCATATACCGTATCCGCTCTAAAAATTCGTCACTCTAATTTTCGTCAGGGGAAAAAAATATGCTCAGGTGTACTCTAATGGTGACGAATTTCCTGTCTCTCTAATTTCCGCCATTGGCCTCTAATTTTCGTCATGAACTGGAGGTGTTCTAAATATTCGCCGGAAATGCCTGCAATATGGCTGCGACGGCCAAGGAACAAATTTAAGCCTAGGAGCAAAGCCAACAACGCTCGTTGTTGTCTTTGTCCTTCTGGCATTGTTCCGTTCGTCTATAAGCCTTTTCGACGCTGTGTACGTCGTTCATTTTCCTTTTGGTGCGACAATGGAGTTCAGCGATCGCGAATCGTCCCAGATCCTTCTCGTTTGGACGGTAGCCTCGCACGGTCAACGTGAAAGCGGCCATTTCAGCAAGGAACGCCCAAAATGAAAAGCTCTCTAATGTTTCGTCCGAAAACTCTAAATATTCGTCACCTTCGACGGTCTTCTCCATTCCAGGTCTAATTGCCTCAAAAAGACGAAATTTTCGCTGCACTAGGGGTGACGAATTTTATAGCGAATACGGTAATTATAATTATGCTTCTCCAGCACCGCTCCCTCGCTTGCCATCCTGCTACATATCTCAACAAAAGAGCTCTACATCTTCCACTTCTCTTGAACCACATTGTGCGCAAATTCTCCTCTCTCAACAACCCAATCCATTTGCCAGACTCCACCCTCATCCCCGATCCCTTAATTCTCCGATCCTTTCCTCGACCCTTTCTGTAGCCCTACCATATTGATATTGTGAATCATGCACCTTCTTACTCTCCCCTCCCTTACAATTGATTGTTTGTATCAGCTTCCCTACTGATTTTTCTCTGACTATGCCCACAATTGTCCATCAATCTTTACGCTCTTGTGTTCGAGGCAGCCATCTGACATCATATAGGCCTGGGTATATACATCTATAGCACCAGTGCAAGCTACAGTATAGCCACCACCATGCACATGTGTCAGTAAGGTATCTGCACTAGTTGGTCATAGAAAAAATGACCACCAGAGCAAGTTACAGTGGGTCCGGGACAGTACATGTACCATTTGCCCCACCATGCACATGTACATGTGCCAGAAAGTAAATGTGCTCAATGGTTGAAGAAAATCACCAGCACAAGTTACAGACGGTCAGAACCTGCACTGGCGCTGTTGGAATGCATGCTGCAGCAGGCAAATGTAAGCTTGCCTAAGGGCATGCCATTGAATTGCATGAGGGTGTAGGCAGAAATTTAATGGCATGCTCGTAGGCAAGTTACATTTGCTTGCTGCAGAGTGCACTAGCTCCAATGGCGTGGTGGTGCAGGTTCTGACTGGCTGTAACTTGTGCTTGTTGTCTTTTACTTCAACCATTGTGCACACTTACTTTCTGGCACATGTGCATGGTGATGCGAATGGGGTATGTGCAGCCCCAGACCCACTGTAACTTGCAATGTGGTCTTTTTTATGACCAACTGGCGCAGATACTCTACTGGTACACGTGGTGGTGGCTACTGTAACTTCCACTGGTAGTCTTTTTCTATGACCAACTGGCGCATGCAGATACTCTACTGGCACATGTGATGGTGGCTGGGATATTTGTAACTTGCACTGTGGTGGCATGGTCTTTTAGAGCAATGGCAGATAGCTATACTGAATGCTTGCATTGTAACTTGCACTGTGTGGTGGTGGTGGTGGTAGTGGTCTTTTCATCTAGGAATGCATGTGGTGGCCGTAACATTATAACTTGCACAGCTGTGGTGGTAGTAGTATGGGGTAGCAGCGCTTGATGTGGTGGTTTGTTTTGCAGCTCTAGCACATAACATAGCTACTGGTGTGCTTATTGCAACTTGCACTGTGTGGTGGTGGTAGTACGTGGTGGCGGTCATTTTCCTAGAGCTTTGGTACATAATATTATACTGAATGCATGTATTTTATATTGCACTGTGGCGGTGGTGGTGGTGGCTGTATATGTATCTATGTGGCAGTGTAGTAGTTGGATGTTGTGGTTGGATAGTTGTTGTGAGCAGGTGTACACATGGGTGCTGCTCTAGCTAGCTCCTGCACAGGCGACAAATGCCTGCAAATTGGTTACTTTAGATTAGTGGTGTATATTGTAACTTGCACTATATATATCAATTAATCAATCAATTAATCAATCAAAGAGTGCATCATGCCACGCAGGCACTAGGGGACATAATGTGGTCCAAAGTAGCACTAAACTACATGAGTAATGAACACATAATAGTTATTGTTACAAGCCCTTGCCATGTCGTACTGATTCTGTTGCCACCCTGGCTCCTCAGCAACCTCATGTCATACATTGGGCTGCATGGTGAGGACCTTGAACTAAAATGCGACACATCTGAGCTTGGCTAGCCAAACCACTGGTAAGCCTATCAGCTCCCACAACAGGGACACTCTTGGGTGGTGGGTGCCAACACCAAAAAAACAAACGGGCTGCTTTGAGTTGGACCTGCTGCAGAGTTTCCACATTCCTGGCCCGTTGCATCCCTAGATCTCTACTCCATGCATCATGGTGGACTCCACTAGCAAACTCATTGACCTCTTGAATGTTCCGATTTCCACACACACCCATCTCCACATTGCACCTTTGGAATCAAGCCCCCAGAGCTTTCTTTCCATCCACCCCTTTGTCCTCAATCATATCATCTAAGTCTAAGTGCTCATCAACCGTACATCCAAGATACTTGTAGTTACTCACGAGTGACTATTCTTCACTATTTATAGAGTAGCTCATCTTAGATCTCTCAACTCCCTTCTTTCTCATGTGCATAATGCCACACTTTGACACATTTATGCCCACTCCCCATTCTTCGCACCATTCCACCAAGCAGTTTAAGCTCTTCCTGAGATTGTCTTCACCATGTGCCAATAACGCTGTATCATCAGCAAATAACAGTCCTGCATGGGGCGGTGTCACTACCACATTGTAAGCCATATCCCTTCTCCTTCAAGGTGGTCACTACATCGTTAATGTATAGGGAGAACAGAGTAGGAGACAAGCCACATCCCTGTCTGAGGCCCATGTTGACGTGAACACCTCACTTAGCCTGTCTTTCATTCGGACTCAACACGAGGACCCCTTGTAGAGAGCTTTGAGAAACTTTAAAAAGGATCCATTTATTCCCATGTCGTGCAGGCGTGTCCAGAGCTTTTCTCTGTCCACCTTGTCATATGCTTTTGAGAAATCCAGAAACGCTACTAACATGCTCTTCTGGTTCTTAGCAATCTCTAGCTGGCCCTGCAACACTAACGTTAACTAGCAGCTGTTCTCTGCACCCCACGTGCTTTCGAAAACCTGCCTGTTCGTCAGCAATAAGGCCTTCTTCCTCTGTTAAGGTGGATAGGCGGTTGTTCAACACCATGCAAAGCACCTTGCTCACTGTAGAGGTCAATGAAATACCGCAAAAGTTGTTTGCCTCACATACGTCCCTTAGCTGGTACCACCAAACTCTCATTCCACATTGAGGGGATCATATCATATATTCCCAACATACCTAAAAAAGAGACAACCATATCTCGGTTCGGCTAGCATCATTCGCACTTCTATGCCATCCGGTCCAAGAGCAGCATCTTTCTTTACCTTCGTCAGGGCCCACAGTACCTCCTCACACATAATAGGAGCACACATGCAGGTGATCGCTAAAGTAAGAGTTTGGATTCTTCTCACCACAGCTGTCATTGTTGTTATCCTCAAGTGACTCCCCAGGACCTCCCAGCAATCTGAAAAAGTGGTCACGCCAAACACGTACTGACAGCTTCATTGCTTGTCCTCACATTTCTATCACCATCCAAGACCTCCAACAGATTACCTTTCTTCTTTCTTTGACAGACCTTCATATGTTGGATACACTGCCAGAACATCTTGGGGGCATCCCAGATTGGATTTTAAGCGGCTGTGTTTCTGAGCTTGGAATCTTCTTTTGGCTAGCTTCACTCCTCTCGAATATGCTTGTCTCGCTTGTAGGTATTCTGAGCACTGCTTTATGCAATCTTCACCCTCACTTTTGAGCCAAGCCTTCTCAGTGCGGTGCATGGCTTTTCGCAAGACTGACAAGTCTTCTGTGAACCACAGTTGCCCCCTTTTTGTGCCGGAACTAGTCACCTTTTTCAGTCTTGATTTCATCCCTGAAACTAGCTCGTTATACACATCAGCCAATTTGTCTCTGTGTCCTTGGACATTTCTTAGATCCTCCATGATGGATTGAATAAAGAATTTATCATCATCATGGCCTATGTATTTGGTGAAGACTTCATTGTCAAAGACCTTGTCACTACTTTACTCCCTGGATACATCTATATATACTCAAGTCCCCACCGTTAGGTCCCATTGATTTTAGCAACGAATGGTCAGGGATATGGTAGCCTTCTTCTTGATAGCAATGAACTTCCTCACATGTTGACATCGTTATTACTGAAAAGTAGGTGACTTAATCTAATTCCAAATACAATAGTCAACAATTAGCTACCTGATGCACCCTTAGCAGAAATACAGGTGAAATCATCATGACCTTTTTGTCCATTCACAAAACAAAAATTGGAGTTTTGAAGACATTTTATTCGCCGCCTCCCAGGGTCTGGAAAAAGACTGCATCCAAAACCTTTACATGGGGGGGAGGGGGGCGGAGTCAAACTACCATCACACACCCCTTATCTCATTTCATCAAACATCTGCGCGAAATGTAGTGTAGACGTACAGAAGAGTAATCCTTGCTCACAGGAATGAGGCCACACTAGGACGTTTATGGTCTCTAAGGTTGAGCCCTATTGGACATGGGACCTTATATAAGGCATTCGAATTGTATCCTGAACGTTGCAACTGGCTGCGCGGAGCCGTGGGGATCAAAAATCACAAGAGCAAAGAACTTGCTATTTCAAGATGATCTACGGTTGTAAGGTAAGTTTGTTCAATCAATATAGGTTAAAAGGTAGAGCCGTGGATGGCGATAGCCTCTCTAGCGCACTTGTCCTACTGCGCTAGTCTCGCGGGGCCAGACCCTTTCTTGGCTATGGTTTCATGTTGCGGGTGCCCCAGAGGATTGTACAAGAGTTGGATATACTATCCCCTTCTAACACATTGACTGTTAAGCACCAATAGAGAAAAACCCGGCGTTTTCTTTCCTTTGAAAGTGGTATACAAAGATAAGAAGTACTCCGACTGAGTGTACATAGTGTAGCCGACTGAAGATTGCTGGCCAAATATAGAGGAAGTGATCAATGCTTGGACACTTTCCGTTTTTCTCATTCTGACTTCCGGGAAGGAGGCGAAGTGCCCGAACTATCTTAGGAATAAGACACCTTGCTGACTCTAGAACACATCAAGACAGGCATGTCGCTGACACTTCTCCTTGTCACTCTTGAAGAGTCACTTCCTGCTCACTCACTGAAAAATCAATTCTCGGACCCGTTAAGGAGAATGATTACTGACTGACATTGGGAAGGCAACCATGCTCAATGTACCATACAAACAGTACTGATACTGAGTTTGGTTATCAAGGTATGGGATCATAACAAGACATCGAAAAATCAGACTCAATGTCCCTGTCAAACAGGACAAACATGACGGATTACGTAATTGACTTTAGAGTACTGAAGAATTCGAAGGTGATGAAGAATAGCCATAGAATGGGCGGAAAACTGGATGAGCTAAACTGGCATAGAATATCCCCCAGGGGGGATAAAATAAACCGAAGAGGGGCAAGATATCCTAGGATATGCTAGCCCTGGGGGATAAAGTATCGTAGTTTATTTTACCCGGGGGATAAAATAATGGGGGGATAGAATGAACCGTGACACCGGATTTTGGCATTCACATGAGCACATCAACCCGGGTTTGATGCAGATCGAACCCGGTTTACAGAGCTACCAAGTCTCACGCCCTGGGCTTGAGTCTCACGCCTCCCGCTGATTCCTCTAGCTCTCATGCCTGGATTGACAATTCTCAAGCCTCAGGGACAGTGAACAGACAAGAAAAGAGCTCAAGTTCTAACTGTTGCCTACTATTAAAGCACTTAGCTCTGCTAATGTAGGAATCTGACTCTCATACAGACTTGAAGTTCCATTTGTTCCATTTGTAGTATCATTTATTGAGTTGTTGTACTGAGCACTTGGCTGGAATGCCAAAACACTTGATACGCTTCGTGGCGGCCATTTTGCTATGACGTTTGCATATAATTATAATTATTCATAAATCTGAAACAGCTAGCTAGCTAAGGGGAAAAAATTACAATCTCATTACTGGGAAGTTCTTCACCTTGGCTCTAGAGCAGATGTTACCTACCATATAGTACAGTGGGGATACTACCTAATCTCAAGCCTACAGAATTCTTCACCTTGGCAGCTATGGGTTTATGGATCCTGTTGTGGAGCAGGATTATGATCCTGGCTTCGATTATCAATCGATGTCTTGTTATTGTGCAAAATCTGAAATGTTACTAGCAATCAGCTTCGTGTCGGCTATGCTTCTCTTGCCTAGTCTAGCCGCTAGCCCCTACTTTGTCCTCACGCATGGGGGCGGGCCCCCACACACGATGGCAAAGTAGGGGCTAGCGGCTAGACTAGGCTTGTTGACGTATGATGGAGATGTTTTGTAGGCGTCTGCACTGAACATGAAGCACTACCAAAGTCTTTTAACACAGCTAACCATACACTGCGCGTCGCCATCACTGACACACTTAGAAATTTCCTTGGCAGGCGACTGAGCCCGGGAGATGCCTTCTTACAAGCAGTATCACTTGTAAAGACTGTTGCATACTATTTGCCACTGACAAACAGTGACTGAGACGAGAAAAAGCGCAAATTCGTCGATGCTCGCAACTTTTTTGCCCACTGCCGTAAACTACCGGTAATGGTTTCATGTAGTGGGTGCCCCTAGAGGCTTGCACAAGAGTTGCACAATCCTCATAGCGCACCCCCTCACTTGATGTTCCGTTATTTGGCTAGCGGCTGTGGTGGGCTGCCCCTTATGCAATAGCTAGCGGGCACCCGCTACATGAAACCAGAGCTGAAAAGGGCTCTGGTTGTTGGCCCACAACAAAGAGGTGTTACGAAACACCTAGTCCGGCGTTCCCACGGATATTACACAACAACAGTCGAGCTAACTTCCAGACCCTTTCTCGGGCGCTTGTGCAATACCGGAAAGAGTCTGGCCCCGCAAGACTACTGCTGCACTAGTCCAGCCAGCTTTGGACCCACGTATGGTGAAAGCACCAAATCACCGGGGGCAAAAAGGAAAAACGTTTTTCTTTCCCGCCCCTGGCGCTTTGGTGCTTTCGCCATACGTGGGTCCAAAACTGGCTGGACTACTGTTGCGCAGGGGGGTTGGTCAAGGTCACATGCCTTCAAAAAATGGCCGACGCAACTGCTTTTTACTGTGTATTTTACCTATACTAGCTAAGAGCAGACATATTGCAAGAAACACGTTATATCACTTGTTTCTTTGCTTCTGAGCACACAGTTGGACAAGGACTTTCAGAAAATGGATGCTTCCCCGCCCTTCCCCAGCATCTAGGTAGGTTTTGCAAGCATTTTACTATGCCGGTGTACGCGTGTTCGCTGAAGCTGGCTACCAGACAGATTGAGCCTAATCTGGAGTACTGAGCAAGTGCTGCTGTGGAAGCGACTCCTTAGAAGCTGGTAGCAAGTCCTCATTGATTACTTCAGGACTGCAAGACTGTTAGGTTGACTGCTTCTGCAATGAGAGTGCAATCGGCAGTCACGTCCATGCAATCATCTTGGTTCTGTACACGATTTGTTACATTCGACAGCAGGGATGCTAGAAATGACTTAAGTGTGCTAGCAATCCTCAAGAAACGTTGTGATAACTTGCAACAACTCAATTGCGAAAGCAGTCCGACAATTAAGCCCAATCTACCGTATAGCTCCTTGGCTACATACGTATGGGTCATACCAGGGGCGCGAATGCAGTATGAGGCCCTGCCATAGCTCAGGATAGGCACACTCGGCCTTGGAGCACATATAGCTATACAATACACGGAGACACGATTGAAATGTCAGGAATGCAATTATTAAGGTGCTGGTATTGTGCAATCTCAGGACCTTGTCCGACCTCCCTCCCAGTCTTGTTCCCCGCCCCCCAAAAGGTGGTCTGGCACATTTGTTCCAATATTCTGATTAATTGAAAACTTTCGGTATGTTGCGTCACATGTATGCAAGAAGCACAAGGGATTGGGGCACTTACCAGAATCGCCTCAAGGGGTGGTAGTGGACATTGAGAAACTGTACCAGGCCACCGTTTGAAATTGTGAAAGCGGTCAAATTGGGTGCAAACTGGTCTCATTTGATAGAATACTTAAATACAACTCATGTAGGTGAGCGAATGAAACTGTTACATTGCGTATTGCAAGACATGGAGGTGCTTGCCAAGATGTTGGCAAGCGCCCAAAGGGCAGTATCAAAATATCGAGCAAATGTGCCAGACCACCTTTCAGGCCATTGCAAAATGGTGGCCGGAAGTGGGCTGGAGACGAGACTACCCCCCCCCCCCCCCCAGAGGAGGGTGGCCACGTATCACGTAACTGTGTCCAGATTGAGCGCGCGGAGAAAGAAAATGGCGTCTTTGACTGATTGTCCGCTGGTTCATTTCTAAGTTTGATCTTGACACAAACTAATTCAAGGTGATTGTGATTGCCAATACCCGCAAGAATTCCCAATGCCTTGTTGTAGATGTAACAAGTCCGGAAGATGCACGAACTGTACCTGCGTTAAATCATCGAAGAAATGCAACAGCTGTCTACCGAAGCGATTGGGTAACTGTAGGAATGACAACCAAGACCAGACAGAACAGGAGACGGTAGAGTTCGAGCCACAATCACCCCAACAATCGCCAGTTCAAGTACCACTGCAAGCCATTAATGAAGAAGTGTCGCAGTCGATCGCACCTGACTTACTGCCTCCTTTTGAGCCTGCTCAACCTACAAACTTTACCTGGGGGAATCGGAGTGCTGAGGAAATATCAACCACCCTCGATGAGATCTACGATGAGACAGTTCACTGGAGAAAGAACCTTTTCAAGGTGCCTTCAGGTAAGCAAGGTAAATCCTTTGTGGCTGAACTGGCACGATTGTTTCAGTCATATGCTGACCAGTCTGCTATGGAAGCAGTGGCTGTTAAAGCTGCCATGATCCTACCAGCTCTAGTTCTCCAGAAGCCATTCAGAACGTCAAAGTCAAAAGATCACATTGTATGCATGGAAAGAAGAATGGGTCTTTGGTGTGCTGGCAATTTTGAGGCTATACTTGAAGAAGGCAGGGCAATTCAAAGTAGGTTGACCCAGTATGTGAGCAGAAGGGACAATGACAATGATGCAAGAAGATTTGCTGAGCTGATGATGAAAGGAAGGCTGAGAGAGGCCACGAGACTATTGTCTGGAGAAAGCGGCAGGGTTTTACCCCTTGACAGGGATGTGGATGAAAGCACAACAGTGAGGGATATTCTTAGAGATAAACATCCTAATGGTGAACCACTGAAGTTCTCTGCCATTGCACCATCTGAAGAGAATTCATTCCACCCAGTTATATTTGAACAGATCACCGGAGCTTCAATCCTCAATGCATCCCTGCATACAGATGGCAGTGCAGGTCCATCAGGTATAGATGCCTACGCATGGAGACGTCTGTGTGGATCCTTCCAGAAGGCATCAACAAACCTCTGTGAAGCACTTGCCAAGATTGCAAGAAGACTTAGCAGCTCGTTTGTTGATCCAAAGCTCCTGACGCCCCTTGTAGCATGCAGGCTTGTTGCCCTGAATAAATGTCCGGGGGTGAGACCGGTTGGCATCGGGGAAGTGCCTCGTCGCATTATCAGCAAGGCAATCCTTGCTGTGATACGTTCAGACATCAGAGAAGTGGTCGGTTCTCTCCAACTGTGCATTGGCCAGAGACTGGGATGTTCCATACATGCCCTAAATGAAATCTATGAGGAGGAGGCAACAGAAGCTATCTTACTAGTAGATGCATCAAATGCATTCAACAGATTGAACAGGAAGGCTGCTCTGAGTAATGCAATGAATTTGTGTCCTGCCATTGGCACCATACTGGTCAACATGTACAGATCAGACCCATGTTTGTTTATTGAGGGGGAAACCATCATGTCAAAAGAAGGTACAACTCAGGGAGACCCACTCGCAATGGCAATGTACGCCATTGCCACAATACCCCTCATCAGACAACTGGAGATTGCCACATGTGCAGAAGTGGAACAAGTATGGTATGCGGATGATTCAGCAGCAGGTGGGGGGATTGAAAAGCTTCGCAAATGGTGGGACAGACTTCTTGAGATGGGTCCTGACTATGGCTACTATGCCAACCCATCAAAGACCTGGCTGCTAGTCAAAGAAGAGGCCTATGAAGAGGCTATGCAGGCTTTTGGTGCCACCAACATCAAGATAACATCATCAGGTCGCAAATATCTTGGCACAACCATTGGTAATGAAGAATTCAAAGAAACATATGTCAGAACTAAAGTAGAAGAGTGGAAAGCAGAACTGGAGAAGCTGGCAGACATTGCAGTGAGTCAACCACAAGCTGCATACTGTGCACTGAATCAAGGCCTCAAGCACAGATGGTCTTGCCTGTCCAGAACGACGGAAAACATCAGTGAGCTGCTACAGCCAATCGAAGAAACCATCTGACACAAGGTCATCTCAGCCATAATAGGCAAGAGTAACATCAATGACATAGAAAGGAAGCTTCTTGCCCTGCCAGCCCGACTGGGAGGGCTTGGGATTGACATTCTACCGGAGATGGCAGACCAACTGCACGTTACATCCAGAGCCATCAGCCAGCCCTTGAAAGACGCAATAAGAAATGGTAATGGAAACGAGGACCTGATTGATGCAGAACAAGACAAGGCAAGAAAGTCTGTGAAAGAAAAGAGTAGATCCCAGCAGAAGAGAATGGCAGCAGAAATCTGCGACCAACTACCGTCAACCATGAAGAAGGCAGTGGAACTGGCACAGGAGACAGGTGCATCAGTGTGGTTGACAGTTATGCCTATTGAAGAACATGGCTTTGCTCTACACAAAGGTGCATTCCGTGATGCCATGGCCCTGAGGTATGGGTGGCGACCACAGGGAATGCCAAGTACCTGCATCTGTGGGAAGCAGAACGATGTCAGCCATGCTCTAAGCTGTGCTAGGGGAGGGTATGTCATCATGAGACACAACGAGATTCGAGATGCAACGGCCACCCTACTCCGGGAGGTGACCTCAAGTGTTAAAGTGGAGCCCACACTCCAGCCAATTACAGGAGAGAGAATGAATCACCAATCAGCCAAAATGGATGATAATTGCCGACTGGATGTGAAGTGCAGGAGATTCTGGTCAGGCTCACAAGATGCATTCTTTGATGTGAGGGTTTTTAACCCCCTAGCATCGAGCCACCAGAGTGCCAGCATTCAAGCCATCTATAAAGCGCAGGAGCAGGAGAAGAAGAGGGCATATGATCAAAGAGTGAGAGAAATTGAACATGGATCATTCACACCCCTTGTTATGTCTATTACAGGAGGGATGAGCTCATCAGCCACTATCTTCTACAGCCGATTAGCAGGGATGATTTCAGAGAAGAGAAGTGAGGCATACTCCAAAGTGATGAACTTGATAAGATGCAGGATTCGGTTCAGCCTCCTCAGATCGGCCATCACTGCAATTCGCGGTTCGAGATCCAGCAATCATGTCACCCTGTCAGGACTCAACCTTGATTGCATCCCCATGATCATTGCAGAGGGCCGCATTCCCCCTGCAGCTGATTAACCTTTATGCACCTCCCTCACCACATTATAATACCTATTTGTTACATTGTACTTGTGTGAACTTCTATTATAACTCTTAATGCATGGACTTTTAGTTTATGTTGGGCAGTGCGCATGTGTGCCCTATGTATAATAGTAACTTGTTCCTACTGTGTCCAGGAAGCACGCGCGTAGTGAATTTATACACATACACACTGTAAATATTCTGTATTGTAGGGCGACCCTCGCTTTCTCGCTCAAGCTTGCAGGTATCCGCATACATTGCACACCATTCGAAAGCGCTGCTGAAATAGAATCTAAAATTGATTCTACCCCTCCCTTACCCCTATGTCGCAGAGGTGGTAGACGGCGGAGAAAAGGGAGCTTCTTCTTGTGCAATCGAAGATAGCAGGACGCACGAAGAAGGTATGCAAAACTGGTCACCCCTTCTGCAGGAATGACACGTAGGAAACTGCCAACTTACTCCTTTCCTGGTCGCTTGCAGCCATCATGCAACATACTGTGTAGTATTATTCTCTTACGCGGCGACGTCATAAATGGGTTGCGCAATCAGAATCGTGGCCAACCTCCTCTGCCCCCCCCCCCCCCCGACTGCTGCGCCAGCCTGCCCGTTCGCCATTTTCACTTACGCTAATGATATTCATTTGACCACACATGATGTCACAAAGGTACTACATATATAGCACGTGACCATTCCCGTATATGCTGATATACGTATAAGGTCCAACTTCCCTGTGAATGTACGCACGAGTGCTCTAGATCTCTTGGCGCACCGTCGACTGCGAAACATCTAGATGGACAGCAGCAGAAAAGGTGTGTGCATACTTCCACTACATGCACCAAGTAAGGTAAAACGGGGTAACTTGGAACAAAATTTACTTTTCTGTGTCTCGTAACCAGACAAATTAAGCTGGATCGCCGATAACGTGTTAACACACGAGGTTATTCCTCCCCAATCACAGGACAGTAAACAGACTTGGATTTCGCTCGTTCTTCTAGGCATACGGGCAATGAAATTGCAGCCGTGTAGAAAAATGGCGGATGGGGTAACTTGGAACAGTTGCGGTTAGGACAAGCTATGATGCCGCGATGTTGAATAAGGAGCGATCAGTCGTAGGTCGATCATCGGCCACCACGTGAAGAGGTTCACTACCCGAGTCAGAGCTTTCAGTAGCTTGGTGGCTTTGAAGAATCTGTTTACGATATTATATTTCATGTTTGTCGCATTTGAAGATGAGAGTAGAGGACTCCGCGCTGACGCCAGACGTCCGGGCAGCACAGGTCAGGAAGGGCACCAGGTTGCCTTCAGAAACGACCAAACTAAGTGTTTCTAGAAGTGCCCGTTCCGCTGTTACAAAGTTCGTTCCAAGTTACCCTGCGTTCCAAGTTACCCCGCCTTACCTTACAAGTTGAAATGTTTATTTTGCTGTTTGTTACTGGCCTAAACACTTTGGTATGACTACGCTCCTATCTTAGGTTTAAATGCGGCGTGTATATTCATTTAACTCTGGTGACTCTCTAGTAAATCGTACGATATATATAGCTTTATTTTTCCCCAGAATTCATTTTACTGGCAACCAAACCTTAGCCTCGTACCCAGTAGTCTCGTTCCTAGTCTCGCGGGGCCAAACCCTTTTCTTCCTGTCTTACGTAACCCGCCCGCCCGAAGAAGAGGGTCTGCACGGGTGTTCCTAGTCTCGTCCCCAGCCCACTTCCGGCCGCCATTTTGCAATGGCCCGAAAAGGTGGTCTGGCGACTATGGTCGACTTTCTTGGGCCTGGAAGCCAGTTCTGATTACGTAACACTGGTGGGAACAGCGAGGTGTGAAATTTGTACGGGCAAGATGGAAGTGCCACGCTGTGCTGTGCGTTCCTGCACCGTGGCAAATCCTTCTTTTTGCAGGCGAATAGAGAGTAGCCCTTAGGTTCTCGCCTTTGCCAAATGTACGATCGGGCTTCGACTTGCAGAAACTGAAAGTAGTAACCAGTACGTGTGTCGAACGTGCTTTTCCAAGCTGGAGAAATGCAGCAAGGCGGAGGGAAGAGTGGCGAAGCAGAGAAACGTGCCTGCCCCTGTTGGGAGGAAAACGAAGACGACGCGCCCCTTTAAGAAGTCCAAAATCGCCTCTTCCTGATCTGTGGGCTTCTCGTAGCCGGGTATTACGTATGCTTCCAGAATAACACTGTTCACTGCGGCCGAAGGTAGCCTTGCGCCCAATCTTGGGAAGCTCACTTCTCCCATCGAAGCTGCCATCTCGCTGCTAGCATACATCTATGCTGCTAGGTGGGTGTGAACGCCAGAGGTGTGAATGTTATGCAAAACATGCCACTAATGAGCTGTTGTGTAATCTGATTGGCCAGCACACATTCCTGCTGGGAATGGACTTCCGGGCCCAAGAAAGTCGACCATAGTCGCCAGACCACCTTTTCGGGCCATTGCAAAATGGCGGCCGGAAGTGGGCTGGGGACGAGACTAGGGTGTTCCAATCATATGATTTGGAACTTTAAGTTTGGAATGGGAATGTGCTAAGTTGTCACGAAGATATTTAGCAGTCGAACAGAAGCTGTCAGTCTTCCTCGAGGCGAAGCGCGCAATGGTTTTCGGCAGTGGAAACATGTGTAGCTGCAGTCCGCATCGCCACCAGAACTCTGTAAACCGGTTAATTGGGATCTATCTCTTAGGATACTTGCCTAATGCGCTTACTTTGTGCGCGACAGGCCTTTCATACAGCTAGCTGTATCTCTTCAATGGAAGTTTTCCCAGACGTCTCCTTCAGCGTATATCACTACAAGGTAATGCGTTCCGTGTTGCAATTGTCCACTTTCTTGTACGATTTTTTTCGATGTATCAAATGCAGTTACACTAACACGCAAAGTTAGCTAGCTAGCTAGCCGCTAGCCAACGAGCATTGGGGCATCGAACATGGAGCGGCTTTCCACATCACACTGAAACAGCAGCTTGCAAGCCATTGTAGAGCAGTGGTATGATGCTGTTCTTTTTTTTCAGAGGCAAGGGCAAAGAATGACGTAATAGCTACGTACTGTATGTACGTTTCAATCATATCCGTTGCCGAAAACCGTTGCGAGCCTCGCCTCGAGGAAGACTGACATCTTTCATTCGACTGTCTTCGTGCCAACTTAGCACAATTAGCTTTCATTGTAATGATCGGGTGGTTGTTATACTAGCTAGCTGTGCTGTACCTTAAGCCTTTGTTCGAACGCGTGAACGAAGCCTGGCGACCTGTGCGGGATCTGCTTTCTCTTCGACATCGATTCTTCCAGCTGAATAGCTATAGGAATGCACACAAGAACAAAATCGAAAGGATTATACAGAGCTGCCGTGCAAGCTTATTGGGCAGTCATGTTGCGCCAAAATGCCGCGCAAACCGTAATACGTAGATAAGACCGTCATCTTAGAAACAATCTGTTGCATACAGAAAAAATCGTACAGTCCCAGATACAGCAAGAAAACAAAGTTAAGACATTGTTCTGTTCTTCCATCGCTCCTGTTTTCGCTGCAAAACTTCTGTTTCTTAACTGCCTGCACTTGAAAAGGAAATAAAACATACACGGTCGCTATGTGTGTGGTGAAGATCGATGATGTAATGCCCAAAACTCCAACTTCCATTTCAAACTAAAGGTTGCGTGAAAAACAGCTGTGTCTGGGAGTTGGCCTATGCGGAAGCTGTGGTGGCTCCTAGCTTTGATTATCTATTGACGCCTCCTTATCGTGCGAAATCCGAAGTTTGACTACCAATAGACTGGTTGCGCGTAACTCAGCAATGTTGTGGTTAAGACGATAATTGCATATGACGTCATCACTGGTGGCAGTTTAATACATTGAAAAAATAGGGGAAAAGGTGTTGCACCGGCAGCCTCGAGCGCTTCGTGCTGAATGTTCCCATTTAGATGGCTCAGCTGAATGGTTCGCACGAGTACGCACCTGATGGTTGTTGATTGAAGTTGCTAAGGCATACGGTTGCCGAGATCGAGACTCGTGAAGGGGGATTCGCCGACAGGAGCGACCAGAAGGTGGTGAACGAAGACTTCTTGACACGATTTCGGCGAAAGCACCACAGCAGGCACCGAGATGGAGACCTCTGGAGTGGGACTGAGCGGCGAGTAACGGCTAATAAGGCTATGACCCGCACCCTTGCGTTACCATTGCTACCTGTAGCTAACTTTGATAATTTGTAGGTGGTAGTTCAAGGAGAAGCTATTCTGTGTGCAGGAGTGTCGAAAATCCTGTAGAGAAGTATCGTTCGCCACATTTTTGTCGGCGAGTGCCCCGTTATGAGTCTCGATCTCGGCGACCATAGGTCGTATCAACCTCAATCAACGACCCACAGGTGCGTACTCGTGCGAACCATTCAGCTGAGCCATCTAAATGGGGACATTCGGCACGAAGCGCTCGAGGCTGCCGGTGCAACACCTTTTCCCCTATCTTTTCAATGTATTAAACTGCCACCAGTGATGTAAATCTTCAGGGACACCAATTGGTAAACGTAAGCTTACTCACTGTCAGCCCCGTCAGCCACAGCGTTCCCCAGAGCGGTGTCCTAAGCCTGTTCCCAGCTTGTAACCAGTTCCTTTCTCAGCTCTGGTTCGTAGGCCGCTGCCGGATTGTTGCTTTACCCTGTTTGTCGATGAAACAAGTACCATATAGCGGGAAAATTTCGCGATTTTGTTCAAAACTAAACATTTCACGGTTTTAATTTCGCGATTTCCAACCTCCAAAACAACTCCTTGGCAGGCAAACTACTTAGTTGAAGGGAATTTTTGAGCATGGAACAGTAAGATAGCACTTAAATGGCTAAATTCACTGCTGCGCTACACGGCGGCCATCTTATTATGACGTTTGCATATAATTATAGTGATGTGTGGAGAAAATTTGCAAAGGAATACGGTAAGCTGAGTGACCTGTGCATCGTATGCTGTGGAGTTAGCAACTATTGTTATCGCAGCTGCAGTTCTCTGCTATAGACCATGGGCCCAAGCCACGCCCATGTTCTAAATCGGTATTTAGAGCATAGGGCGAACACTGCGCGTGCCACACCCATGCTCTAAATTGGTATTTAGAGCATAGGCGAGAACGCTGCGCGTCGAATTAGAACACGGCTGGATGAAATAGCCCACAGTGCAAAACAACAGCTGAGGTGTCTACGATGTTTAGAAGCATTGTTTAGACGCACATTACCATGGCAACGGGATCTATATTGGTATTTAGAGCATAGGTGCGAACAGTGCGCTTGCTATGCCCATGCTCTAAATTGGTATTAGAGCATAGGCGCGAACGCTGCACATGGAATTAGAACATAGCTGAACGAACAGGACCATGGCGCAAAGCAACAGCTGAGGTGTCTTTGATGTTTAGAAACGTTGTTTAGACGCTCATTAACATGACAATGGGATCTACATTTTAATAAAGCAATGGGTGCAGATGGTATCAGTGCTAAGCTTAGATTGGCTGCCCAAGGTATCAGTAAAAGCCAGACATCTTTGTTTAACTCAAGTCTGGATGCCAATCAGACGCCATCCAGCTGTAGTTCCAGTGCACAAAGCAGGAAATGCTGAAATGATGGAAAATTAATGCCCAGTATCTGTGCTACCTGTGTTGACAAAGATTTTTGAGAATTTTGTGCACTAGCAATTGAATGACTATTTTTTGGAGCACAGTGTTATACATGCCACACAGTCTGGCTTCCGACCTCAGCATACAACACAATATGTGTGTTTTGGCATGGTGGAGCAGTGGAAGAAAGCACTGGATGAGGATCAACTTGTTGGTTCCATTATGCTAGATCTAAGTAAAGCTTTTGATACTGTGGATCATTCTATTCTTCTAAAGAAGTTGAGTAAGTATGGTGTAGTCGGAAATGAGCTGATGTGGTTTCAGGATTATCTATATGATCAGAAGCTAAGAGTGAGATTTGGGAATGTGCTATCATCATGGAGTAGTGTGTTGAGAGGAGTGCCCCAGGAGTCGAATTTAGGACCTCTACTATTCATCTTATATGTCAACGACCTACCCTGTGTGGTGAAGTCAAGTAAGGTAATGCAATACACTGATGATACCACCTTGTTACTTGTGAGTGGGAATATTGGTGAACTGAATGAAGGTTTAACCCTGGGTGTTGAGGAAGTTGCAAAGTGGGCAAAGAGAAATAAGCTGAAGCTGAACGTTAAAAAACAGATGTTAGTACTGAGCAGTAAGAGAAGAAGAAGTGAATTAGATGGATTGGATGTGAGACTTGATGGTCAGCTACCTAGAAGCAGCAAAGTTAAGTGTCTTGGTGTAATGATTGATGAAGAATTGTCATGGCACAAACACATTGATCATATTAGAAGAATATGTTTTTTGGCTCCATCAACATTAAGAAGATACAAGGATGTTATGCCAGCTGGTATGTGTAGGAGGTTCTTCATGGCACTTATTATCTCACATATTGGTTATTGTTCTTTATTATGGATGGACTGTGCGAAGAGCCTTAGAGATAAAGTTGAAAGGATTCAGAATTAAGGATGAGACTAGTTTTATCATGTCCAAGAATGCACCAAGCACATCCTTAAGAAGACAATTGCATTGGGTACCATCCGACAGCACGGCAGTGGTTGTTTGTATGCTGTAATACAAATGGAAAATAGCGCTACTCCCGAACAGAAGCAATAACCGGCAAACGTGCCTGCCTGCGAGGAAGGAATGTTGTACAGTTTACAGAGCTAACCTTATTTCCAAGCGCCAGTATGCCCTCATATAGAAAGCGTCATCGCCTGTTTCAGTGTTTCGTCGTCTTATTATTACTCTTCTTATTCTTCTCCATCAGCTGTAGCTCACTAATGCCATGAAGTAGCAGAGAAATTTGCATGTGTTTCTTCTGCCCTTTCCGGTCAGAGGTGCCTTTTGTAGGTTTGAAACTGCCGTGGGCAAGTATCACTCATTACACTTACTGAGTCTGTCCAGAGACATTGTTACGCGCGAGACGCCATTTTACGATGGCTTTTTTGACCGGCAGTTTTCGCCTACCGTTCCTTCAATTTCTGTTTAATAGCCTGCCAAGACCGTTAGATGCCCGTTTGGAGGCGGATACAAGAGAAGATTTGGTCGAAGTTAGCTTGCGCATTGTTTCAAAGCATGTGTGGTCATGCACATCCTGCCATTTAAAGTAATACTTGGTTAGCTTCCGGTCACCATTTCTCACTATTTCCGGTGACCTAAGGCGGAAAGGTGCTGACGAGCTCCAGGACTAGGGTCCTATATATACCTGCACTGATGTCCTGTGGTTGCAGGGCCAGAGCCACATGATTTGAAGTGGTCAGGTTCTATTGGACTGTATAACAACATACTTCTGTAGGGGGGTATGGGGGCATGCCCTCCAAGAAAAAGTTTGAATAATGTGACCTGGAATGTTGCTTCTGAGCGCCCTCTGGCAGGTAGCCATCAAAGGGTATTATATTATACACACTTGTCATCTTTTCAATTGCAACATAATAACCTATCCAAACGGAAGTAATACATCTTGCACCCACCCACCACAGCCTACCCTAGGCTGCCCACCCAGCCACATCCCACAATGTGCTACACACCCTGCCATGCATTCAGGGCACATTCCTTTGTTGCCACTGCTGTTTGGAAGCCTTTCAAGTAGATCAGCCATTGCTTGTGTGCAATTTGCATTCCATAAAAAGTCGAGAAACAGGGGTGTGTAAAAATGTTTTCTCCAAAAACAGGGGAGATGTAAGGATGGTGCAGTGTGTCTCTGAAGGGCATGGCAAACTACCTGGCGGAAAAAACGTAGGAACAAGGAGAAGGGCTGGTCCTTGCAAAGAGGGGGACCAGCCTATCCATGCAAACCATCCCTACATTTGCCCCTGTTTTTGGAGGAAACATTATTACACACCTTAGATTTACGACGACTAAAGTACAGATTACTAGTGGTATTCAGATGTCTTCACAGCCTGGCACTAGCATATCTTAAGATCTGGTTCAAAACCAATTCTGATCTAGGACATATCAAGACACGGGGACTAATGAATGTCTACCTGGAAGCACCCAGAACTGATTGACAATGGATGAAAGAAATTGGCAACATTGCAATATTCAAGAAGTATGTATAATTATATTCATCCAATCAACATTTTACAGTACTTTTTGGGTTGGTTGTCCCGACCGGATGGTTGCAATTGCAACCTAGTGACGTCATTTTTGCATGAGCTTTAGTACACCTAATTCTATTGGCGGATGGTGTACAGGAGATTCAGGGTATATGGCGAAGGCGGGTGATCTGAATCACTGACTGGTCGTGATTTAACAGTTTTCTCAATGGCCTGGATGCAGGTTACAGAAATTCGTTGCACGCGATCGGTAAGAGTCTGTTCAGCCCCCGCGCCGTCTGTTCACTTATCGTGAAGGCGTTTTCCTCTTGGTACAGAAACGTCCCCACCATTAGCTTTAAATCGTCCATATACGCTTTATTCCAGTCTTCCTCGTTCCAAACACTGCTGCTTCAGCTAGACTTGTAGCCGCCATAATGACATCACCAGGTTGATAATTGATAACTGATAACCAATTGCTTATATCCGGTCGGGACAACCGACCCAAAACGTACTGTAACTGATTTAATCTTACAATTATAATTACACTCTTATGACTAGCAGTACACTTTAGCTATGTATTGTATGTATACTTGCAGGACTCCCTGGTAGATCAGCCAGTTTGAGCTGAAGAGGCCATCCTAGTTGCAAATTAAAATTAATGAATCTGCTGATTATGATGTTTTTGTAAGCGTCCTGCACTGAGCAAGAAACACTACCAGAGGCTTTTTGCCACAGCTAGCGATACGCTGCACGTCGCCATCATTGATAAACTTAGCGATCTGTTTGGCAGGCGACTGAGCCTGGAAGATGCTTTCTCACAAAGCAGTATCATTTGTAAGACTGTTGGCTACTAATTGTCAGCTGCGACACGAAACCTTCTTGCTCCTTGATCTTTGAATATGCAGTAAAATATGAAGAAAGATGGTTTTGAACCTAACAAACAGGGAGCATTGAGTGCAGCCATTTTAAAATGCCTGTCCATGATAATTGGAGCTGTATCACAACGGAGAGTCTTTCACTAGGCTTTTTATTAGTATCACTCTATTAACATATTCGTGAAGACATATCGTTTGATTCAGAGATGGTGAAATGCTATTGGAGATTTTTAGCTTTGTAAAGAACGACATAAGCGCCACCATTTGTAATGATGGTTTATTTGTATTATTATATAGCATATGTATTAGTATTACAGGCACATTGTTGAAAGTTCAAGAAGATGGCAGAGTCGATCGGTTTTGCAAGCTGCGTGCGCCGACACCACGTATATCAAGAGCTCTGCACTAAAGCGGAGGGAAAACACTGATTTGCAGCAGGAAGACTCGAAACAGAGAGGATCTCTTTCCCGTGGTTGTCTTGAAGAATGGCAAAGTTGTCGGACATGTTCCTCGGTCTTTGTTGTGCATGTGCTCCTTGCTCTTGTGCCGAGGTGGGTCGATGGCCTGTCGCATCACTGGGAAAAAGGAGCACTCGAGTGATTTACCAATTGTAGCATAGGTTCCACGCTTTTGTCCAGCTTTCACAAATTTCCCATTTCCTTAGCTACTACCTTCTGGACTGCCAGGACGGCCATCGCTGGTACTGCTGTTGAGCAATCACCACGGATCAGGCTTGAAAAAGTGCTCTATCATCTTTGATATGACTCTCCGAAAGTACAATGGGAGATAAGACAGTGGTATAATGCTATGGATTTCTTCACTATAAGATATGCAGAGATGGAAAATGTCGCGAAATAGATGTTTGTGTATGTGACTTCATTTGCGAAGATTGCAGAAATTTTGTCTTGTGAACATTTCCACACATTCAGTATGTAAGAGTCAAAAGCTAAGATTAGCACATTGTGACGATTTGGAGATTCTCCAGGATTTAGGTAGCCACACGTCTTCTTAGAGCGTTTAGCAAGTTTGAAGTACACCTGACCTTCGGTTGCCGAGAAATCGTCAGTTGATTGTAGCTGACTCGCCATTTGTTTATTGTACTCAGGATGTGAAATGGCAATTGAAAATGGCCACTTAACCTTTAACTCCTCACGAATTTGGTCCTCATTTCATACCGTATAGATGTTTAATATAGCTATAACTGTAGAAATCATCTACTGTAGTGAGAATGAAGCCATTAGCAGAGTGATGCTCGTGTTACACTGACTGAATGTTCCAGTCAGCGTTGTGCAAGAGATCACTTCCGAAGTATGAAATCAAGGGCGGCTTTAGTAACCCAAAGGTACAAACTGTAGTTTTAATGCAGAAGACATACCTCATCCAAGTGCATTCAATTAAAGGGTCCAAAAATATCGTTCGGTGGCACTTTCTGCCCCTTCAAAGTTGCCGATTTCGGTGACCACTTTCAAATTATAATGATTTGCATTTATCTTTGATTTCTACTGGCTATTCTTCACATATTCATACACTAGCAGAGTGGCCCACCTTTGGTGAGCTATGGTGCCTGCCGCCTGTCCCTCGATGCCCTCAGCAACCATGTTACTGCTACAGCTCAAAACGATGATTATCGGTTTAAATTCAAATGTGAGACGACAGCGAATCAAGTCTGGTGAATCCGAAAGTCAATGGGAAGGATAATTAGAAAATGGCGGTCGTCCGCAAAGGAAAAAGCGGAAATAGACAGATAACTCTCTGTGAACCACAAGACGGGTGACGTCAACCCCGCTATAACCTGACTCCTGGTGCCCCCTGCAACCACAGCGAGTTTGAGGACAATGGAGCAAGAAACGTGCGCGCACATAGCAGACACACACTTGCAGACAGACAGGCAGACACTTTCAGCTTTATATATTAGATGATTATGAACATGAACCCATATGAATACCTAAATCTGAAAACAGTATGAGAGCGCCAAAGGCCCAAAATTTTATTTTAATCGTGAAGGGGTTTAGGAATAGCCAGCAGAAAAAGCATGGAAACAGGCTACTCAGCACTATTACGTATTTCATTTCTGTGGAGGTAACTTGGTATTCCCAATTTCCCTGTATAATTATAGAAAGAGCTAGTTTAACGAGTATACCCATTTTCAGTCTGTAAGTCACATCTGCAGTAATAAAGTACATAGTAGTGCTGTGTACCTTATTTCTGTTTTTTTCTGTTGGCCATTCCTAAAATCCCTTTTAAATCTAGTTTGTACACTTTTTGCATTTCCAGCTTTCACTGTGTAATAGGATAAATAAGTACAGTACTTTTTGGATCGGTTGTCCTGACCAAATATTTGCAATGGGTTATCAGTTATCGACCTGGTGACGTCATAATGGTGGCTACGCCTCTAGTTCAAGCAGTGGGAATTGGAATGAGGAAGGCTAGTCTAAGGCGTATTTGGGTGATTTAAGGCTGAGAATGGTGAGGACATTTTGGTAGCATGTGGAACACCTCCAGGAAAAGTGAACAGACTGTGTTGGGGGTGAACAGCCTACTGAGAAAACTGTCAAATCGTGACCAGTTGGTGATTCCAGTCGCCTGCCTTCACCACATATCCTGAATCTCCTGTACTCTGTCTGCCAACAGAATTGGGTAACTAAGGCCCGTTTACATGGAAACGTTTTCGCCCATATCTGTAACTTTTTGGTTGCGTTTGCACCTTTTGTTTACACGAAAATGCCGAAAACGATCTGGAAAACGTAAGTTTTTGAAAATGGCTTCCAAAGTGAATTGTTTCAAAAACATGGTCTAATCGTAGCCGTGTAAATGGGCAGAAATGGAATGATTCAGAAACGATTTCGTTCGAGAGCAAGGTGGTGGCTACTGAAGGCAAAGAAGAAGCCAGATTAGTCCACTAGTGCTTTGAATTGCAGTGCACATAGCTCTCCTAAGAAGTTTCACCTCGTCGTCAGTCGGGACAAACGTGTCTGCTCTTTCTCGTGTGCTGTATCGGCCGTGTTTTTTTGCGTAACTATCGTTCTTCTCTTCTTTCGTACATTTCTGAAGCGCTCAAGACAAAGAACAAAGAATCAAGTGTAGAGACAAAGCGAAGATGGCATTCCCTGTCAGCAAGAAGATTGCAGCTCTCATGGCCCTTTTGTGCAGTTTGATAACCGCTTCTCAGCTAACCTATCTCCTCATCAAGCTCAATAGTACATTGTACTATCAAAGCAGGCAGAGGTTAGCCCAGATATTTGCATCTTTGGGACAAAGACGGAGAATCCGTGCTCCAAATAGGAAGGCAAGAAGATTTTGGATCAGGCCAGGGAAGACTTGTGTTTGGTGGGACAATTTTATGGATGACGTTGTTGTGCCAGAAGAGTGGAAGGAGAACTTTAGGATGCGCAAGGAGAATTTCTTAAAGCTCTATTCAGAACTACGACCATTCCTTGAAAAGCAAGTAACCAACGTGTGGGCACCAGTTGAAGTAGAAAGGCAAGTGGCAGCAACACTGTACTATCTATCAGATGAGGGACAACTGAGGAAACGGAAAATGCATCATGCTGTTTTGGTACATTGAATTCATATAATCTATAATTGACTGGCTGAAGCTTGCTTACGAATAGCAACTGTAAGCATTCGACATGTCTTTAATGATAATGTACTAAAATAACAAGCTACAGGAATACAAGTGCACGTTGTCAAAGAAAGACATAGGAATAAAAGTTAACAGGACCACCCACTGGGGAGGGGTATGAAAAGTATAAGGGCCATCTTCCGGCTGTGAATTTGGTGATAAAGAATTGTCCTCGGAGGTAGTGGGCAGCAATATTGTTTGTTGCTGCCTATTATACATCGGCTGCTGTTGTGGATGCATCATTTGTTGTGGAGGGTGGTACATTTGCTGCGGAGGATACACTGGCTGGTGTGGAGAGTAAAACATGGGCTGTTGCTGCAGACGTAACCCTCCAGTAACGAGAATCTGTCAGCAGTGGAATCTGTCAGCCATCCATGTTGGCAGATAATCTGTCCATGTTGTTGCCATACTGTGTGTCCATTTTGTTCATTTGGTCTAATAATCTCCTCTTCACATCCAGATCATTTTTGCAAGGCCAAGTAGCTGTGAATCCACTGGGAGCTTTCTTTTCAACTTCTCTTGCTTATAGTTACTAAGCTTATCATCCAAAAAAGCCCGTCTTTGCGGTACACAGGTTTGAGAACTGGATTCACCACCACTGGCCTGATCATTAGCATCTACCTCTTCTGTGGCTGAGGGAGTGCTGGGGTCAATGCCTGACGAAGTGGTGTCTTCACTTGCTTGTGGCTCATCAAGGTCCATGCTTTCCACCCCACTGGGAATCTGGTCAGTGGCTGGGGATCCACTCCAAATCTTCTCACACCACTCGAAGTAGAGTAAGACTACTCTACCATGGCCACTTTTCTTTCCTGTATCCACAGCTTGCCGGTACTTGAGGGGAACAGACTTTAGTTTGATGACACCACTTGTTTGTTGATTTCCTCCTTCGTGTGTGGGTAGTCTTTGTCTATTTCTGTTGCTTCCTCTGGATTACTAGGCAGCTCTATCAAAAATGCCTCCCAAATATCCGAGTACTTGCTCTTCACTGACTCCCAATCCACAATTTCTGCAGCTTTCTTAACTTTGTAGTCATGCGTAACCTTGAGGAGTAGCTCCACCTCGTCGTCGCTCCACACAAACGCCTGCTCCTTCACTTTTGCCGCCTTGTCCTTAGATATCATTGCCCCCCCCCCTCGCCTTCGCCGTCCGTTCCTTCCCGTTTGCTGCCTGATCCGTTGTCTTTGCTGGGTTGCTTGTCGCCATCTTATTGCACCTCAATTGGTCATTTCCATGTAAACATAGAAACGTTTCTGTGTAAACACGGCAAAAACTGAAGTGATATTTGCTTGACATAAACGTCTTGGGGCAAATATGTTTTTGTGTGAACGGAGCCTAAAGGTCTCGCCGAAATCATGTCACTGGGTTGATAATTGATACCCAATAACCGATTGCAACTATCCTGTCGGGACAACCGACCCCAAAATTACTGTATCAATAATTGGCCTAGTGACATAATTTTGTTGCAATCTTTGGTATACCCAATTCTGTAGGCAGACAGAAGATTTAGGGTGTGTTGTAAAAACAGGCAAACTGGAATCACCAACTGGTTGTGTTTTGACAGTTTTCTCTGTGTTCTGGAACACAGGTTTCAGAATATCATCGCATGAAATCGGTACAAGTCTGTTTAGCTCTGCACTGTCCGTTCACTTGTCATGGAGGCATTTTCCTCTTGGTATGGAAACGTCAAAGTCTTTGATTGTCCAAATACGCTTTATACCAGTCTTCTCGTTCCAGTCACCGTTGCTTGAACTAGACTTGTAGCCGCCATGATAACGCTATCTGGTCGATAACCGATAACTAACAACCAATTGCAACCATCTGATAGGGACAACCGACCCAAAAAAGTACTGTACACTGCACACCCTCTATTTAGTTGGCAAAATTTGTGGAAGTTCTCAATAAATGGCAGCATTTTGGGGTATACTAATGCATGGAGCATAAACTTTGCACTGGTTCCATCGCTGTACTTATGTGCAGCGAGCAAAGTATGGAGTACCCCAGTTCACATTGTTTTGCTTGTACAGCTCGTTCTTGCTCTGCTTTCAGAGTATACCTGAGTAAAGTTGCAGCACAGCCAACGATATTCTTTGAGCAAGCCGACGCAATGTCTTTAAATTTAGGCTGACGTCATTATAGAAATTGGTGAATCTGATTGTCCAGTACAGGATTTCATACTGACACAAGTTGGAGTATGCAATAATACCAGACCCTTCCACAAGGGGGTCTGGCGCGCCAGACTAGATTAGTTTTGGTCTTTAAGCCAACTTCCTTTGCACTTTCTTAACAGAGTAGTGAGCATTGTAACTGTGAACCAGGCATATAAGTTAAGTGTGAGACAACATTTCTCTATGTAATTTGTGCTACCATTGCATCTATAACTGATTGTGTGACATAAGTATAGTGTTCAGGAGTACTACCTAAAGCTCAGTATTAAATGCATGCCTCAGCAAATTACTAGAAGTTCTTTTCAGATGTGCTTATTGTATGTATTCTTGTCTTGTAGGTGGCCATTCATCGGAAGCTGTTATGCAGTTAACCAAATGTGTCACTATACAAAGTGTTGAGTCTGAAGAGCCACCGAAGAAGTGGGTGAGCTTATTCAGTATGACATCACCGACTCTACAACCCCTGTGCGAGCTGAGCGATTGGGAGCCAGCCGGCACCTCCCATGTGTTGCTGGACATTGACATCCCCAATCAGCAGCTGTATCATCTCCCTCTGCTCATCACACCTGTCTGCTGTGTCTACCTCATTACATTCGACCTGCGCAATCGGACGAAGTCCCTCACCAAGATTCACAGTATGCTGAAGACCGTGTACACTCTCTCATTGTATGTACCTGGAGATGGAAGTGAGGTCTACCCGAAGGTGCTTTTAGTGGGAGTGCATGCTGATAAAGTAGAAGGCGAGGACCGAAGCCGTTTTGTATGGGAGCTCAATGAAATGCTGAAGAAGATGCCCTACAACAAGCTGGTTGAGGAACCAGTTGGTGATGAGCCATTCTGGGAAGTCAATGGAGAGTATCTGTCCCTGAGTGACACTGATACACTGTCACATCAGGTGCAAGGTTGCAGCTCTGATCATGGGTTTGAGGTGCAACAGTGGATACGTTGCCACCACAAGCTGCAGGAGGAGCTCAAGGATACTCCATGCATCTGCTACCATGATCTCAAAAATAAAGTGGCAAGCTTACCATCTGGTGCAGAAATTCTGAAATTCAAGGAATTCCTGCAGTTTCTTCACAATTATGGCTTCATCTTTTATCCTTCAGCTGAAGGAGAAGAAGCTGATGGAGTTGTCTTGCTGCAGCCTCTGTACGTGTACCAGCTCTTCACTGAAGTGTTGAAGCTTAGAATGAAGAAGGAGAGAGTGCGTCCCACGATACAACTGCTCTGGTCAGCAATTGGTGCACGCATCAAACCTAGTGATTTGGACAAGAAGTGGTTTCAGCGCATGTGCGTCGACATGGGTCTCGTGTTTGAGGTGGGGAAAGTAACTTCCCCCGAGTTCGTATTCCTCATGGGCCTGGAGCCAAACATCCCACCTAGTGCAGACTATAGCGTTCTCCCACTCCTGATCACCTTCAAGGAGGGTGGTATTGCAGCTGAAAACAAGGGCCTGCTGCCATCACATTTCTTTGCGGCTTTTGTAACAGAGTTTTGTAAGACCCTGACTCAGTGCAATCCTCAAGATGGGAAGCCTAGGCCACAGAAGGATCTGCTGGTATTCGAAAGCATGGAGCAGCATTTTATAATAGTTGGCATAGGAAGCACCCATGTCCATGTGGTTGAGCGCGATTTCTGCATTGAAATTGGCTTTCAAAAGGAGGATTTCGGTCGCTGCAGCAAAGTTGATGGTCTAAAGCGGGGTCTACAGTCCTTCTGCAAGCGCATCTATAATGCTGCCACTGCCTCTGCAAACAGCATCTGCAGACGTTTCAAGCTAGCTGAGTCTATCACACGGTATGGGTTTTACCATTCACGCAAGCCAGATGGCCCAGAGGATGCATTTGCGGATTATGTGCCGGATGATATTGAAGGTTTCATTTTGAAGTGCTCTTGCTGTGAGCCTAGAGTGCGTAAAACATCTCCACTGCATGCAATTTGGTTTGAGGAAGAGTTTGACTTTTCAAAGGTATGCAAATGTTGAATGCATTATTGCTCATGCAATAAGGAATTTGGAGTAACTTCAACGTGCTTCTTTTCTAAACCTATAGGTGACCATGAAGTCTGTCAAAACCAAGAGTGATCTTGTTATTTGGCAGCTCCATGAAACACCCAGTGGTGAGTTTACAGCGGACAAGTTGTAGCATTGAGTTTTCTGTAGTAGTAGTGCATAGTGTACACAAGTAGTCTAGTGCGCTAGGCCAACTCCGCCTTCAGAAAGGCAAAGAGGGTGTAGGAAAGTTTGCTAATTGATTTTAATAATCGTTACTTCACGGACAACTTGTGGATACTAGATTAGGTAGCAGTGCTGCTTCGATTTGCAGTTACACCATTAGCAAAAGACACCTGTGGTCTGTGAAAGAGGGGTAGTACCCAAACGCACCTTGGAAGCTTACCAGCAAGCTACCTGGAAGCAGACTTGTGGGAGAGCATTGACTGCTCGGTGTGTCGCACGTGCCAACGCACGCTCCTTCGTTCAAAGGAGCTGAATCTGACTACAGCGCACTTGAGACTAAGACTAAGGTGTGCAGGGGATCCTGGAAAACTGCGAGTTCACATTCGATCACGGTCCGAAACCCGGAGTGTCTACAGCAGTGAACAGAGCAGTCTCCTCCTTTGGACAGGATGGCAGTGACGGAGTTGCTCCCTACATAGGAATCGATTGCGCTACATCATGGAGACAAATCGGGCGAAACACCTCTGCAAACCAAACTGTTTACTGCACTTTCCTTGGTTGCTGCTGCGACACCATCTTGAAGGGAATCAACCACAAACTATTTATTGCCGACCGGATTTTGGTTGGCGAAAGCTCATTGCTCAGTGCTAATCAAATTCATTAGCAAACTTTCCTAGACCCTCTTCACCTTCTCATGTGCAAGCGCCCGGGGGCGGAGTGGGTCTAGTGTGCTAGACTAACACACAAGCAAACTATGAGTGAGATAGTCTGGCTTGCTAGACCGTCCTGTAAATGCCCAAAGGCATGGAAGGGGAGAGACGGTCTAGTGGCACTATAGATTATTATCGTGCCAATTATTGCTTCGCACCTGACTAGTACTGGCTGATCATAGAGGATTCATTCGAAAAAGCTATATCATTCACTTTGAGTGCAGTGTGTAAGTCAATGTTGGTCCTAACGAGACAT
The DNA here is from genome assembly GCA_964019415.1 of Ianthella basta. Lineage (NCBI taxonomy): Eukaryota > Metazoa > Porifera > Demospongiae > Verongiida > Ianthellidae > Ianthella > Ianthella basta. Next base: position 11,612,835 of record OZ025871.1, on the reverse strand, counting down.
CGGAAGGATACCTTGAAGAGCATCATCAGTCTTAAGGATACGGTCGTAAGCCTGCCGACTGGACATGGGAAGTTCATCATACTCAAGTGCTTGCTACATTGTCCCGACTACTTGAAAGAATGTTCGGCACCATCTTCTGTGTTGATAGTGTTCCCTTTGGTTGCACTGATAGAAAGCCAAGTGGCTGACCTGCACAGAAGTGGACAGCTGGCCACCAGATTGACGCTGTCACTTAACAGAGACAGTGAGTTTGATGAAGCTATTCGCGTACATGTTCGCTGCAATGGTATTGTTATCTACCTCTGGCTTCAGGTGTGGCAAAGGACAGGCACTCAGACCATGTCTTGGAATCATAGATGGTTTCACATGACTCTGTTGTGCACTTGGCTTGGAGAGGGGACTGCTAAAGGCTCAGTGCGAGGAAGGATGCTACTGTTTGGTGTCCTCTTTAATGCAGAAGTGAACGATACCTTAGCTGATGAAGGTTGATCCTGCAGTTGAACGCTTGGCAGCAGGGGACTTCATAGGTGTCAGAATTCATGATGTGGGACTGGACTCTTGTGCACTTTTAGCCCAAAATGGTGCTTGCCTAGGCCAGTTTCTCGCGTAAGGATGCTCTTCTCTCAAGATCATCATAACTACTCTTCATCTGCATTTCCGCATTGTAACAAGCTTTGCAGAGGCACGGAGCTCCATTGTCGCTGAATTCGGCACTGCAATTAAATGCTACGAGCTGCGAAAGAGCCTCACCAGCTGCTGTTAGCATGCCTCGCTTAACCAAGCAGTATGGTTGTTCTAAGGAGCCAACGCAAAGACAACAACAACGATCTGCCTCCAAACTCATTGCACATGCTCTCCAAAGTCTTAAATTGTCAATGAATACTATTACCTGGTATTCCTTCCAAATGCATCTGATTGGTCGAAAGGTGTTATTTAATCTATAGTGCCGAGAGACTGTTCCTCCCCTTTTGTGCCTCTGGGTGCTTATGGGATGGTTTAGCAAGCCTGACCATGAGTGAGGAGACTTGCATGGCTATCCAGTTGGATGTGAGAACTGAAATGTACCTTTCACTCCGTTTTCTGTGGTATTCTGGATTTGTCCTGTTAGCTGGGCTGGCTATTCGTGTGTACAGTATCTTTGCTTTAGATTGCCCCTAACATTATTCAGACCTCCATAGCTAGTGAATGTGCAGTTGTTTGCTGAAAGGCAGCATAAGACTGTTTCATTGTGTTTTCATCAAGCCCAAGAACACACACCATTCTGCAACACTTCATTAACTTCATTAACCAAAATATAGAGCTGGCTTCATTGGCTATTTGATGATGGATTGCAAATGATTTAAGATTGTTATCAGTTTCTACTTTCCCTGCACCACCAGTTGCCCAGCCCACCCCTACTATCCCACCGGTTGCTCAGCCCACCCCTCATCCCGAACCAATGACTGGTGAGTGTGCTCGTTGCTACATATGTTGTTACTGCATGACTGGTGTAGTGGTATGCACTGTTTCAGGGTTTCCCCCCAAAGGGAGGTAGGGGGGCACAGCATCCCCCTATAAATAGCTTTCAGCAGATAGGGTCTCGGTTATAGGAGCCATGGCCTATGGCCAGATATGTCCATTATATAGAAGATGCAAAAATGACATCACTTAGATCAGATTTGTCACCTCTGTGGTAGCATGGGGGTTAGTACAGTGGACTGACAATCGATATCTTAATATTCGAATCTGTCTTCGACCACTTTCCCATTTTTTAAGGGCTGCCGCAGGCAGCCCCTATATTGTTCTCAAATTGACATTTTCATATGGCTTCATGTTACGGATATATATATATAGAGAGAGAGATCCCGTTGCCATGGTAACGTGTGTCTAAACGCTGTTTCTAAACGTCGTAGACACCCGGGTGTTGTTTCATGCCGTGGTCTATTTCGTCTAGCCGTGTTCTAATTCGACGCGCGGCGTTCGCGCCTATGCTCTAAATGCCGATTTAGAGCATGGGCGTGGCACGCGCGTCGTTCGCGCTATGCTCTAAATGCCGATTTAGAGCATGGGCGTGGTTGGGCCCGTGGTCTATAGCAGAGAAACTGCAGCTGCGATAACAATAGTAGCTAACTCCACAACATACGATGCACAGTTCGCTCGGCTTACTTGTTTCGTCGACAAACAGGGTAACGCAACAATCCGGCATGCCTACGAATCAGAGCCGAGAAAGGAACTGGTTACGAGCTGGGAACAGGCTTAGGACACCGCTCTGGGAAACACTGTGGCTGACGGGGCTGACAGTGAGTAAGCTTACGTTTAGCTTACGCGCCGCATCCACTGCCGACCTTTAGGAACGTCTGCTGCGAGATGACAACCCAATAACCAAACGACGTTCTCTCGGCCGTTGTCAGAAATTTCTAACTACTTCCGGATGACGCGTGATGACGCAAGTATGAGTAGTTAAACTGATTCGCTGCCGCTCCTTGTCCAATCCTTGGGATCTATAACACTTAAATGCTGACCAATTGGTGTCTCTGAAGATTTAGACCACTCGGCACTCGGGCGCTTCGCGCCCTCGTGCCTCGTGCTCTAAATTTCAGAGACACCTCTTGGTCAGCATTTAACTATTACATAATACGCCAACCTGCGGTTGTACGTCAATGCTTACATTTATATTGAATGTATTGGGCAAAGTATTGGGTACAGTGGAACCTCACTTATCCGGTCGTCGAAGTTCCGGGCGCCTCGGTCTACCGGGCAGGTGTAATTAGCAAGCCGGCCATTTTATTACTACGTACGCTGACGTCACGATTTCCTTGCACATAGTGTGGCTATCAGCTATTGACAGATTCTGAAATAGTTGCTGAGGTCACAAGAGGTGGAGACAGTCTAGACCCCGAATCAGATGATGAAGTGGAACCCCAACCCACAGTGTCACATGCACAAGCTTTTGATGCATTTGAGACTGCTTTGAAGTGGCTGGAAGGACAGTCTGACACTGACCCATTCCACCTCTTGCTTGTGAGAAAGTGGAGGGATACTGCTGCCCAGAAAAGAGTGCAGACCTTGAAACAAACCACTCTTCTTTCCTATTTAGCCTAACCAGACTCATAAATGTATCTTTATACCATACATGTATATGTTTTTATGCTTTATGTACTTGTGACCAGTGTTTTTATATAGCCATGTACATAGTTCATGAATAAGTTCAGAGTTACGGGCAATTTTAAAGTTACGGGCACCCCTTGGTCCCATACTGCCCAGATAACTGAGGTTCCACTGTATAGGGAATTTATATTGTCGGCCATTTTATTCGGCCGGAAGTGCACCATGTGTGAGGCCAAGGGACTTTGAAAACCGGCTTCTAAGCGACGTCTTAGCGAACTTTGGACGTTTTCTTCCGCCTCTGATCCTGGAACAGACTCTTACAGCACTTCTGGCCGACGGGCAAAGACACAGCTTCGAGACAGCGCCCATCAGGTCATCGACTTTGCCCCGCGCCTTCTTCGATAATGGCCGTGCCCGCCTCAGAGGTCTTCACTCCACCGCCTGGAACACATGACAGGAGCAACGTAGAAACTGGTGAACGCCGTGATATGTAGACGCTAACATTCTTCAACCGTTTGTAGCGTTGAAAAGCTTAACTTGCACGGTTGCCCTTCTGAATGCTCTTCAGAACCTGGCCCACACGTACTGCGCTGTAGCAAACATACGTAGCTTTTGCCATCTCAGACCACTAGCTACTCTGGCGACTGTGAGTTCCTTGGTACATTATGTTTCTGTAATTACTCACTGTAAATGCATGTGATATAAGCAGTCAGGTGTCTGTCTTTGCTGGAGATTTCTCTGTGCATGTGTGTGCGTGTGTGTGCGTGCGTGCGTGCGTGTGTGTGTGTGGGTGTGCGTGTGTGTGTGTGTGTGTGTCTCATGTGTCTGGTGATGGTGTGTGTGTGTGCGTGCGTGTGTGTGCGTGTGTGTGTGTGTGTGTGTGTGTGTGTGTGTGTATGTGTGTCTCATGTGTCTGGTGATTGTGGTGTGTGTGTGTGTGTGTGCGTGCGTGTGTGTGTGCGTGCGTGTGTGTGTGTGTGTGTGTGTGTGTGTGTGTCTCATGTGTCTGGTGATTGTGGTGTGTGTGTGTGTGTGTGTGTGTGTGTGTGTGTGTGTGTGTGTGTGTGTGTGTGTGTCTCATGTGTCTGGTGATTGTGGTGTGTGTGTGTGTGTGTGTGTGTGTGTGTGTGTGTGTGTGTGTGTGTGTGTGTGTGCTAAGGTTACTGAGATATTAAGAAACGATGTCATGTTTACCTATTGTGAGTGACAGAGCTGCGACCGAAGGGAGCAAGTATTTCGAGTTGGGGCGGCAGCCCCAAGAGTTTTTAACTCGAAATACTTGTTCCATAGCAGTTTCTCTGTCTGCTGGTCTCCAGCATTGCATATATTCCTTTTTGCACCATTAGCACAGCCCATCATGCCACAGTGGTGCATGTGAGCATCTGATTCACCGCATACAACTGCTCACAACCATGACATAGCCACTATACTGCCGCATACAACAATGCACATGGTGCACGATACAGAGCATTCCATCCCCCCCCCCCTCCCTCCCCCCTTATTCCTTTTCTGGGGGAAACAGTGCTGTTTTCCAAAAGTCCTACTGCAGATCATGCCAATTCATGCCTCTTTGAATTTCTTCAAAACCAAGCAGATGAGAAGCAGATACAGGGTGTATTCCGGGTTGCTTCTACTGCGATAGGTTATGGGAAGATGATTAAATTTGCAACCACACTTCTTCAGAAATTTACACAAGGTTTGTATGGATGTACAGTAGGTACTGCTTGCACAGTGCATGACAGGCATCGCACTCAGTCCATGTTCATGCTACAACTGGCACTCCCTTAGGATTTTCGTGGAAGTTATTAGGCATGCTGGGTAGGTAATAGCTTGATTCTTCTCTGGACAATCGAGCACACCATGAACACTTGTCGAATTCAATGCAACGTTTCGCCCATCATGGGCTTCGTCAGGCATACAAAACTGAGAATAAAGAAAAGGTGACAACTTTTACACATGCACATGAGCAATGATTGGTCAGTTTTTGTTTACTGTATTCTGACCAATCAGATGAATAAAAATGTTTAATCCTCTATAGGCCTAATTAGGGAGTTCCACATTGGGCTCAGGGGGAACCCCAAGTCCATGTTACAGGTCTTTTTCTTCCTGATATGCACACTATCCTTGATCCTTCTCTCTCTCCATCTACTGGCTCTGTCCACCACTGTCGCCGCATCCCAATCCATACTGTGGCTTGTCCTCATGCAGTGGACTGCATTAGCATTCCTTACATCTCCTTCTTTCACCGCTCTCTTGTGCTCAGAGATCCTTGTCTTAAGTGGCCTCCCTGTCTCTCCAATGTAAACTTCGTCACACTGTGCGCAAGGGATCTGGTACACCACTCCCTTGTCTACATGCTTCTGTGGTCCTTTCACCCTTGTGAGTAAGCTCCTCAAGGTCCTCCTCTGCTGGAACACAGGTTGTACTCCGAGCTTCTTGCAGACATTCCCCAACTTATCCGAGGTCCCTCTCACATACAGTAGAACACACAAGGTCTTCCTCTCTGGCTCCTCTGCTTGTTGCGTCTCCTCCTGTTCTCTTCTTGGCTTCATTGCCCCTGTGATGAACCCTCTTGGGTATCCATTCTTGCGGAAGGTCGTTCTCAGGTGTTCCTCTTCAGCTTTCAATTCCTCTGCTTCACAAATCCTTACAGCTCTGCTTCTCAAGCACTGGATCACCCCGCGTTTCACCTTGTCATTGTGGTTAGATGAGAAGTGGATGTAGCGATTGGTGTGGGTTTGCTTCCTGTAGACTGAGGTTGAGAGTCTGTCATCGCGTCTAGTCACCATTACATCCAGAAAAGGAAGCTTTCTGTCCTCCTCCAGTTCCATTGTGAACTGGATGCTGGGCCTGATTGAGTTTAAATGCTCAAGGAAGTCCAGCAGCTTGTCCCTTCCCTTGTTCCAGATAACAAAGGTGTCATCAACGTAACGAAGCCATGTGGCTGGTTTGGACTCAGCTGATTCCAGTCCAAAGTCTTTTCTTTACTCTCAGTTTTGTATGCCTGACGAAGCCCGTGATGGGCGAAACGTTGCATTGAATTTGACAAGTGTTCATGGTGTGCTCGATTGTCCAAAGAAGAATCAAGCTATTACTCCCTTAGGATGTAGTGTATGCTCATCTACAATGTATGATTCCTATTTGTTCTTTCATGTGGTCTTCAATGCCATATTGTGCTGGTCACCTAACTAGTCTGCCCACACCCCTACGTAGTGTGTGTGTGTCTGCCTTTAGGGCTGGCGTGCCCAATGCCATCTCTGATATTCTCTATAGATCACCCACCCTGACAATACCTCCCTTGACTTTGAATGAGGTCCCTTCGTCATTTTATTTACATACATACACGGGATACAGAATAGCAATGAAAAAGAGCGGTGTGTTGTTTGCTCCTGTCTAGTTTCATCTCATTATCCATCGTATTCTTGTTTTTCAATAATATAACAGCAGTCATTGTGTAATATCGTGCTACTGAAGTGTGTTTGGAGGTGACTAAGACGATGTGCTACAGTTGTACTGTTCCTGCACTTTTTAGGGTAACAATGTGTGCATTAATTGCCTTAACATGTGCCTGTATTGTTCATTAGCCATTTTATTGTCAAACTACTGCTTAATGTACGTAATTGCTCAGTGTTAGTGTGTGTGTGTGTCTGTTGTGCATGTGTGTGGGTGGGTGGGTATTGGTATGCCCTGACTTGCCTACCAGTATCTGTGCATGTGCATGTGTGTGTGCCAGAAGTTCTTAGCTAGCCATTCTGTACAATCCATCCTTGGATGTAATCTGCAGCATCTGTGTACATAGTTTATATGTACAAGTATACGAGTTTCCTGTTCACCAGTGTATGTACTTCGCCTTGCATTGTTTGCTGTTCATTCCAGTGTCTGAAGACAATCCCCAAGAACCACAAGGCAGAGCACTATCAGATCACCATGGAGTGAGTCCCAGCAGTACAGCCCTCCCCTCAGGTGAGTGTGTATGACATGTGACTACCACTAGTGACTACTGTGTGAATACTGCAGTGACCCCAGCCACAGTACACAGCTGTAAGTGGAGTGCATAGTGCACTCTATTGTACTGTAGCCCTGTGTTGGTACACATCAGTGACCTGCTCAAAGTGGGTGGAGGGTGGTCCTACATACAGAGAGCATGGTCCTATGGTGAGCATGAGATGTTGGCAGGTTTGTGTGTCATGACTGTTCTTTTTCCATGCAGCTAAAGAAGTTCTTAAAGAATTTCGGAAACATTTCATTGAAGATGTAGAGGCTGATGTTGTTGCCTCTGAACTTAAGTACAATAGCATTATTCAATCAGGCTGCCAGGAGCAAATCTCAAGGACTAATGATCGTGCTCAGCGAAATCGGATTCTACATGACCAGATGGCGAGCAGCTGCACCAGAGAGGCATTGATTGCTGCTTGTGAGATATTCATTGCGGAGGAAGGCTATCCAAAAATGAAAGCTCTTGGTGACGCCATGAAGAGAAAGTTGAAAACAGGTAATTATTAAGAACGCCTGTGTGTGTGTGTGTGTGTGTGTGTGTGTGTGTGTGTGTGTGTGTGTGTGTGTGTGTGTGTGTGTGTGTGTGTGTGTGTGTGTGTGTGTGTGTGTGTGTGTGTGTGTGTGTGTGTGTGTGTGTGTGTGTGTGTGTGTGTGTGTGTGTGTGTGTGTGTGTGTGTGTGTGTGTATGTGTGTATGTGTGTATGTGTGTGTGTGTGTGTGTGTGTGTGTGTGTGTGTGTGTGTGTGTGTGTGTGTGTGTGTGTGTGTGTGTGTGTGTGTGTGTGTGTGTGTGTGTGTGTGTGTGTGTTTGTGTGTGTGTTGTGTGTGTGTGTGCATGTGTGTGTGTGTGTGTGTGTTTGTGTGTGTGTGTGTTGTGCATGTGTGTGGGTGTGTATGCCCTGACTTGCCTACCAGTATCTGTGCATGTACATGTGTGCCAGAAGTTCTTAGCTAGCCATTCTGTACAACCCATCCATGTATGTGTGGGCACTTTATAATTCTGCAGCATGTGTGTAGTTTGTATGTACAAGTATACGAATTCACCTGCATATATACTTTGCTTTGCATTGTTCACTGTTCAATTCAGTTGCTCAGCCCACCCCTCCTACCCCACCGGTTGCTTGGCCCATCCCTCCTACCCCACCGGTTGCTCAGCCCACCCCTCCTACCCCACCGGTTGCTCAGCCCACCCCTCCTACCCCACCAGTAGCTCAGCCCACCCCTCCTACCCCACCGGTTGCTCAGCCCACCCCTCCTACCCCACCGGTTGCTCAGCCCACCCCTCCTACCCCACCGGTTGCTCAGCCCACCCCTCCTACCCCACCAGCAGCTCAGCCCACCCCTCCTACCCCACCAGCAGCTCAGCCCACCCCTCCTACCCCACCGGTTGCTCAGCCAACCCCTCCTACCCCACCAGTTGCTCAGCCCACCCCTCCTACCCCACCAGCAGCTCAGCCCACCCCTCCTCCCGCACCAGTAATTGGTGAGTGTGTTTGTTGCAACGTATGTTGTTACTGTATGATTGGTGTAGTGGTATGCACTGTTTCCATTCAATACTGGTTGCAAACAATAGTGTGCTATGCCCTTTGAACTCCCATACAGTACTCCTGTTGGTACTAGGACATTCAGTAAAGTGCACACAACCTTGCTGTAGCTAGTACATGACTAAGAGTGTACACAGACCCAGCATTCAACTGGGCAAAGTGCACTCCGCACTGCGCACCCTATAAAACAAAGCATGTACAGTACACTATGTATTCTATCCTTAATAATATTTGATCTTTTCCAGTCTGTCCATGTCTTGTACATTCATGTGGCAATAGAAGTGGGCATCTGATTGGACGACACTATCATGTGACCACAAACATGGTTGCTCTAGTTGTGTGCATATGCCTCGCAGCAAGAAGTCTCTGAGACACTCTTTGCTCCTTAGAGTGGAAGACCATAGCGTCGTGAACCTGCACTGAAGTTGGCTGTTATTCTCCCGTGAGAGGGAGCTGCTCTGGCTTCCTGCGTGCAGGTTTCACTATGTGGGTACTTCAGGCTGTTGGCCTTCGAGGCTGCTGTAAGCCCTCTCTCTACTGCAAAGTACACTATTGCATTGGACAGCTTGCTTGTCTACGGTGCTACATCGCTGGCTAGACAATTCCTACTACTGCTGGAAAGGTAGTCTTTTTCAATACCTGCAATACTGTGTTCCTTCTGCTTCTTTAGCTATTCTATTTGCTTACTGTTGCCAGTAAGTCTCACCTCATTTCCTACTGTTAGTACATGCGCTAACATTGTGTATAGCAAGTTACTCGAGTGTCAGGTATGGATGCATGTGCACCCCTAGTGTATGCTTACATAGATCTCGTTGCCATGGTAACATGCATCTAAATGATGATTCCTAATCTCTGAGAAGCATTTCAATTGCTTTGCGCATGATTCTGAATCCCATAGACGTACGTGGCGGGCAGAGTGTGTGTAAAGTTTATATGACGTCATCACACCCATTTTGCATCTGCTTTAATACGCACTTTTCACTGCAAACTATTCCTTCATTTCTCGTCTAATGGCCTCCCTACTAAGTAGTATTAAGGACAGACCTTCCCACTTCCATTGTAACCCCGCCCCTCCTACCATCATGTCTGGCATGACCACACTGCCTCGTGTTGACAGTTCAGCACCTTTTCCCTTCTGTCTGTCATGTTACTCATGGGACTTCCCCTCTGCTACATCACCTCCATGTCTATAGGGCACTCACATGCACAGTAGGAACTACATCTCCAAAAGTTGACTGCTTGCACCACCATTTTGTATACCAGACTCCCCCTCCCTCAGCTATTAGAGGGAATTTATATCGATATTCTTCGTTGCCAGGGCAATGGCGGGTGGTTGAGCTCCACAACCATTGTATAACTGCAATAAGAAGCCTCTTCTGTGGTATAACAGGATGTAAGAAGCTATATACTTGAAATGGCTTCTTATTCCCTGTTATACCACAGTCATATATGGAAGGTGTGAACTGATAGCCACACACACAAGATTATTGGCGTTTGACCATGGGGCTCATTAGGAGACCTCTCCTCTAGGCCTCTTGCACCAACTTGCGTGCTTAAGAAGAACTCAAAGCACCGATCATTCTCCTTAACAAATCACAGAGAGGCTTACAATCATTGTCCGTGCAACAGTACTGCTGGCTGTCCATGTCGGTGTGGCGCTACTTCCATTGGCCTTCTCTAGAGTAAGACTTCACTAGACCTTCTTCTGGGGTGAACAATCCACGAAATTGTCAGAGCATGAACAGAAGCAGCCAGACACTAACTGAGCCATCCTGAATTCACTAAGACTTGCCATAATCCAGCCTAAATGGAAATATAAAGCCCCAGCAACAGAGTATATCACTCATACCATGGCGCTTTGGTGTATATGGATTTTAGACACACTCGCCCTTTGGCGCTGCGTATCCTCGGGCCTCATGTGTCTAAAATCTATATACACCTCAGTGCCGTGGTATAACTAATACTTAACTCTCTCACGATTAACATTACCCCACCCTGATTTCCAGCACTCTACTTCTCCCACTCCTCTCTGCTAAATGTAACAGGTAGGGCTGGTTTGAATTTCTTATCCCATTTCACATACCCCTACCATGCAGCTCTAGTGTATACATGTTGGTAGATTGGTAGAGACATGTGGTCGGCTGTGGTCACACACAATGTACAAGGTAGTGTTATGTTGGTGGGCAGTTGTTTAGCTATTACCCCATAACCATTAATGGGTAGCATGCTCTCCTGTCATGTGCAGAGCGGAGGAAACATGAACCTCATGGAAGAGGCTCTGACCATTCAGGACTTGGATTAAAACGGAGTTTTGATCACCATGATGAGAGAGACCATTCTGATCACAGTAAAAGATGCCATAGTGGTCACCATGGCAATGAAAGAAAGAAAGAAAAAAGAGACAAGCTCAATGGTGAGATATTGTACACTCTTAGGGCTTAATTTAAGCTACAGTTCCTGCCTTTAGGCAGTTTAGCTGAGACTACACTTTGCCATGGGCAATGTTGTGTGTCTGTCATTTCCACTCCTGCACTAAACTTTAGTTTCACTGTGCCATCACGAAGCCACTACCTGCAGCATCACAACATTGCATGCTTTATCCTTTCTAACTCTCCAGAACAGCATAAGCGGCGTAAAAGGGAGAGGACAGAGCAGGCTAGTAGAAAGGGGAAAGAGAGGCTTGTGTCAAGGAGTCATGAAAGCAAGCAGAGGAGAGACCAAACGTCAGGAAGTAGAAGGTGAGTCATCATTGTCACTGTTGTTAGTAGTCTTGCAGTGTACGTATGTGGCTGTGAATGTCCCACATGTGTGGTATGTGTGTGTGTGTGGGTGGGTGGGTGGGTGTGCATGAGTGCATGCGTGGTTGCATGGTGTAGTAGTGTAGCTATGTGCATTTGAATTTGTTCACACTGTAGGGATGACAAGGTTGACCAAAGTGACAGGCATAGGGCTGACAGAATGGAGCGAATTGACAGGCATAGAGATGACAGGGATGACCGAAGTGACACACATAGGGATAGCGGGGATGACCAAAGTGACAGGCGTAGGGATGGCCGAAGTGACAGGCGTAGGGATGACCGAAGTGACAGGCGTAGGGATGACCAAAGTGACGGGCGTAGGGATGATCGAAGTGACAGGCGTAGGGATGACCAAAGTGACAGGCATAGGGATGACCGAAGTGACAGGCGTAGGGATGACCGAAGTGACAGACGTAGGGATGACCGAAGTGACAGGCGTAGGGATGACCGAAGTGACAGGCGTAGGGATGACCGAAGTGACAGGCGTAGGGATGACCAAAGTGACGGGCGTAGGGATGACCGAAGTGACAGGCGTAGGGATGACCGAAGTGACAGGCGTAGAGATGACCGAAGTGACAGTCTTAGGGATGACCGAAATGACAGGCATAGGGATGACCAAAGTGACGGGCGTAGGGATGACCGAAGTGACAGGCGTAGGGATGACCAAAGTGACAGGCATAGGGATGACCGAAGTGACAGGCGTAGAGATGACCGAAGTGACAGGCGTAGGGATGACCAAAGTGACGGGCGTAGGGATGACCGAAGTGACAGGCGTAGGGATGACCGAAGTGACAGGCGTAGAGATGACCGAAGTGACAGTCTTAGGGATGACCGAAGTGACAGGCATAGGGATGACCGAAGTGACAGGCGTAGAGATGACCGAAGTGACAGGCGTAGGGATGACCGAAGTGACAGGCGTAGAGATGACCGAAGTGACAGGCGTAGGGATGACCGAAGTGACAGGCGTAGGGATGATAGGTATGACCAAGATGACAGGCATAGTGCTGTCAGGGAAGGAGATGACTGGAGTGAAAGGTGTAGGGTTGACAGGGATAGCCAAACTGTCACTTGTAGGGATGACAGGGATAACCAAGGTGACAGGCATAGGGCTGACCGAAGTAGTAGGCATCAGGAAGACAGGGATGAACGAAGTGACAAGCATAGGGTTGACAAGAATGACCAAATTGACAGGTATAGGGAGGATCGAAGTGACAGGCATTGTGATGGCTGGTATGACCGTAGTGACAGGTGTATGGATGATAGGTATGACCGAAGTTTGAGGCATAGGGATGACGGAAGTGACAAGCGTAGAGATGACAAGGATGACCGAAGTGACAAGCGTAGAGATGACAGGGATGACCGAAGTGACAAGCGTAGAGATGACAGGGATGACCGAAGTGACAAACGTAGAGATGACAGGGATGACCGAAGTGACAAACGTAGAGATGACAGGGATGACCAAAGTGACAAGCGTAGAGATGACAGGCAAAGAATTGACAGAGGTAAGTTGAAGAGTATTACTATTGGTTGGCATTTGATTGGTTGATACTTACATCATAGTGACTTTCCTCTCCTTGTTGCCAGGGCAAACCACCTGGAGCATCCCTAGACCTCACTCAGATACAAGTCTGGTGCTTGGGGAGAGAGGTAGGAAGAGGAGCTTCCAGCAACGCCAGGAGGAGGAAATTAAATAATACTGGAGTCCCTTACTTACTGTATTGAAGTATTTTTATAGTAACCTTTAATACATTAGTTAACGTTTTGTACTTTTTGTAGTATTTACTGTGATCAGACTGTGGTGTATGTTATAATGATTGTGCATGTAGTGCATGTTGTAAAATTAATACAATTATTAAGAGTTAATTGAATTGACAAGTCAACTTATAATTGTAAGACGTACTATAATATAGTATTAAGTATAGGATTGATGATATTAACATTAGTGCATGCACTATATAATGTTAATTTCATCATGCGCACGGCTGTAGATGTCATATGATCACTAATAAATTTAATTAAATATACAATAATATAATTATAGGCACATGTATGTATATACATGTGCAGTTAATTAGCCAGGCTATATAGCTAGCTGTAGCTATAGTCATGCATGACCTGCATATACACATGCATAATAATTATGTGTGCCTAAATATTAATGCAGGCGTATGTGCATAATATCACGGATAAGAGCTGCAAAGCATCGATCATTATTGGAAAATGGCAGTTGGTCAAAAAATATTGCATTGGCAACATTTGAGGAGCAAAAGCTGGGATAAATTATTATACTGAACAATTTAAACAAATTACTGTGCAATGATACAATGCCTTTTATAATTACATTATTTGAAACGATAACTGTGCCCTTTGATGCTATATTTCGCTTGCTGTTTCATATCATACCATGGCAATGTATACACTCAAGTGGAGAGCGTTTATAGTGGTAGGACAACTCCATCTCACAATGTGACATCAAACACGCGACACCACACGAGTGATGGGACTACCTCTTGCAAGTAGCGTGAACCATGGAGTGGCTGGAGAATGAGCAACTTGAGTTGTCCGACTATGGTTATGGTTAACATTATTATCTTGTTGCACAACTGTATACTTCACAGGGCAGTTGATAAAATTGTCTACACCAAATGCAAATCAACTTCATTAATGAGAATGATGGCTATTACAGTAGGTCATTGTTAAGTGACTGGTTTGTGACTGTAGGTCACTGTCATGTGACTGTCATGTGACTTCACAACACTCCCATCAAAAGTACACACATTCTGCTTGTAGTGTTATTCCCTGACCTTTCTGCAGTGGAGGTGGAGGAAGTGTCATGTGAAAGTGGGTAGGATGTTGTGTGGCACTTGGAAAGTACAGTAACAATGAATGTATTATGCAATGCACATATTTCGTCAGCTGTCACAAGACTAGCCTGCTGATCTGTCTTTGCTACAAACAAAACCTTCACTACCAATTACCATTTGTGCCACAAGCTACTCTGTCCTGGTCGTAAACTGCAGTGGAGATGGTCTATGTACCATGGTTATGCAAACGAAAGACAACGTTGTGGACAACACAGGGTAGGAAAGAGAGGAGGGAGGGAAAAATGGCAGTGAACCGGACCAGGGCCAATGATCGGCTGTTGGCAGTGACCAGTGGTTCAGCTCCCTTGGCTAAAGGTCTGGAGGTCATTGGCCCTGGTCCGGTTCACTGCCATTTTCCCCTCCCCCTCTCTTTCCTACCATGTGTAGTTCACAACGTTGTCTTTTGTAAATTGTGGTGGACATGTAAGTGGCTGCACTTAGCACTACGACTTTGAACCTTCGCATGAAAGGATTTACACCACAATTCCAGCAGTGGCTATGAAAACCTACTCATTATAGCCAAACCATTCTTCCCACACCACTTGCCCGTGTTTGCTCCTGAAGGGTCTGGGAATGAAACTACTCCTCTTATGCAATACTATTCACAAAACTGCAATAGTAATATTGTGAGTGCTTTCTTCCCATATTACGTATTTACAAGCAATGATACAGTGTTGGTAGGTTAACACATGTACCTACTCTGCCATGTCCACCTCTTGCCCCACTCACACACAGTCCACTCTCCTCATCGACGTGTCTGTTAGTGACTAGGTCATCAGCGAGCTGCTCTGGGAGGTCTCCTTCCTTCAGCTCTGTGGTGAGGTTCCTCTTGAGTTTGTCATCAAATAGGATCTGAATGTGGAGCTGAGGGGCAAGGAAGGGGAGGGGAGGGGAGGGGATGGGAGGTGAGGGGGTGGGAGTAGGGGAATGGGGGAGTGGAAGTGGAGGAGTGAGAGTAGGGGAAGGGTAGGCAGGGCGATGGAGAAGGGGTGGAAGGTGGGAAGTGGAGGGGAGGGGAAGAAGAGGGGGAGGAAATGGAAGGCAAAGGATGGAAGAGGAAAGGAAGAGGGAGGAAAGAGGACATGTGAAGTCCCAACTATCACAGTACATGCTACTGCATGTTGTATGTAAGACACATGTCATGGCAGGTTGGTCAAAAACACACACACACACACACACACACACACACACACACACACACACACACACACACACACACACACACACACACACACACCACATACACACCATGGACACATGGTAAAAGTACCAGATATCACTAAACCCAGGAGTAGACTACAGCTGTACAGTGCACACACATACTGTAAGTAGCTGAACCATCAGTTAACCTGAACTATTCGCTGGTGAAGGAGAACCACCTAGCAGCAGTATCCGACACACACATACGCGCGCGCACACACACACACACACACACACACACACACACACACACACACACACACACACACACACACACACACACACACACACACACACACACACACACACACACACACACACACACACACACACACACACACACACACACACACACACACACACACACACACACACACACACACACACACACACACACACACACCTGGACTACATTGGCACAGTATTCGACCATGAACTAAACAGAGTGAAGTCCTCCTTGCAGACCTACACAGTGTACCCTCCTATCACTCCCATCTACACTGCAGTGGTGTCCTCTTACTACACACAACAGCGCTCGCCGAGAGAGCTCGGCCAACACTCTAACTCACTCACCCAAGTGCCGTATACAGCCCCGTGCCTTGAAGTCGGAGAGGGTAGCGCCTGGGTCTTCCCTCAGCCCCGTAGATAGACAAGTCGAAGGTAATCCTCCCATTCTTACTTGCCCTTTACGCGCACGGCAGTCAGAGTCCGTCTCGTCTCCAAGCCGACCGTCACCGCAGACCCCCCGCTAGTGTACCAGTCTCTTCTGGGCGTCTGTACATTTGTACTGCTAACTAAGCGTGAATGTCGTATTAAAGAGCACTAAATTTATACAGTAAACTAGCACTCTCTGCGTATAAACTGTATTTCCGCTCCGCCCCCCTTTCTGAGCGTGCAAGGCTCGAGGGCGTGCCTCGGCTTTCTTTGTAGCAAGCCTCATTACAGTTAATTTCAGTCGACTAAACGTGGGCCAGAGCTACCAGCCTGGGGAGTGTTGGAGGGAATCTGCAGCCGTTGAAAGGCAGTCGCAGGAGAAGAAGTTTGACCAGGGGGTTCTCCATTTTCACGCGGGATAACTGTGTGACTCTCTTTACTTCAGTCTTCATCCGTGAGTGCTGCTCATGTCATTTCTATTTGTCCTCTAGTTGTACAAACATGCAAGCACTGATCAACCAATTCCCTCTTTCTGTCCCATGTAGAACATGAGGCACTCCCACAATCAATCCAGAGCTCGTCAGCGTGTTCAACATCCCACCTACCTACAAAATGTCTTTGATTCTGCTAGACTCAGAAATACTACAGGACATGTCAGATACTTTTTGGGAGCAGTTGTGCGTGTGTTCGTCCTGTATCTAATCCTGCTGTTGGCTGTGTGCATCTCAGCACAGCTCATCACATCTCCAGGATCAGAGATACCAACGTCAGGTTGGTGGGTTGATTCAGGCATGCCTTGTGTGTATGTTGTACGTACACAATATCATTGGTGATTCACAGTCACTGTAATTGCCAAGCACTTGCTCAGTTGGACCTTTGATGAGAATTGTGTCCAACATCTGTTATGTAGTCATCCGATTCAAACTCTGTTTGCAGTAACTGGTTGCTGTTGAGAGTTTCAATTTCTTTCCGTACGTAGACCCCGACTGGCCCAATCCTGACTTGTTTAGTGGTTCAATGGATGATGTGTGGCGTCATGTCGAACAGGATGATGAATGCTTCCACTGTCTCTTTGAAGAGTGGATGAAAGATGACCCAGGAATGAGTGACCTACTGAGCTGCCCCCTCTCAGATGAAGTAAGGAGTAGTGTTGTGTCATATTCTCTGTTTGCTTTAGGCTGTAATCACTGCACAACTAGACGAGTCGTCTTTTGTGTTCACAAGAATCACAACAAGTGATTGGACTCTGGTTTATGAATGTAGTGTACAATACATATGCCTATGTAATGTGCATGCATTATACTAATTTGTGCACATTACGTAGAGGCCATTGTTATACACACTCGCTGTGACCATTCTACTGTAGTCTTACATCACCAGCAGGCATTTCTCTGCCTACCTTGCCAAGATGTATGTATAGGTGTGATGTGGTGTGTGTGGTTGTTGTGGATGGGTTTTGATTCAGTACATACTCAACATACTACTGTTTGTACTGCATTCCCAATTGTCGTCAACCACTCTGTCAGGAGGTGGTACGTGTCACTCTTCCTGTATACGTAGGTGACCACGATTCCTGTACATGTGAGACCAACCCACCTTCTTCCGTCAATGAAACGCTGCACAGCCTTCAATGCCATGATCAGGAGGATGACTGTTTTGGTCATCACCTTCCTTCGGCAAGTGGCAGTGTCTCTCCTTGTCACGTTCCTGGGTTTATCTACTTTACTCCATGAAGAAATGCTTGCTCACCCAGCTACAAGAAAGAAAGGTCAGAAGGCAGCTTCATCAGCTAGATGCTACAGCTATTGCCATTTGCTAGTACACGTATAGAGTGTAGATTATTAAATGAAACCTATTGATAGTGAAGAGTTACTGAGTGTAATTGCAGCGACCGGATCTCACAATCAATCAATCAACTTTCAGGATGTTTCGGTCTAAGCACCTTTTTCAACAATAATAAGGTCCTCGGAGCGAAACATTCTGGAAGTTGATTGATCGATTTATTGTGAAATCCAGTTGCTGTGATTACGCTCAGTAACTCTTCACTATCAGTACTCCTCACGCAGCAATGAGCCTATACTACATCATGAAACCTATTCTTCAATGCTATAATGTACGTAGGCGAGAAGGATGCCTTTAGTCCACGCCGAAAGGAAAGTGCATTTGAGTTCATCTTTGTACCCAGTCCATTCACTATCGGTGTGGCAGTTGTGAAGAGGTGGGTCCTGTTGTATGTGCACTGTGTCTCACTCAACAGCATGTGTAGAAGTGTAGGTAGAAGTTGATAGTGATGAAAATGAAAGTGTTATTGAATCAATTGATTGCAGGTACAAGCGCCTAGCAGTGTACAAGGAACTTCATAATCTGTTGCTGAAGTTTCCTTCACTAAAGCTACGGAGAAGAACAAAGTTTGCGAGAAGAATACATGGTCAATTAGTGGTGTCATTCTCTGTCCGGAGGTCCTGTGTGATACGCATTAGGGTAAGTGAGCTCCACCACACTGCTCTGCACACCCTGCAGCTGTCACAGTGTCATGTGTAACACATTCTCTATCACTTTTGATTTCCTCTCAACCATGTATTGCTGTCCCATGTGGTGTTTCCCTTGCTCTCCCATGCACAGTTCAAACACTCCAAACCCTGTCTTGCACTGCTAAGATGCATTGCTTGCCTTGTGAAGAGACTGTTGGCTAAGGCTGTGTCTGCTATGCCTTCTGTCCTTGTGTGTGGCCTACTGCTCTTGGCAGGAGATGTGGAAGTCAACCCTGGACCTATCACAGGTATGGAGGACTTGAGGGCACCTTGAGTTCAGAAGCTGTGGTTACAAGATCGCTCATTATATTGTGATGGTCTGGTCCGGTTCACTGCCATTTTCCCCCATACTTTCTCACTGTGTGTAGTTGTCAATGTTGTCTTTTACTTATTGTGATGTTTAAACAATTGTACTATTGCAGTATGTCTAAGTTATAGCCTCAATCCAAGTCTGCAGAGACCTAGGGACATTGTGCAATCACTTTGGGCTTCACCCTTGGTGATATTTAGTCTTCCTTTGTTGGTCTAGCCACATGCAGTGAGACCTTTCCATACTGGTCACCATGCAGTGACCGTCAGCTGTCTGTTAGTCTCGCAAGCCAGACTGTTGCTTAGTACCCCCCCCCCCCCCCCCCCCGCAAAACAGTCTGGTCACATGAGCCAGCTTTCTGTGGCACGAGGTGGCCAGGATCTTGGCCATCCAATCAGATCACAGAATAGCCAATTATGATGGTTCAGTTCACACGTAATGGCTCTGGGTAGCAGCTATCCCACCTACCGTATCCGCTCTAAAAATTCGTCATTCTCATTTTCGTGAGGGGAAAAAAATATGCTCAGGTGTACTCTAATGGTGACGAATTTCCTGTCCCTCTAATTTCTGCCATTGGCCTCTAATTTTCGTCATGAGCAGGAAGTGTTCTAAATATTCGTCGGAAATGCCTGCAATATGGCTGCGACGGCCAAGGAACAAAGCCTAGGAGCAAAGCCAACAACGCTCGCTGTCGTCTTTGTCCTTCTGGCATTGTTCCGTTCGTCTATAAGCCTTCTCGATGGTGTGTATCTCGTTCATTTTCCTTTTGGTGCGACAATGGAGTTCAGCGATCGCGAATCGCCCCAGATCCTTCTCGTTTGGACGGTAGCCTCGCACTGCTGTTCGCATGGTCAACGTGAAAGCGGCCATTTCAGCAAGGAACGCCCATACTGAAAAGCTCTCCAATGTTTCGCCTGCGCTCTAATGTTTCGTCCGAAAACTCTAAATATTCGTCACCTTCGACGGTCTTCTCCATTCCAGCTCTAATTGCCTCAGAAGACTACATTTTCGCTGCACTAGGGGTGACGAATTTTTAGAGCGAATACGGTAATTGAGTGCGCTATTTCCATCTGAAATATCTATGAACTGTTGCAGCCAACTGTAGATGTCTTGCATGAAGTCAGTGACGACTGTGAGCTATAGTTTCTTGGCTGAGTGTAGCATATGCAGTAACATGACTAAATAACACAACGTGGAAGCTATTTCTGATTCCGAAAAAATCAATCTCAGAGACACGGCAGATGACCTGTCAATCCTATTTTGTATCTCAATTGCATAAGCTAATCACTCACCGTATTGTGCAGTCATTACACTATTCCATACAGATCCATGCAACAGAAAGCTGGCTCATGTGACCACATTGTGTCACAGGGGTATTGGGCAACATTGTCCTTATTCCCGGTGTCCTTTATAGAGAGGTGCTCTATTTCCGGGTACACTTTATACCATATGGCGCCAAATTTCTAGGAGCACAATTTTTGCAGAAATAATTTTTGTGGATCAGAGCCTAGTGACTATTTTATTGAAGTATTTGCTATTAACATTAAGTAGATAATAATAATAACCACTTCAATAAACATCGCTTGATAATGACGTGTCTTTAACCGAAGGCTTTGAAGGAGTGGATCATGGAGGGAACATGCGGACATGGCAAGCTAGTGAACTTTTTTACGTGGAGGCTATGACATTTGATTTTAGCATTTCCTGCAAACTGTCTGGTGCACTCTTATCACTATGGATTGGCCTTCTTCAGTACTGTTGTTAAGAGTTATTAGGCATGCTGAGTTGATAGTAGCCTGATCCTACTTTTGGACGATTGAGCACACCAGGAAACACTTGTCAATTCAATGTTTTCACTGAATTGACAAGTGTTTCCTGGTGTGTTCGATCGTCCAACAGAAGGATCAATTTACTTCTTCAGTACTGCCAGCCAACAAGGTGCCTGCCTTCATAAATATGAGTGTACTTGGCTTTTTGCGATAGCTTCCATTACAGCTGACCACTATTATATTCACTGACAAATACGGTATACCACCACGGACGAACAAGCAGTGCCTACTCTGACCGCTAAAGAAGTAGAAGAACTATTGAGTGACTTCTAGACTCAGACTTAACATATTGTGATCCTTCTGCTTCTGTAGCTATCGTATTTGCTTACTGTTGCCAGTAAGATTTCTCACTGTTACAACATGCACTAACATTGTGTATAGCAAGTTACTCGAATCTCAGGTATGCATGCATGTGCACTTCTGAGATAGCATGCACCAGACAGTAACAGTTACTGATGACCCATGCCACCTGCCCAGTGTAAATAATAGCTGGTATCCAGCCAGTGTCAGCCGGAAATGATGGCCGGTGGACGTGGTTGAGTGCGAGACTAGGCCATGCAGCCATCTTTGAAAACCAATGTATGCTAACACTTGAAAACCCATACAGAAGGAACATGAAATGGAAGGGAGAAGGACTGGGATCTCTTATACCTTGTCACAGTGTGTCATTTGTTGTATTTGTTCTTTACAGTATATATATAATTTTCAGTTGCAGGCATTCTCAAGAAACATGAGGATGAGTTTTTTCAAGTCATCAATGCAAAGTTTGGCCTGCTTAGACTTGTTCGTAAAGGTGTCATTACAGAGGATGTCAAATCTAGCATAGATGGATCCAGTACCAATATTGACACACAGGAGATTTTGTACTCCCACTTGGAACGTCATGCTGATATGAACACTTTAAGGGAGTATTGTAAAGTGGCTATGAAGGCAAAAGAATGTCCCAAAATGCAGGAGTTTGGGAGGAAAATATTGGCAGAGCTGCCACAAGGAGGTTGGTCATTGTGAGTGCTTGTGTGTGCGTGTGTGTGCGTGTCTGTATGTCTGTGTGTGCATGTCTGTTTGTGTATGTGTCTGTGTGTAGTATATGTGTTGGTGTGTGCATAGTCTCGCATAGCTAGACTGCCATTTTGCTCCGACTCCACCCTCTGGCTACGCAAGACTAGTGTGTGCACAAGTGTATGCAGTGTGAGTGATGAGTTAAAGAGTGTGTATTGTGCAGTGTGTTTGAGATCTACACTATTTTGTATGGATACAGTTAATTGTGAGCAGGCTATGGACAAGACTAAGTGTAGAGCGCTAGGAAAGAAGGCTGATACTCTCACCCTGTTGTTAAACACAGTAATAATAGTATAATGGACTGCACTATAATTATGGTACTACCCTCACTCTCCTGGGCAAGGAGAAACGGCAAAATGGTGGAAACAGCGGATAAAATCAGTGATGTAGAAGCCATCAAAGTTGACACTACTACTGATTACATGGAGGATGGTGATAACCACAACTCTTCACGCCTTGGTAAATATATGCACCTCGGTTTTATATTTTGGCTTTGGACCTCCCTACTGTACCATACATAATATATAGTATGGCATTTGTGCAACCGAAGTGTACCTACTTTGTTAATCGAGCTCGAGTGCAAGGGCCAAAAGGTGGCTCTCAAGACAATGCCATTTGCATCTGATAAACGCTCTAGTTATGTCATAGCCACTGGGAATAGCACCATTTGCACCTGTGGCGTCACTACACGGTTCTAGCTGGACGATGTGCCACTTGGCAACAGATTGACCAATAAAATCATTGAAAAGTATTTTAAACAATGCCCATTCAGCAGCTTTTATTGTGGCCATGATGGAGAGTGCCATGTGCAGCCATTGTATTGCTTACTGTAAGCTGATTTGATGTGCATGTATGAAGAAACTTTTGTACTGGTATATTTAGAAACATTAATTTTTTCAATGACGTTATCAGTTGTACTCAGCATCTTCCCTTCAAATGAATGTGGTAGGTGATTCCATGGCTCTACTGGACAAATCTCCAGACATCTCTCCCCATTCTACACCTTCCCCACTATCACCCGCTGGGGCTACCTCTGGATCAACAGCCCTACCTCAGCCAGATGCAGGTAAAGAATAATGCAGTTTAGCTAGTAAACTATATGTTCTAATTGCTTAGCCACATGTGGGTTGGTGTACCGTTCAGCCAGTATACGTCAGCTTTCATTTTTGTCAGAAAGTGATTGACATGGACTAATTTTAACTGGCATTGAAATGTGAATTCCTGCGTTTTGGGTCCTCTGCATGCCAAGATATGCTCCCTCAAGGTATGAAATGTGCTTGGTGCAATTATGAGAAATGGCCCACAATATGTTTTCGGTACTACATATATCTGTATATGTGATGATTGTGTAACTGGTCTCCTAGTTTAAAGCCCTGGAAAGGACTAAAGGCTTCAAGCTTAGACAGGATGTTGGGACTACCATATGGGCTTAAGTATCTAGGACTAAACTTTCGTGGATTGCCAGTTTTCACTATATTTGTGGTTTTCTTTTGCAGATGCCAGTTCACATAATTGTATTTTGATTGCCGAGCCGAAAGGCGAGGCAAGTAATCTCGGCGCCGAGTCATCTCGCGTTTGTACATAATATATATATATATCTGTCACAGTCAACTTGCGACACTTGTGCAATGGCCGTGTATGCGCTCTGCAGTGCTTGTGCAATACACTCTTATGTTTAGTCTTGTTCCTCAGACGCGCTTGCGCAAGGCTTGCGATAGCACACAGTCAAAATATGTCCCCTGGTACCACGTGCCTGGAGCTTGCGCAAATCCTAATACGCAGGCTTCCTACTACCTGCAGCCATTCTTCGCTTGGGAACACCTACGGTTCGCTTAGTTCACACTCAAGAAAGCTCACACTTTGCTACTTGCGCGTGCGCAAACTACCTATAGCGATTACTAAAAGGACGTGTAACTAGCTACCACGTGATAATCATGAATGGCTCCCACCACAGGCTTTTCCCCAGGCCAGCGCACAGCCTACATCAACTCGCGGGAAGTTCTTACCTCGAAATATGACTCTTAACCTGGGCCAGTGGGTACGCCAGTTTCTTGCATCGCGTCACCTGGCGGCTTGTGTGGCTGTCTTAATGATGTCATTAGCGGCTGCCTCAGCGAGGCCTATTGCATTCTTATGTATGCCCTGGTATTATATACACTGTATACCTATATTAATTAATACAAAGATAATGCTGGCCATGTGGATTTTCCTACACAGGCTATCTTGACCCTCTCAGCCTTGTTCATTGGTTGAATTAACAATTCACATCTACTGTGCTGTAGTTCTACTACACAGACACTGCCATGGAAACACGAGCAATCTCTTCCAGCTAGCCCTTGGCACATTGTGCTTCGGGCCTCACAATATACTTTAGGAGTACCTTAGTACGAATGAATTACTTAGTGGACCGCTTATTAACAGAAAATCAGCAAAATAACTGATATGAAATGAAGCGTCATCTGTATTTGTACCTATACACAATGCAAAGGCCACATTAGGCGTTGTTGGCATCGTTCGGCTTTCATTTATACAGTTTATGCGACGCCTAGCTCAAAATATTCGTGGATTAAATAACTGTACTTATTGGTTGTTAAGCGCACCCTCAATATAAGTGCATATCCTCTGTTAGACACACATTTCTTTACCGTTGTTTTTTCACCCATTTGTTAGGCGCCTATAGTGATTTCAAGGGTTCACCCCTTCTATCAGGTGCATAAGGATTC
The DNA here is from genome assembly GCA_964019415.1 of Ianthella basta. NCBI lineage: Eukaryota > Metazoa > Porifera > Demospongiae > Verongiida > Ianthellidae > Ianthella > Ianthella basta. Next base: position 11,588,241 of record OZ025871.1, on the reverse strand, counting down.
CCCAGTTGCTACTTGCTTGAAGTGTAATCTATGAAATATATAAAGCCGAAATTGTCTGTGTGTTTGTGCGTGTGTGTGTTCGCTATGCGCACCCGCATTTCTTGCTCCATAGCCCTCAAACTCTCTATGGTTGCATGGGGGCATCGGGGGTCAGGTTATAGCGGGGTTGACGTCGCCCGTCTTGCAGTTCGCAGAGAGTTATCCTTCAATTTCTGCTTTTTCCTTTGCGGACGACCGCCATTTACTAATTATTGTTCCTGTTGACTTCCAGTTTTTAACAGACTTGATTGGCTGTCGTTCCACATTCAAATTTAAACTGATAATCATCACAAAGAGATCAAAGAGATCGCCACTTCAGTAAATCGAATACTGCAGTGCAGTAACCAAGTAAGAGCCCCTAACGCTTCATTATCACCTCATATCAATTGTCATCTCAGGAAAGGTCACAGGAATCAATTATATACCAAAGTAGCCTCGTACCCAGGCCGTCAGAGTTAATTAGCGCGGGGGCGGAAAGGACGGCCTGGGCACCACTGTTCCCGCGCCCCTCCAAAACTGGGGGGGCGCTGGAAAACTTCGTATATGTTCCCGTAATCTACGTGTAGAAGAGTATAGGTGAACCATGAAATGGACAGCTGGGAAACGCTCAGAACAGTCGGAACTGGTCCAGTTTGGGTAGAAAATTACCGACGTTAGTCAGTTTCCCGAGATACTTCGATATGCAGTGCCAGTGATTTTCAAACACTGCGCACGGGACTGACGGGAGCAAAGCAGTCTCGCTAACGTTGTCTGGATCTATTACGGCTCGCGGTAAGGTTGTGCGCCGACCATTGCATACATGTGAGCCTGTCTGACTCTCCGCTTCGTTCCAAAATAACATTTCTCTGCTATTGTAAGCTTAGCCATTCCTGCTAGCTGCTACGTATGCGAGTGCAAAGGGATATCCACAGCGAGGAAGCTTCCAGAAGCCGCGCTCTTCGCGACAGCCTTGCCGTACGTCTTCTCTAAGGCAAGGCAGGCAAATAGCTAGAGCTAAAGCTCTTACGAGCTAGTTATTTGCTGGAAAATCTTCGCGCATGCGCAAACAGTGGTTCCCAGGCCGTCCTTTCTGCCCCCGCGCTAATTAACTTGGACGGCCTGGGAACGAGGCTAATACCAAAGCGGCAGCAGCAGGAAAAGTAGGCCTAAAGAAAAGCACAGCTCCTTATCTGTCAAGAATTCAATCGCGTTCTTTTGGCCGCAAATATGACTCAGGATGCCGATTAAATAGTGCTGTAGGGTCTTCCGTGGGTACTGCTCAACATTGACTTTGCAAACTTCGGTCAGAAAATGGCCTTCGCAGTTCGCCAAAGCCACTTCGCAAGGAGGGGATATGGTCATCAGTCAGCAGAATACTCTCCTGGACTGGCACGTTCTGTCTAGGGAATTTGACGTTTCTGGCATCGGCCCAAGAGTCAGACGCACTCGTCCGTGTCAGCTGTAGTACTTGTGGGAATGAATCTGAGGTACATGTCCTCAAAATCGTCGACATCATTGTCAAAATCAAATCTTTTGCTCGAGCTAGGCTGTGAGTGGGCCGAGCACTTTGCCATTGCTGTCACTGCTCCTTGTCCGCTTACAGAATGGAACTGAAAAGCCCATGCATTTTGAGAGTGTCTATTTTTTCAGTAAGCCACTTACTACACGCTATATCAGCGCCATACCGCACGCATATTTACTGCACTCACCCTTAGGTGCTTCGCGCCCTCGGGACTTGTGCAGTAAATACGATTCGGCATTGATAGCGTGTAGTAACTATTACATACTGAAGAGGTCAGGTAATGTGCATATTCCTAGTCATTATTATATGCTATAATATAGATAATCTCTCCAATCTGATTACAGTATATGTATCATACTAAGTAGAGGGGAGCACCTGCCAAAGGCTGGCACTGCTATATAGTGTTGCCACGATAATCGCGATACACGATATATCGCGATATATACACAATATCGCGATACAAAAGCAGTGTTCTTCCTGTCGTGATATTGGCCTAATCTCTGCTGACTGGTGCAGAAGGGCTAATCTCTGCTGACTAGTGCAGTAGGGAAGCTAACACCTAACACTATAGACTATCTAAAACAGTAGTAGATACTCTATTGCAGGCCAGTGTTAGCTTACCTTCTGTCAGTGTAGAGAGATGTCGACTGCGAGCGAATTTGACCTCATCGTGAAACCCAACTTCCAGACTAAGAGCGCTATCTGGAAGCACTTCGGTTTTCCCGCTGATGATAAAGGCAGGATTACAGACAAGAAGAAGACCATTTGCCGACTATGTCAGGCTGTTGTTGCTTACTCAGGCAACACCACCAACCTGAAGTTCCATCTTCAGCGGTGCCACGCACAGGAGTACCTCGCGCTCCAGCAACAGGACAGCGGCGATCAACCTGGACCAAGCAGAGCCTCCGCGGTGAAGACAACGTCGACACAGCTTACTATCAGTGGAGCGCTCGCGAAATCCACTCCGTTTTCGAACGAAAGTGCGAAACACAAGCAGCTGGTCGATGCCACAGCCGATTTCATTTGCCAAGGCTTGCAGCCTTTGAGTGTGGTTGATGAACCAGCATTCAGGCGCTTGTTGCAGTTAGCTGAGCCTAGATTTAACTTGCCACACCGCACGTACTTCACTAACACAGTGATACCAGCTAAGTATCGCTTAACTAGAGCTGCCATTGAAAAGCAGCTAGCAGCAGTCGAGACCTGTGCAGTTACAACTGATCTGTGGACCTCACTGCACCAGCAGCGTGCCTACATATCACTAACTGCACACTTTGTCGACAGTGATTTCAAGCATCACAGCAAGTGTCTACAGACACTTGAAATTCCGCAAGATCACGATGCTAGCTCACTAAAGGATGTCCTTTCTTCCATGTTTGAGGATTGGAAAATTGCAGGAAAGGTGTGTGGAGGCAATACGGACAATGCTAGCAATATGGTCAATGCCTTTCGACTGATGGGAATTGAGCACTTTCCATGTGTGGCTCACACGCTGCAGCTCTCTATTGGTAGAGGCCTTGGTGTGACAAGAGTTCAGCGAGTTCTTGGTCGCTGCAAGAAACTGGTTACTCATTTTAAGAAGTCCACCAAGGAAACGTACAAGCTACGAGAAAAGCAGGAAATGCTCCAGCTACCCCAACACATGCTCATCCAAGACTGTGTGACACGTTGGGGAAGCACACTGGCCATGCTAGAGAGGCTGATGGAGCAGCAGGCACCCATTGCTGCAGTGCTAATGGATGGGAAAGTAAGGCACTTGATGCCAGAAGGAGAGGAGTGGTCAGTAATTGAGGTGCTGGTCGACATCCTGAAGCCATTCCAGCAAGCTACAGAAGCAATGGGTGCAGTAAGTTACCCAACACTGAGCACAGTCAAGCCACTTTTGTATAAGCTGGTCAACAGGACGCTCGAAGTCAAAGAGAACGACACGGTGGTTGCGAAGGAGGTGAAGCTAAACATCAAGAGGGATTTGCAGGAACGCTACAGCACCCCATCTGTGGCAAGGATCCTTAATATTACCACATTCCTGGATCCTAGATACAAGGAACTCCCCTTTCTTGATCAGCTTACCCGAAGAAGAATCATTGATGAAGTGCAGGATGAGCTTCTAGTCATGGAAGAGACAGAGAAGGAAGACCCACCAGAAGTCGAGGAAGTGATAGAAGGAGAACCACCATCGAAGAAGAAGAAAGGTCCAGTGGAAAAGATCATCGGAGAGTTGTTTGAGTCACACACTCAGCAACATTTGCCATTACATTCAGACAAGGTGCAGAAAGAGCTAGACATGTACAAAGCTGAATCACCACCTGATCTAGACTCAGATCCTCTTGCATGGTGGAGCAGCCGTAAGGAACTCTATCCTTTAATGAGCAAGCTTGTGCAAAGAATGTTTTCATTCGTGGCTACCAGTGTTCCATCAGAGCGCCTATTCAGCACGACAGGGAATGTGATCACTGACAAGCGTAATCGGCTCACTTCTGAGCATGCTGACCAACTGATCTTTCTTTTTGAAAACCCAGAGTAACAGCTGGAAAACCATGTATGCATGTACCTCACCTGTTTGCTTTAACGCTCGCTGTATTACTCTATGTGTTTGGCTTATATCTGAGCACTGTGCCAATTGTTCATTAATATATCGTGATACACAATATATCGTGATACAAACCTACAATAATCGTGATACATATTTTCCTATATCGTGGCAACACTACTGCTATACCAAGTTGTATGCCAGCTGGAGTGTGGATAATCGCTGCTACGTATATATAATGATACTTTCCCTTGATGACCATGAAACATTAATCTCAAAGTCTTATTTTGTAGTGGAAAGGATCCAGTCTCTTTCAATCATCTCTGAGGACAGTGATATCAGGCAGGTATTGTCCAGGCTCCAAATACCCAGAAGAAACATTCCTGCAGGCCAGCAACCGGAAATCTATTTTAGCGTTCTGCTGGCTGGGCCATTTTCCGTTCCAGAGGACTGTCACATTGTCAGCTCAATACTGTATATTAACTATCATAATATTCAGAAGAAGCAGCTGGAGTTTAGACTCAACCACTGGTACGCTGGAAAGAATCGACAGAAGACTATGACCTTCCTCAAGTCACCATCTGTATTAAATGAGAGTTCGGTTTATCCCTTTGAAAAGCACAGTCATGGATCATTCTCAGACGATGAGCAGTTGGCAGTATTGAGTTTGGATGTAGACCCTTGCCTTTTGTGTGTGGCTGTAGAGAAGACAGGCAACCTCCTATACCCAGTTAACTGCAGTCTTCAGCTTTTGAAGAAGACTCAGACTTCTTGTATTACTGCATTTCGTCTGTATGTCACATATACTCACGACTCATGGACTAAGGTATGTTTACTCATCTGAGTCATCACTATACTGTATGTACATATTGTGTGACTCAATATGCAACTTAGATTACATGATTATCATCTTCTGTTTCTGCTACTCAACAGGAAGTAGAACACATTATGACCAATGCGGGCTGGCAGACTGTAGCTTATGCACCTCTGCTAAATGTGACCTTGAAGGATCATGATGATGGAATTAAAGCCACATTTGAGCCTAACAGTGGAAATGGGTGGATAATAGTGTGTCAAGGAAAGCAAACAGTAGGTTTCTGAGTAGCAACACTGCAAATGACATTATAGTAGTATTGCATGTACATTTGTTTTAAGTATTTTTGGGGCACCTAAGGCACCCCTATTACTGTTTTCAGATTTAGATGTATATAATAGATATTTCTGTCATTGCAAATGGCGGCACTCACATCTTTCTTTACAAAGCTTAAAATCATCTCTAATGGCATTTCAGTGTCTCAATGAAACCAAATGTGTTCATGAACATGTGTTAATTGAGTGATACTCGTAAATAGCTTAACAAAAGATCCTTCTAATACTCGTAAATAGCTTAACAAAAGATCCTTACAGATACAGCTCCAATTATCATGGACGGACATTGTAAAATGTCTGTGCTCAACGCTCTCTGTTTGCTAATTCAAAATCATCTTTCTTCATATTCTGCCGTGTATCCGAAGAACGCAAAGTCTTTCTGGAATACTTTTAAGTAGGAGTGGGCGGTATTTTGGTATAGTTACAGTAGTTAACTTCGTTCTTCACTGGATACCAAATATTATCGGTACGTTGAATAGGGATACCAAGATACCAATTGGTTTTGGTATTACTTGGTATGAGCTACATTTGTAACTAATATTTCCGTACTTGTGGCAGTCCATAGCCACAGGCAGGACAGGCAGGAATTAGGTCTACAGCAAGAGGTTTCAACGTTTAAGTACCTAGAACGTGTCCTCACCTGTCACGCTTTGTCACTTTTCGTTCCTCTTCTTGAAGTGCCACCCTTTATCTCTGGAATGAAACTTCTTCATGATGGTGCGATTCCCAAGTACCCGCCAGCATCCGTCAGCTCGGTAAAGAAGTCTGCTTCAAATCTGAGCGTCACTTCTAATCAGTCATGTTCCAGTCACAATAATACAGATTTAGCAGTACAGTATCCGGAGGTATCCTAACTTTGCAGGTGTTTTGAGCAATGCTGGTTTGCAAATTTCGTGCTTTCTGCAAGAGAACAGTTGAAACACTTTCCAATACAGATGCAGCCCGTCAATGAAAGCTAATTTTAGCCTATTTAGTCAGTTTTTAGAAATACCAAGGTATTGGTGGGAATAGTTATTTGGTATTGAAAGAAGTCTATATTGCCCACCTTTACTTTTTAGTAATATTGCAATAGAAAGCTTACCTAACTGTTCTCCTTAAGGTAAAGCCCAAAATACAACAGAGGACTAAAGTTGAATGACCCCTTATCAGAGACAATCAAATCATTGCATTACCACTTAGGGTAGCCTTTTTATCCAGCATACTCCTTCTCCAGGCACAAAGTAAGATTTAGATTCCCATTCAGAATGTTGTGTAGATCAAAAAGCATCAGCAAAGCATTTTGACTGTTTAGTAAGGGGGCTTTCACTGGATGACTTGCTGGTCTGGGAGCTTGAACCTCTTGCAAACCAAACAGTCTATGGCATCCTGATGTATCTTTCAAGCCATCAGCAATGCTGCATCCCTAACTATCTGAACTATTGGACATACACGGGGAAGTTGCTAGCAAGTAGAGTTCAGGGGCGCCCCGGTGCCCCACAAGTTTTTAACTCAAAGTACTTGTTCTGTTTGGTATGTTTTTGCAGGTTCTACTGAGTGAATTGTGTGACCCTTGTTTGCCAAGAGATCAGCGGCACGGTAAATTCGAGGAATATCTCCCCTGCATTCACTACAACCTGATGTATGCTGTTCATCCGTCAGCAAGAGCAGAAGTGGACACAACCCTGAAGATATCTACATACCACTCGCCTACTGATCGCATGTCTATTCCAGTGCATATCCCTGGTGAGGAGCACATTGGGCAGTGGGTGTGTTTTTCTTGCATAAAGATGCCTCACCATTGTCGATGGTAGGAGAGAATGGTCATGCATGTGATCATACCTGTTGAAGGGCATGGGTTTATACACTGCAAAAACTTCAGTTTTTGTATGTATTTGCTAACTTGAGCACAAGAAATTGAGCACATTAATGGGAATTGAGTAATTGCCCTACTGGCCCCTCTCTGTAACTACATATACACATATTTGCAGGCTTGTATCCTGGTGATTGTATGTACCTGTGACATTTTAGGGTTTGATAGCATGGGCTTAGCATGTAGCACATAGTATAAAGGGGAATGCATGGGAACCAATAGAGCTAGCGCCTCAAGGACAGTCAAGCAATCTATCCACTGAAATAGCTTGCTATGCTTGATATAGAGAGGACTTTCAGCCGCACAGAATGCTGACAGCCAAAGCACCCCAAACAGTGAAACAAAAATACGTACATGCGTGTGGGTAGCTGGAGCAGCTCCCTCCTGTGAGCGAATAACAGTAAAATTCTGCGCAAGAACACGGCACTAGGGACATGCACCCAACCTGAGGAGAGCAGAGTGTCTAAGCTTGCTGTGAGGCACATGTACATGCACATGACCAGAGCGGCCATGTTTCCAGTCACATGATTGTGTCGTCCAATTAGATGCTCGCTTCTAATGACATGTCCATGAACAGACAAACGAACAGACTGGAAAAGATTAAATTTATTTAGGATTCCTGTCTACATGTATTGGTGCGGACAGAAGTCTTTAGCACATGTTGTGTAATGGTGCATGCGTGCGTGCATGTGTGGTATGTGTGTTGGTGTGTACACAAGTGTATGCATTGTGAGTGATTAGTTAAGAAGTGTGTACATGCTGTAGGTTTTACAAGGACAGGTGAGGACAAAGGGGGGGGGGGCAGGTGAGGCAGACAGATGGGAAGAGGACAGGGGACTATTTGTGTGAAAGCAGTATAAGTATGAACAGGCTATGTATAGACAAGGACAAGTGCAGAGTACTAGGAAGGGGGCTGATTACAATTCAGATACACTAACCTTGTTATTTTCGTAAATAGGTATATTTTAATAATAGGAATTATGTATAATGGTACCACCGTGACCCTCCTCTCTCACCTGGCCTCTTCATGTAATCTGTAAGGATATGTAGCATCTGATGACACTGACAAAGGTGACCCCAATGACGATGACACTGGTGATGTTGGTGGGGTCGATGACATTGGAGAAGGCGCTGGTGAAGTTGGCACTACTACTGATAACATGGAGAATGGTGAAGATTACAACTCTCCTCCTCAGCCAGGTAGGTACGTGTGGATGCTTGCTAGACAGAATGTGCCCACATGTAGGAGAAGGTTGTTTTGTGGATGCAGTTGTGTACATTGGAAGGCAATGCCTCATGCATGGTATGCCATAGTGTCACATTCACATCACATGATCAATGGCTTGTTTGTTGCTAATACATGACACTTCTTTGAGTAGCCATAGTTCTAGCATGTCTAAGTGTGCATTATACCGTATACGCTTTAACCTTTGTGGGGTTAAACTTTCTCAGTTTTTGCGGATCAGCAACCTTATGCGAAAGTTTCACCCCGCGAAACTTTCACAAGGCTTTATTTCTCCTGCTTGAGACTCTGCAACCGCGAAACTAAAAATGCGAAAAATTGCAAACCGTGAAAGTTTAATCTTGCGAAAGTTAAAGCATATATGGTACGTAGGTACTCTCTGGTGTTGCCTCGTCAAACCCTTTGTTCAACCTATAGTGCAACAGTGTAGTTACTCAAGCTAGACCCGCTCTTTTGTGTTTTGTGTAACTGGAAGTATTGGGAATAAGAAGTGAAAGTGGGTCTAGTAGACGTTACTAACAGTTATTCATTGGCGACGGAGCAATCAGATCAACTAACTCATTTCAGCTAGTAGTGGCATCTCGGCAACACCTCCGAGTTTCTGACATGCGAAGCCTTTGAGGCTGTGAAAATGTGAAAGAGGTAGTCTATATACATAGCTTTATAGACTATTAAGTAACCACAGGTATCCCGTATAAAAGTGTGTCTCTGATTGTTTCACTGTTGAACATCAGCATGTCTGATATGGTAAGTTCCCATGTATCACACTAGCGGGAGCACCTGCCAAAGGCTGGTGCTCCTGCTATACCTAGTTGTATGCCAGCTAGAATGTGGAAAATAGCTGCTATGATGACATTGGACAAAACGAATCAGATCACCCAATAACCAGAAAACAATGAGAACAATAAATAAAAGGTGGTCAGCCGCACGGGAAAGCTGAAAGTCTTTAGATAACTCTCAGAGAATTGCCATTATACCTTACATAGACACAGCTACATCCATACTAGACACGAAATCACTGAATATGAGTAGAGATGACATTGTCAGTTTGGTATAATTGGTTGGTAGCTGAGCGCTGACAATTGCTCGTTGTTCTTGGCGTCACATTGTCAGGCTTGTTTGATACTCAAGTGAGGTCTGTGTAGCCATATTGTAGCATGCCATCATGCTATTGGCATAGCACTCCTGACATTCTTATGTAGATTACAGAGTCCTGAACCCTCAAATGTATACATTTAGGATATTTCATCATCTGCACTTCTTTTGTAGGTTTTGAGGATGCAGTAACACAAGCCAAGGATGCCAAAGTTGACATTACCGTGTCTAAGGTTGTCCTCCTTGGTCCCCCAGAAGCAGGGAAGACGCAGCTTGTGTCAGCCTTACTTGGAAAGTATGAAATTGCCGATTATAGCACACCATTTTCCACTAATGCAAAATTAGCATTCACAACACAATTGATGACAACTGACGATTCAGGACCTTTGCAGCTCCTTACCATAGATGCATTTCAGAAGCGTTTGTACAGATCTGCCCATGAAGCTAAAGATAGAGAAGTTCAGCCTCAAACAGCTGCTCCTGGGATAAGTCAGGCCAGTGCACAACCTGAAGGGTACCATGCCACAGTGGAGCCAAGACAGGCGAGTGAGGTATGCTCAATGGGTTTTGCTTCTGAAGACATTCCTAAACCTAATTTCTCAGACACCATTAAAACTGACTTTGCCAACTTGTTGAATGATGTTAATAGCCGGTGTCCAGCATACAGTGAAGAGAAAACTCTCCAGGTGCATTACATCCACCTGATTGATAATGGTGGACAGCCCGCATTCTTTGATGCTCACCCTGTAGTTGCCACATCTGGAGCCATATATCTTCTTGTGTACAATATGCAAGAGGGTCTGGATGCTAAGCCAAAGTATACATATCGGAGGAGGGGCCGCAGCGAGGATGAGAAGCAACCCCCTTCGGTACCTAATGATCGCTACACCAATCTTGATTTGCTCCAAGCTTCTCTTCAAACCATTAGTAATCTAAAAGATAAATTTTGCTCGATTGAAGAGAAGTTGGTGGCTGATCCCCAAACACATGTTCCCCAAGGCAAGCCAGCTGGTTCTTCCTATGTTTTGGTGGTTGGTACACGATATGGTAAACCCATAGAAGAAGGTGAAGAAATTGGTAGCACTGACTGGGAGGAAGCACACGATGTCCTTGAAGAGAAATGCACTACTGTTTGCTCAGCATGGAATAGTGTACAGAAATGCAAGATGAGTGATGGAGAGAGCCAAAAACGGTTGTTTCCTGTAAATAGCCGGAATGAGGCCTGCCCAGGAGTGCAGGCAGTGTGTGAGAAAATAATTTCCAGAACCTTTGGCCTGACAATGCGCATGAGCATTAAATGGTTTCACTGTCACCTTCTTTTCTGGCATGCGAAGGAGGAAACTATAGGGAAGGACTCTGAGGAGAAGAGGTATCCACAATTTGAGGTTCTGCTATTTTCGAAACTTTTTGATCTCTGTAAAGAACACGAGCTTGTCTCTAACAAGGAGGAACTGCTGGCAATGGTTCGTGCCTTTCATGTTCTGGGCCTGTTCTTCTTTCCTGCCCTAGACCAAGAAGAGGAAGGATGGATGCCAGATGATGAACCAGTCTTCACCAATCCAGATCTTTTGTATGGGGAACTCACAAAGATCTTGGAGATTGCCTTTGAGGAGTCTTTTCCTGGTAGTTCAGAGACAGGGGAGGACCCAAGACTTTTCAATCAATTGAAGGACTATGGAGAGCTCACTCCTACCATAATGGGCCGTCTTGGTATACCAGACGCACTGGATGCCATTCCTGATTTCCATGAATACCTTTTGGAGCAGTTGAGTACCTGGGGCCTTGCTGCCAAGTTGCCTGCCTCCATTTTACAAGACAGCAGAAAAGCTGCTACTAATAACCCAGTGTACTTTGTTCCTAGTGTTTTGCAACCTTTCCAAAGAGAAGACAGCTCTACCTGTGACCCTGTTTTGGATCCTAATGCCTTATGCATTTCTCTAACAATCTATGACAAGAGTGCTCATACTTACTACATTCCTAATGGAGCATTCACACACTTTGTTGTAAAACTGCTACAACCAGGTTATAACTACCATCGTCGGAAGCTATGTCAAGGAGAGCGGCATTGTTACAGTGATTCTATTGACCTCATAAGGCGTGCCAGAGGCGATAAACAACAGTTGGGACATGACTACTTTGTTAGGTTAGCCACCTGCAAACTAGAATCTGTCAAAGTTGTCATAACTTCTTGTAAGGCAGAAATTCCAGTCAAGGAGTGTGCAAATGATTATTATCAAATAATTTGGAATGAATTACGGGTAGCTATGGCAGAGGCATGTAAACAGATGTTTCACAAGAAAGAATCACTTGAAATTACTGTGGCTACGGTGTGCCGTTATTGCAAAGACCGCTACCCTAGCCCTTACCCTAACCTGGCGAAGTTGCGCATTGCCGACAAGGACATGGAATGCCTACGTCATTCACACCAACGAAAACTACCAGAATTCCTGCTTAAGGTGGTGGAATGCAATGGTGAGTTGATGCATATGTGTGTGCATGTGCTACGTACTGTATGTATATGTGGTACATTCCAACTAATGTTCGGAGTTGACTAAGACAATGCTGCAGTTATACTGTTCCTACATTTTGTAGGATTATCATAGCAATGTGTACATTAATTGCCTTAACATGTACCTGTACTGATCTTTGGCCATTTAGTGTAAAACTACTGCTTCAATTGTTCAGTGTGCTAGTGTGCATGTGTGCATATTGGTATAATTACCTATGGCCTAAATCGCCTACCACTCATCCATGTATGTATGTGTGAACACTTTGTAATTGTGCAATAGCTGCATGGTATATAAATACAAATACAGGAGTTTTCTGTTAACCTACTTCACTTCATTTTCGTTCAATGCTGTGTTTGAAGGGAGTCACCAAGAAGCGCAGGGCAGAGCACAATCAGATCACCTTGGAATGAGCGGTAGCCGTACAGACAGCCCATCAGGTAACTGTGTAGCTATGGCTAGTAACTACCATCCCATGTAGCTGACCGCTATTCGCACCTTCATTCTTATATGCTGATGTCAGCACCCACCGATGACATCTGCATATAAAAATGGAAGCAGGAATAGTGGTCAGCTATGTGAGACTGACTACCACCAGTGACTACTGTGTGACTACTGCAGTGACCCCAGCCACAGTACACAGCTGTATGTGGAGTGTATAGTGCACTCCATTGTACTGTAGCCCTGTGTTGGTACACATCAGTGACCTGCTCAAAGTGGTTGGAGGGTGGTCTTACAGTGATCATACAGTTCATTGAATATCTTTATATTTGTATTTTATGTTAACCAGATACTGAAGCACCGCTTAGCTATAGTGTTTCCCCTTGTACGTAGGTAACAGAAAACAAGTAAATTCACTTCATAACTGTTTCTAGCACTTCTTAGTACGATTCTGCCCGTTGTAAACAATAGCAGGTATCCAGCCAGTGTTAGCCAGCTGGCACTATCCACCAATGTCATGCAACTGGAACCAAAGAATTGGTGCTGGATGGCCTACACTGCCCAGCCAGCGATGTTAGGTGGAGCAAGAGCAGACGAAGTCCATGCTTGCTCGTATACATATTGTTCAGATTTATTGGGCTAGAGTTGATGTTGTATTATTGCGCTGAACTGTCTGTTAAAAAATATTAGCTATATATCAAGGCTGATGAGGCAAGCTCAATGCTTATTGGCGCAACTCATCATCCATCACAAACACCTTTGGCAATAAATGTAAAGTAAGGTGATGGCACAATGATCACCCTTTCAGCGGGATTAGCTGTCTGTAGGAAATAGGATTGGTTTGTGTTGCAGTCTTTTTGCTGGTTGCGGAGATTTCAGCAGGTATTCTTGCTCAGATATTCAGACTGGTTGTCGATGTGAACAATGCTGTTTGCTGACAACGTTCAGTGTGCAACTACTGACAGGCCACTTGCAACAGCTTGTTGGGAGGACAGACTGGGAGGTGTTTAATATCCTGTTGGCTTTGTAACGGGCGATTGATTTTGTCTTCTGCCAATGCTGAAAGAAGAAGATTCCCCTGTATTCCCCTTGCAATAAGAAGCCTCTTCCATGGTATTAGAGGATTTAAGAAGCTATGTACTTGAAATGGCTTCAATCCTGTTGTACCATTGTCATAATTATATGGATGATGTGAACTGATAGCCACACACATGAGATAATTGGTGGTCAACCAATTCAACCACCAATGCTTCAGAGAAGTAAATTGTGAGCATCAGATGTAGCAGATAGGAAGTAGACAATTGAAACAGGACATGTCAGCCACATAGGCCTTCATCAGCTGTACAGGATGTTTTGGCCACGTAAACATCCTGTTTCAGTTGTCTACTACCTATCTGCTATGTACATCTGATGCTCACAATGTATTTCTCCAAATCGACCTAACATAGCAATGAGCCTCTATAACTTCAGCCACCAATGCAACATTGTGTATAGCAAGTTACTCAAATGTCAGGTATGCATGCATGTGCACCCCTCAGATACCATGCATCAGTCGCTGTTGCTAATATCCCACATCACTTGCCCAATGTAAACAATAGCAGGCATCCAGCTGGCACTATCCACAAATGTCATCCATGCATGAAATAGACTGTATTCTCGTGAATGTGGATTAGTGAAATTCTTATGAAGATCAGAGCCTACACAGTAGTCTGGCTAGATATAGATTACCTGAACAAATGCCAGGTGTGTGGAGGGGATGGGATGGTATGGTTGACATTGTTGGTTCAGCTATCTCAGTCATTGCATGTGATTTCTGACTGATGAGATACTTCTGCCAAGAAACTTTAGTACTAATACAGCCACTCCAGATAGTTCTTCATCTTATGTCGTTATTACATGTGATTGCAGTTAGCTGAACCATGTCTCATGTAGGACGTGCATTCTTATTTGAAGTACACGATGGTGCTATGATGACAGGGTGACCAAGTATGACCCTATGACTGCTTACAGTGAAGAAATCATTGGCTATAGTGCTAACACTGATATCCATCTTACTGCTTACATGCAGTGAGCATGATAGCAGCATCTCTTTAAGTTTAATGGCTATTTTGTATGTATTCAGCAAGCGTACTGAGTGTAGTCCACTGGTAGACCTGGGTATGACTGTAGTCTGCTAAGTAGTGTTGGCACTGTATGACATACTACCCACCACTAGCTTGTATCAGCTTCACCTACTGTACATTGTTCTCTCCTGTCTCAGCCTCACATGTGCAGGTCATTAAGGAGCATGCTGAAGAATTTCTCAGTGAAATGAATGCTAAGGCAATAGCAGGACCACTGTGTTCACGAGGCCACATTCCACAGGCGGTCAAGTACAATATTTCCGAAAGTCCTAGTCAAGAGGATGCCAATTCATGCCTCTTGGATTTTCTTAAGGAACAAGCAGATGAGAGGCAGATACAAGGTATATTCCAGGTTGCTTCCGCTGCGACAAAGTATGGGAGGATGAGTATATTTGCAACCAAACTTCTTCTGAAATTTCCACAAGGTTTGTATGGATGTACATAGGTACTGCTTGCACAGTGCATGCATGACCGGCATCGCACTCAGTCCATGTTCACGCTACAACTGGCACTCCCTTAGGATGTAGTGTATGGTTACATACATCCCATTGCCATGGTAATGTGCATCTAAACGCTGATTCTAAATCTCTGAGAAGCATTCTAATTGCCATGCACATCTCATGTGTGTGTCCACTCAGCACTCGGGCGCTTTGTGCCCTCGAGCTTCGTGCTCTAAATTCCACAGACACCTCTTGGGCGGCATTTAACTATTGCCTACAGCGTATAATTCCAATTCGCTCTCTGGTGTGGTCTGCAATACCAAATTGTGCTGGTCACCTAACTAGTCTGCCCACACCCCTACGTAGTGCATGTGTGTCTGCCTATTGGGCTGGCGTGCCCAATGCCATCTCTGATATTCTCTATAGATCACCCACCCTGACCACCCCTCCCTTGTTTGAACCGTTCCCACTTCCATTGTAACCCTGCCCCTCCTACCATCATGTCTGGCATGACCACACTGCCTCGTTTTGACAGTTCAGCACCTTTCCCCTTCTGTCTGTCATCTTGCTCATGGGATTTCCCCTCTGTTACATCACCTGCACATGCACTGTATATAGGAGCTACATCTAAAGTAGGAGTTTGCACCAAATTGACTGCTTGCACCACCATTTCGTATACCAGACCCCCCTCCCTCAGCTATTAGAAGCATTATATGTTACGTTTATTGATATACTCCCGTGCCAGGCAATGGTGGGTGGTTGAACTCCACAACATTTGGTATATCTGCAATAAGAAGCCTCTTCCGTGGTATTAGAAGATTTAAGAAGCTATGTACTTGAAATGGCTTCAATCCTGTTGTACCATGGTCCTAATTATATGGATGATGTGAACTGATAGCCACACACATGAGATAATTGACGGTCGACTGTGGAAACTCATTAGGACACCTCTTGTCTAGGCCTCTTGCACCGACTCGCGTGCTTAAGAAGGAACTCACAGCACAGGTCATTCTCATTAACAAATCACAGAGAGGCTCACAATCATCTTCCGTGTAGCAGAACTGCTGGCTGTCCATGTCGGTGTGGTACACACACACACACATGCACGTGCGCCACATGCACACACACACACGCACACACACACACAGTGGTGTAAGCTGATGAATGACATATCCCTCCCCTCCCTCCATCTCTGTAGGACAAGCCACTACACTTCCTCCCAACACAACTAGTACTGAAGGACAGCCTACTCTCAGATACAGATTTGGCTCACCTCCTACCACTCCCACCACTCCAGACCCACACACTTCCCCCACCTCACTGTACCCTTCTCCACTCCAACTAGTCCTGATAGTAGCCATTCTTGTATTAGTCCTCTGCTTCCTTGTACTAGTACTCTGTTTACTTTTTGTGTACAGATAAGGTATTTCTTTATACATGATATTAGAGCTAACATCTCACAGAATTTAATTGTATACATAATGTACATATTTTAGTTGGCATTATGGTGATCCAGTAAAAGAATTTGTAAAATTTAATATCAATGCACAATAATTATTATGATGTCACTTGCATGCAATTGCAATATTATGCTAGTTATATAATTACATGAAATCTTAAGGGGGACCAGAGGGACAAGTACAGATAGGCATATATGGTCAATCGTGCAATCGATGTCATGCATGCCTGCATACCCTAGTTGATAAAATAGTCTACACCAAATGCAAATCAACTTCATTAATGAGTACAATGGCTATTACAGTAGGTCATTGTTAAGTGACTAGTTTGTGACTGTAGGTCATTGTCATGTGACTGTCATGTGACTTCACAACACTCCCCATCAAAAGTACACACACTCTGCTTGTAGTGTTGTTCCCTGACCTTTCTGTAGTGGAGGGGGAGGAAGTGTCATGTGAAAGTGGGTAGGATGTTGTGTGACACTTGGAAAGTACAGTAACAATGAATGTATTATGCAATGCACATATTTCGTCAGCTGTCACAAGACTAGCCTGCTGATCTGTCTTTGCTACAAACAAAACCTTCACTACCAATTACCATTTGTCCCACAAGCTACTCTGTCCTGGTCGTAAACTGCAGTGCAGATGGTCTATGTACCATGGTGATGTAGACGAAAGGCAACGTTGTGGACAACACAGGGTAGGAAAGAGAAGAAAGAGGGAGGGGGAAATGGCAGTGAACCGGACCAGGGCCAATGATTGGCTGTTGGCAGTGACCAGTGGTTCAGCTGCCTTGACTAAAGGTCTGGAGGTCATTGGCCCTGGTCCAGTTCACTGCCATCCCCCCCTCCCCCCTCTCTTTCCTACCATGTGTAGTTCACAACGTTGTCCTTTGTAAATTGCGGTGGACATGTAAGTGGCTGCACTTAGCACTACGACTTTGAACCTTCGCATGAAAGGATTTACACCACAATTCCAGCAGTGGTTATGAAAACCTACTCATTATAGCCAAACCAACCTTCCCACACCACTTGCCTGTGTTTGCTCCTGAAGGGTCTGAGAATGAAACTACTTCTCTTATGCAATACTATTCACACAACTACAATATCAATATTGTGAGTGCTTTCTTCCCATATTACGTATTTACAAGCAATGATACAGTGTTGGTAGGTTAACACATGTACCTACTCTGCCATGTTCACCTCTTGTCCCACTCACACACAGTCCACTCTCCTCATTGACAAGTCTGTTATTGACTAGGTCATCAGTGAGCTGCTCTGGGAGGTCTCCTTTCTTCAGCTCTGTGGTGAGGTTCATCTTGAGTTTGTCATCAAATAGGATCTGAATGTGGAGCTGTGGGGGAAGGAGGGGGAAGGAGGGGGAGGGAAGGGGAGGGGGTGGGAGGAGGGGAATAGGGGAGTGGAAGTGGAGGAGTAAGAGTAGAGGAAGGGTAGGCAGGGGGATGGAGAAGGGGTGGAAGGTGGGAAGTGAGGGGGAGTGGAGGGAGAGGGGGTGGAGGGGAAGGCAAAGGATGGAAGAGGAGAGGAAGAGGAAGGAAGGAGGGCATGTGAAGTCCCAACTATCACAGCACATGCTACTGCATGTAAGTCACGTCATGGCAAGTTGGTCAGAGACACACACACACACACACATGTATACACACACACACACACACACACACACACACACACACACACACACACACACACACACACACACACGTGCACGCATGCACACACACACACACACCACACGTGCACGCATGCACACACACACACACACACACACACACACACACACACACACACACACACACACACACACACACACACACACACTAGGCACACAGCACAAACACAGGTCATCCCACGTTCACTGCAGTTAGCCATCACATAGACAAGGTGCTATAAACTGTATGGACCATGGTTTATCATTCCCTTACTGTACATGTGTATGTATACACGTATACGACGGTGCAGTGGACACGACATTTCAGTGTGAGGACTTACAGAGAAACTTCATAACTTGAAGTATGTCCAGCTTGAAGAAGTCCACCATGCCATTCTTCTGAAGGAGGTGGAGGCCAACACAGAACAATGGTCAGCCTGCAGCAGGACAAAAGTGGGTGGATGGGAAGGGGAGGAGGACATCTTAGCAAGACAGTTGGGTGGGAGTGTATGGACATACATACATACATACATACATACATACATATAGTTACACCACAATGACCCACATGTATGCACATATGTATGTACATATAATACAAAGCCACCTGTGGGCCTGGAAATCAATTCAGCAGGAATTCCTGTCAACCAATCGGAATGAATCAGCCCCTTTGCTACACAATTGGTTCGCATGCAAGCGGTAAAGAGAGAGACATACAGTAAACGTAGTTGAGTCTGATGGGGTTCCTTTGTTAGCAATTTAATGCCCCAATCGACAACTACTGGATGCAATACAATTAGCCATTTTGGTAGTTTGTCACTTCCTGTATTGCACAATAGCCAAAGTAAAATGGCTGCCCTCCCCCACACAGCCGCCCCCTCACTTGATGTTCTTCTCTCCAAAGTTGTGTTGTCCCACTTTCTTGACCAGCTCATAGATGCTGATACCTTGGTCCAGGGTGCAGCCGATATGGTGCTCAGAACCTGAAGGGGGAGGGGCAGTGGGGGCGGGGTAAACACATGTGTGAAGATGCCCCTATACCAACTACATCATTACTACCACTGCATGCACAGTACAATGACTATCTTTCTCTGTCCAATACAACTCCATGCAACTTGGCTCTCCTCTTCCCATCACTTCCAAACTCCTTTCATCCACTCTTCCTGCTCCTTCTTCCACACTACCCTCTCCTCATTCCTCCTCAGTTCTCACCTCTCTCTCTTTTCTCCCTCCCTCTCTCCACCACCCATTTTTTACACTAACCATCTTTGAAGGTCACTCATCCCTCCCTTCCCCTCTGTCCTCCCCTCCCCTCTCCTCATCTCCCTTCCCACCACTTCCTCTCTCACTAACCATCTGTTGTATTTGGGTCACTCATCCCTCCCCCTCTGTCCTCCCCTCTCCTCATCTCCCCTCCCACCACTTCCTGTCTCACTAACCATCTGTTGTAATTGGGTCATTCCACTCCCTCCACCAAATCCACCAGTGCTGTTTCCAAAGTACTCAGGAGCAGGGGTGCTGGTTGCCATGGGGTTTCCCCAGGTCCCTCCCCTCCCTCCAGGACCACTGGCTGGGTCCACTGCTATGTTACTAAACTGCTCTGGCTAAAGGGAGAGGAGGAGAGTGAAGGAATGACAGTGAACAGCAATGGGCACAGTAACATACACTACAGTACATGTACGTACAAACACTATCTCAACATATGGCATCGCAGTGCCAACAGAACTGCCCCACAGCATTCTACCCTTGCACAAACTGAACTCAGTGGACTACAAACGAGGCTCCATCACTAGCTAGGACAAGAGAGAGTAGCTACTACAAAGTTCCAGCTAACTACACTGCCCAGCTCCCCCCGTACCCTCACCTCACCAAGTGGTCACGTCATGGTGGCGTACTTGACAGCAACTTGAGGATTCTCCCCAGACAAGTAGAAGAAGGTCGTATAAGTCACTTAGACTAAGTTAGTGCTCGCGCAGGTCTCCTCATCTGAAGGGCAGCAGCGTCCTCGTGTGATCTGGCGCCAAAGAGCACGTGGTCAAGAAAATGGCGTCTACAGCAGATTCTCAGGGCAGATGTTTTCAAAGTACCCAGGACTAAGTGTGCTAGTTGCCATGGGGTTACACTTCCACACACCCTCCATATACCAGTCTACACACACTATTCACTTCTATTTACACACACACACACCCACACCCACACCAACACCCACATCCACACTCACACACACCTGCACTGGGCTATGACGTTAAGCTCCGCCCACAACTTCTGGTCATCCAACAACTTTTGACATCCATCAGTGGACCAGTGCGGTCATCCATCTTGTACACCACATTGGTTTGGGACTCACTGACACTCACAATCTCTCCCACAAACACAATCTGAGGAGTGTGTGTGTGGGGGGGGAGGGGTGGAGGAGGAATAGCAGTCACTTCACTAGTTACATTCAATACTCACTGTCCACTTTCACTTCCAACCTCATCTTTACACACACTAAACAACAAACTAGCCTCAACTTCCACATCTTTCACACATTTTGCAACATACGTACGTACCTCACACCCACCCTCACACAATGCCATTCTTCTCCTGCTATCCAACACATCCACTTCTCCCTGTACAATCAGCTCCTCTTCTCCCAACCACACCACACACTTGCTCTACACTCTATCACGCCCACGCACGATTACAACTTCTCCAGGCTCACACTCTCTCTGTACTTTACCCTCATAAACTCCTCCACACTCTTCCTCTGGCCCTCACCTGCCCCAGTGGCACTCCATCCACTTCAAAATCGTTGTCACCAGTATGAGTAGCATTGTAGATCATGGCAGAAGGCAGAGGAATGACACTCTGGAATTGATTCCTACCTCACACTAGAATGGAAGCAGGAATGTGTACATGTTACACAAGACACAACACTTGAGCTCACTGCAACTGAACACACCACAAACTACTGACCAGTCCACACTGACCACTCCAACCCACAACAGGTCCACTGACAACACTGCACACAGACAAAGTGTTAGTACAAACACCACACCAATGGCTATACAGTCATTAGTAACACACTTACAATGTGTCTCCGATGGTGCCATCTCACCTCAAGCACCATAAGCACGGAGATGAACATAGCAGAGGTGTGATCTTGCCTAACTACAGCAACTTGTGACGTAATAAACACAGGTGTACTTGGAGGGGTGACAGGTCATTGCCATAGCATGAATGTCTACCACATCATCAGATGTCATGTTGGCAGCAGTGACAGAGGAACAGCTTGGTGCGTACAAGGCAGTGAGAACAGAACTGTCCCACAGCATTCTACCCCTCCACAAACTGAACTCAGTCGACTACGTGTAAATGAGGCTCCATCACTAGCTACGCAGGACGAGAAAGAGTACCACAGAGTTCTACAGCTCCCCCCGACCCTCCTTGCCCTCACCTCAAAAGTGATCTAGTAGCGAGGTGATGTGGTACTTGACGAACAGTGTGTCCTGAAGCTGAGGAACCCTGAGCTGACAAACACTCTCATCCTCCTCTAAAGTCTACTCAGAAGGCGAAAGGCACCCAGAAAAAATAAAGGATAACAAAGTCCACTACGATGTCTGTAAGTGAAGCAGCTGTTGTCAGGTCTAGGTCTGGCTAGCTGCCATGACTGCTCAGAGCACCGTTTTGTATTTACTTTGTTAGCGTTGCTGCTGGAGGCTAGGCTCCATCTGCCGAGCAGTTCTTCGGCCTCATCAGTGATCACTCATGGTTCGCATCCGGTTCGCATAGATCGACCGCCATTTTCCGGGTAGGACCCGCCTACTCTCAAACGTTCTTTCCATTTCCTGTATCTGCGCGCGCCCGTTGGGGATATTACCTTCCTCACCGTCTGTGTCATTACTGGTAGGTTACTGGGTTCACGAGCCAAAACCTTGTCTGTAGTACCTGTCTACTCGTTATGAAGTGATTGCTATTGGCTCAGATCATAGAAAGTATTAAATACATAGCCAATCAAAATAGCTACTTAATATGGTTGGACTGAACCCAGACCCTCAATCCTAGTCGGATGCCTTAAAAGCTGTTGTATATTACCTATGGTTTAACACAAGACTGTCAAATATGTACTCTCATTGACTAGCTATGTTTGGTCATGTGCGTGTAGGTTGACTCTAAGTATCTTTCACGTTGTGCGGAGGACGCAGTTAACCTTAGCGCGGAGGCCGCATCATACGTAGCTACCTGTGTCTTGTGTGAAGATAGCGGATTCACTAGTAGAGTCTACCTGAACAATGAACACGTAGGTGGTGTATAGTCCCCCCTGGCAACCAGCGTAATCCCAAAGGAATTTCGTAAGAGGTTCCCATTGCATAGCTAGCACATCATCAAAATGACTGCCTAACATAAGGTTTCCATTTTGCAGCTGAAATCATGGAAACGATATAAATTCAAGCAAAACTTGTATTTGATAGTACACCAGCAATCAAGACGACCAGTAGCTGCACTAGTTCAAACACTAAGGCAAACGGGGGTAATTCCGTAATTGGGGTAATTCCGCAATCCACTTCGCTGGAGCGAAGGGAAAGGGCGAAGTCCTGCAATACACCGTCGATCAACTGTGACTATAGCACTGCCACTCCAGTGCTAACCACAAGTACCAGCCTCCTCTGTGGGCCTGACGAGCACACGCCGAAATCCGTATACAAATTTTTGCAAGCGGCTTAATCTTAGGTGATAGACAATGCTCTAACTTTCAGTCGCATTCTATCAATAGCTAACATCGGTGTTACTGTCGTGCAGCCAATACACGAGGCTTACTTGACAGCATGCAATAGCTTCAACACAGTTTCACGTCCCGGAGTTGTCTTCGTGTGCTTTGAAAATTTCCTGAAATTACGGAATTACCCCCACTCCAATTGGCGACACACTTCTAGGTCGTGCGCTTGAACGAGGAAGAGTTGTAGGCTCGTAATAGGTACAGATACTCCCCACACGTGGTTGCTCTGCCAGTCAAGATTGGACGCCTGTAGCTTCTTATGTCGTTATTTTCTATGGCATAGAATTCAATAAATTACGGATTTAGTTTGTAGTAGCTACTTGTAGCCTCTTCAGATTCATTGGTACGATTGTTTTGAAAGGGGTTCCTGAACCCCAGGAACCCTCCCCCTCCCCCTACTCCCCTGTGATATACTGTCTCAATGCTTGTGTCTAGTAGCTATGTAGGGGTGGTTTTGTAGACTTGCCAGCGAAGGCATAACACAGTTGAAGTGAGTGAATGCACATGCTGTCCACTAATCTTAGTGTACTAGATCCACTCCACCTCCGGGGTGCTTACCCTGGTGCAAGTGCTCTGGGGGGAGTAGGTCTAGTGCTAGACCCACTCTGCCTCCAGGGTGTTTACACCAGAAAGACTAAGCAAGCACTGGGGGGAGAGTGGGTCTAGCGAGATAGACTAGTTGTCCACCTGTTTGTCACTTTGACTGTGTGTTGATGTATACATGTGCAATGGAACAATTGAGCCAGCAAACTATTGCTCATTGTCTCTCTCCTGTTTCCACACAGGTGACATGCCTATTTCAAATGAGCAGTGGCATGTGGTTGTAGGACTGTGGGTTGCCCACATTCAGCAGACTCTCATCATCAGGAGAGGAGTGAAGAGGTCACCGTCCAGTCAGGAGGGGGCACCTTCTCCACTTGGCCAACCACACAGTGGAGAGAGGAAATGCATGGTAAAGAAGAAAGGGAGAAAGAAAGCAAAAAATGACTCTTTTGGTGACCCAGGTATCACAACTGAAGAATTCTGTAATGGCTTGATTGCTCTTGCCACGATTGTTAATTGCTTTGGAAGAAATAAGTGTAAAGATGGCTCATACAGGAATCCTGTAGGCCCATTGCTGGAGGTGTTAGGGGGCAACGGCTTAGGTGCACTGGTTGTCATAGCTATCCTCCTCCTCCGAAGTGGCGATGTGGAAACAAACCCTGGTCCTGTGGAGAGAGGTGGGTGGTTGTGTTTAGTGAACAGTTTACATGAGTCAAGCACTTATTGCACAGTAGTACAGGTCATGTCAGCAGTTACTAACACACTGGTTGGGTCACTGCCTTAATTGACTGAATGAAAGCTTGGACAAGACTAACTGCTTGTCAGTGCATGTACCATGTGTGAATCTTGGGGGACTGCTGACGTGTCCTTATTCCATAGATGGTTTTATACAATTTTAAGTAGCTGAGATAGTAGGCATTGTCCTCATTAGAGGGGTGTCCTTATTTTCGTTGTGCCCTTTTGAGAGGCTCCATTCACTGTAGCCATGTACACTACTGTATCTAGCTAGTTGAAGTGTTCTGAACCATGAAGTGGCTTGTACAAAAGTTGGAGCCTTCAGCATTTGGTGTGGCCTTAGTTGTAAGGACACAACAGAATGCTGTGTATATAGCACACAGGAGGTGGGTGGGGCTTGTGGGTAACTTAATGTAAACAAGGTATATCTAATTATAAAGCTGAAAGACTAGTGTCTGTCCATCTGTCTGTGTGTTCATGATTGCTGTGGATGCTGAGGGCACTGGGTTGGGGGTCAGGGGTTGACGCCGCCCGTCTTGCAGTTCACAGAGAGTTATCCAGCCATTTCCGCTTTTTCCTTCACGGATGACTGCCATTTTCCAATTATCATCCCCATTAACTTCCGGCTTTTACCAAACTTGATTGGCTGTCGTTTCACAGTCGAATTTAACCGATAATCATCACTTTTAGCTGTAGCAGTAACATGGTTGCTGAGGGCATTGGGGGATAGGTGTCGGGTGTCGTAGCTCGCCGAAGGCGGGTCACTCTGCTAGTACTATGTATGCCCCTGTCATTACTTGGTCTTTGTTTACATTGTGATCATTAGGCTTGGCTGTGTTGCTTTAGTCTCGTACCCAGGTGCCCGTCAGAAAATGTGAGTCTGGTCCTACATTCCACTTGACCCTATTATGCATTATTACCTAATGTTGTCTGCATATATACGCAAGAACTGATCAACTGTGAGCACCACCGTAGTTTGTCTTCCGTGAGTTGAGGGCAAAATACAAAGCAGCATAGCTTCCAACATAGCCAAACGATTTGCCACTGTCAGTCATCAACACGGAGAACTTGTCGCTCCAAGTACAAGTTCTCACATGGTGACTAACTGAAGTGATCGTTGCTCGATCTGCTACAGCCCAGGGTGAAGGATAGGGTTTGCAATGCTGTCTTTGTAGGATGGATTTCTCAGATCTTCTTGTGTGAACTCTCTGGTACATTAGAACATCTTTGTTTTGGATACATCTGGGACATTTTTAATGGACCCTAGTGTCCTCATTACTTAGGTGTCCTGATTTCAGAGGTAGTTTTGTACACATCTCCATGTAGCTTGAACAGTTGGCACTGTCCTCATTAGAGAGGTGTCCTTGTTTCAGAGGTAGTTTGTACACACCTCTATGTAGCTGGGACAGCAGGCAATGTCCTCATTAGAGATGTGCCTTATATTAGAGGTAAAGGTGGGCGGTATTGACTTCTTTCAATACCGAATAACTATTCCAACAAATACCTCGGTATTACTAAAAACCGACTAAATAGGTCGTTTAGCTTTCATTGACTAGCAGCATCTGTATTTGAAAATGTTTCAACTGTTCTTTTGCAGAAAGCATTGATTTGCAAACCAACATTGCTAAAAATACTCGCGAAGTTAGGATACTTCCAGATATTGTGTTGCAAATACGTATATTGTGAAAACATGGCCGATTGCAAGCGACGCTCCGATTCGGAAAGCAGACTTCTTTACCGAGCCGACGGATGCCAACGGATACTCGGAAACTTCACCATCATTAAGAAGTTTCACTCCAGAGATGAAGGGCGGCGCTTCAAGAAGAACGAAAAAGCGACAAAGCGCGACAGGTGAGGACACGTTCTATGTACTTAAACGTCGAAACGGCCTCTTACTGTAGACCTAATTCCTGCTGTGGACTACCACTCCTAAGTATGGAAGTATTAGTTACAAATGTAGCTCATACCAAGTAAAACCGAAAAGATTCGGTATCTTGGTATCCCTATTCAACCCACCGATAATATTCGGTATCCAGTAAACACCGAAGTTAACTAAATATACCGAAATACCGCCCACCCCTAATTAGAGGTAGTTCTGTGCACATCTCTATGTAGCTTGGAAAGTAGACACATCTGGAGTAGAGAGGCGTCCTTATTTCAGAGGTAGTTTTGTACATACCTAGATACATGACTATATTGCTGGGACAATAGGCAATGTCCTCATTATAGAGGTGGCATGAATTCACGGTTCTATAAGAAGGGCTACACTGTAACAGACCCATAGACAGCTCCGAGACTAGGGGGAAACCCCCTGTTTCGGAGCCACCTATGGGCCTGTTCTGCTCTCAAAGTGGAACTCATCCTATAGATTAACATGTAGCACAATTCTGGTGTCCGCAAGGAAAATGTCCAGCTTGTGCTCGCTAACAGCTAAGCTGGTCTTTTACAGCTTAACAGGGTTTTGAGTGGCACTGTTCATTTAAGACTACTGTATAGTGGTAGAACTCAGATTCTGTATGGCTAAACATTTATGGAAGTTGCTTCTCAGGCAGACCTCTTCGGCAAATGGGGGGTTCTTTCAACCCCCCCAACCCCCCCTGCCTATGGGCCTGTGTAACATGTAGTTAGGTTACTAGCTACTAATTCAAGTAGAAATTAATACCCACCAAATGGCCCATTTGCATAGGACTTGTACAGCCTTCTGCATATTGGTGTAGCCTTTCTTGACGCTGCCACTTGTATGTATAAGTGTGTAGGATTGGACTCCACACCACACCGTTGTTCAGGAGGGTAACAGTGCTGTATTTAGAAATTTCTTCAAGGGGGGGCAGTGTGTTGATATTTGGCTTGCCAAATTTGCAGGGGGGGGGGGGTTATTGCCAGCATAATTTACCCCTGGGTATAAGGCTATTGGGTCACATACATAACGTAAGGAAAGTGGTGCCGCTGCCATTACTGGTTGGTTGTGTGCTATATCTCTGTTGCTGTTACCCATCAGTAACCCGCTCAAAGTGGGTGGAGGGTGGTCCTACAGTGAGCACGAGATGTTGGCACATTTGTGTGTCATGACTGTTCTCTTTCCATGCAGCTGAAGAAGTTCTTAGAATGTTTCGGAAACAATTCATTGATGATGTGGAGGCTAATGCTGTTGTCCGTAATCTTCAATATCATGGTATTATTTCACAAGGCAGTCAGATGCAAGTCTCAAGGACTAGTGGTCGTAAACTGAGAAATCAAATCCTCCACGAACAGCTTGTGGCCAACTGCACTAATCAGGCCTTGATTGATGCCTGTAATATATTCATTGCTGAGGAAGGCTATCCAATTATGAAGGCACTGGGCGAAGCGATGAAGAAGAGCCTGGAAGCAGGTGTGTGTGTGCACGTATGCGTGTGTGTACACGTGTGCATTAATGTATGTGCGTGTGTGTATGTGTTTCTGTGTATTTGTGTGCAAAGCCATGCATGTGTGTGATGGCTATGCCTTATTATGTAGCTACACTGTGTATTGCAATTCTGGCGTTCTTGGTAGATTGGTTTCTCTGGCATTCCTGTTGGATAGGTCTGCATTCCCAACATCCTAACTGGTCTGTACCTGCTTCTGCTAGTCTGCCTCAATTGCTTATAGACAAATGGCTACCCAGATGGCCAGGCCAAACATTTGCACTTTGAAATGCACTATAAATAGATAATAGCTATGCACACCACATTATTATTGGGTGGACATCTTGAATGATATATTCTGTGAACATTCTCCATTCTGCATAATGGCACCTTTGAATTACTCTGGACACAGTTGGGATGTTGGTACAGGCCCAAGTGTCCTTATGAGAGAGGTGCCCTTGTAGTGAGAGGTGTACTTGAAAGTATTCGCTAGTTGAAATTTTCGTGAATTTTGCGAATGACATCACCTTCACGAATATATAATTAGCGAACATTTCCCACTTGTTCATATCTTGTACATGATACTGTAAAAGCTTGCCTGTTTTGTACATAGCTACACATTAACATGGCACTGCACAGCACACAGTATTAGCTACCTCGTACCACGTTTGGGAGATGCTTAGCTACCTCGTAGCATGTCCTACAATTTCGTCGCTCTTCATCACGGCCACAGCAAAAGGATCCTCTCTGCTATGCGTCTCCCTGCTGCATAACGATGTTTCTCCCTCCGTCGCTGTCCATATCTCTTGATATATGTGATATCCATGCACACAGCTTGCAAAACTGTAGCCTTGCGGAGCCAGACCCTATTTTCATTGCCCCCGCTGGACTGGTGACTGGCTACGCGAGGCTAGCAAAACCGAACAACATCTCCATCTTCTTTGAATTCAAATTATTACAAATGCATTGGGTATATAAGTTTATTAACTAATATAAATAGTCAGGTCCCCATTTGCGAAAATATGTAAATGCGAAATTCAAGTTCAGCTGGCAATTCGAGAAAATTTCCAAGTACACAGTATTGCAGAGGCAGTCTTGTACACATCTCTATGTAGTCTATCGAGCTAGACCTCTTTTGCATTTTCACATGACCAAAAGTAACGGGCAGGGAAAGGTGAAAGAGGGTCTAGCAGAGGTCATTTATATTCATAGGCAAATGACTAATGAGATCAACTAGCTCGTTCCAGCTAGCAGTGGCACCTTGTTGACATCTCCACATTAGTTAAACATGGACGGTTTCATTGCAGCACGAGCAGTAATGGTGGCAGTTTTCTCTGTCTGAAGGCATTTCATCAGAGAGGGAGCAGAGGCATCATGCAGCTTGTTAAGAAGTTCACTCCTTGATTCTTTGTAGCATTTCTTCTGATTCGCAAGCATTAGAAGCTTACCCCAGTGTGACAAGCACAGAAAGTGGGAGCCCAGACATGCAGACAACTCAGCACCAACAACTCCTCTCAGCTGATGGCACAACTCAGTCGGGCTGTCCCCTTGGGACAACTCGCGCTGCAAGCGATACTTGGGCTTGTTTTTGGGAATGGCCATTTTGCAGACAGCGTAGACAGAGCTCAGTGGTTCGGCCATTCTCAGTTCCTGACTGCGCTAACCAACTGGTTGCATAGACTCACTACACTGCAGAGCAATCATACTCTCCCGCATCAAGTGCCGGTGCTGGTTTACCATAGGTGGATGGTCTAGCAAGCCAGACTAAAGTATATGTTGCTTGCGAAGTGTGAACTACAATTATTATGAATATTAATGACCTCTGCTAAACCCTCTTTTGCCTTTCCCTGCCTATTACTTCTAGTTCCACAAAAATGCGAAAGAGGTCTAACTTGTTAGACTAATCTCTATGTAGCTGGGACAGTAGACACTGTCCTCATTAGAGAGTTCTCTTTATTTCTGAGATACCATATGGCCGGAATTTTGGCAGGGAATTTATTTTGGTGGTTTGGCGGTTTTGAGAGCAATCCACCGATATTTCTTCTGCCAAAATTTGTGCAATCGGATAGTTTTCCTGTTTAACAAGGCTGGATGCGCCGGGCAAATAGATTAATCGTCAGCATGGAGTTCACAACTGACAGCAGCGTGAGGACACTACGTTTCCAAAGAGTTTTGCACACTGGAGGTGGAAGAAGAGTGCGAGGAAGCCGAAGGCAATCCGAACGGCGTTGTATATGCAGTCACTGTGAAGACTGATGTTGAGATCATTGTCGGTAACTTACTGCGGCAGATTCAGCAGCCTGTTCTCTGTTTCTGCGTGGAGCAGTACAATTGTGTGCGAGGTCACAGGCTGCAGGCGAGCGTCAGCAGATCGGCCAAAAGAAGGCTTGAAAGTCTCTGTATGTTGCAGCATTCGTGGGAAAAGCTATGGATTGGAGCGAAAGTAACCCAATTATGGTCAAACAACAGCGTGTGTACTCTTCAGAGACTCTTCAGCAATCTAGCTCTGTTCGTCCAGATAAGCCATTTTGCTATGAATATCATTATGGCACAGGCTTTACCAAACCACCAAAGTAAATTCTGCCAAATACAGAAATTTCAGCAATTCACCAAAATAAATTCCTGCCAAAATTTCCGGCCATACGGTACAAGGGAACCTTTCTAACATGGTCACTGTGTTAGGCAGTCACGTCTCTAAAACAGCCAGTCTCCCTGGCCCCAAGTAGCACTAAGTAATAGTTAAATGCTGACCAAGAGGTGTCTCTGAGATTTAGAGCACGAGGCACAAGGGCGCGAAGCGCCTGAGCGCTGAGTGGTCTAAATCTTCAGAAACACCTCTTGGTCAGCATTTAAGTGTTATAGATCCCAATGATTGGGCAAGTAGCTGGCAGCGTATCAGTTTACCAACTCGTACTTGCGTCATCACGCGTCTTCCGGAAGTAGTTAGCAATTTCTGACAATGGCTGAGAAAATGTCGTTTGGTTATTGGATTTGTCATCTCGCAGCAGACGTTCTTAAAGGTCGGTAGTGGATGCAGCGCATAAGCTAAACAGAAGCTTACTTACTGTCAGCCCCGTCAGCCACAGCATTTCCCAGAGCGGTGTCCTAAGCCTGTTCCCAGCTCGTAACCAGTTCGCTCCTTTCTGGGCTCTGGTTCGTAGGCCGCTGCCGGATTGTTGCTTTACCCTGATTGTCGACGAAACAAGTAAGCCGAGTGATCTTTGCATCGTATGTTGTGGAGTTAGCTACTATTGTTGTCGCAGCTGCAGTTTCTCTGCTATAGACCACGGGCCTATGCCACGCGGTCGGTACTTAGAGCATAGCGTGAACGACGCGTGCCGAATTAGAACACGGCGCGAAACAACACCTGGGTGTCTACGACGTTTAGAAACATCGTTTAGACGCATGTTACCATGGCAACGGGATCTATATCATTGTAATCTACCTCTGTGGAATAACCATGTCTCTATATGGTCAATTGGAACCGGCGCACAGGTGGTTGTCTTAGACAGTTTTCACTGTACATTTTGCACACATTTCTGCAGCAGGGACAGTAGGTACTGTACTTTCTGTTGGACAGGCCTGCATTCCCAGCATCCTTACAGGACTGTACCTGCTTCCGCTAGCCTGCCTCACTCACTTATCAGTCAGCACGGTAGTGCTGTCTATGTAGGGATGGTGGTGGTTGTTTGTATGCTTTAATACAAACAAAAAGTGGCGCTACTCCTAAACAGAAGTAAGAACCGGCGAAAGAAACCGTCTATGAAGAAGGGAGGCTGTACAGTATTCAGAGCTAACCTTACTTCCAAGTGCAAGTGCGCCGTTGGGTAGAAAGCGTTGTCGTCATTTTCCGTGTTTTGTCATCTTCTTTATTTTCTTCTCTGTCAGCTGTAGCTCACGAACGACAAGAAGTAAGACAACAATTCATTTGCAGTTCTTCTCGCCATCTTCCTGGCTAGTGCCTTTTGTAGGTTAGGGAATGCGGCGACGTAGTATGGCATGTGACAATTCTCCGGTCTACGGTGCCCATAGCTGTAGGTCGCCATTTTCTCATGACGTAATTGGCAACCAGTTGCAACCGGCCTACATTGTTTCTCCAGACGCCTAATCGATTCAGTTGCTTTTCAATCATTAGTTCCACAACGCAGTCAGATGTTCATACGTTAGATGTGCATACGGGACATGCTTCGACTGCCATTTTCACTTATTGCGCGATTGCTTCCGGCCGCCATTTCCGCATTCGTTTGGCAGTGCAGAGCTAGCTGTCACTTCCGGTTCCACTCCGCAAGCATTCTGCATTCAAGGGTGTAGGTATAGTGCAGCTCTTTTGTATGCATGTAGGGGCCGCCTGTGGTGTGGGTATATACGTAGCTATAGCCAATATCCCTCCAGACAGTGAGTCAGAGTGGCAGCGAAATATGATTGGGATTGTGGGTGTTACTCAGTGACCAAGCCAGTCTTGCCTTCCACCACGACTTCCTGAAGCAAGTAATTTTTGGGGGGCTACAGCCCCCTAGCCCCCTCCCCCTCCCCGTTCTGCCGTCCTAGCCTTATCACAGCTAACTCTGCAACATGATAGACTGAGAAAAGGCTGTACAGCTATATAGCAATTGCAGAATCTGGTACACAGTGGCACATGCATATGTACAGGTGTGTTCTGATATACTGTAAGACACTAGCTACCTGGATATACGTATTATGAAGGTTGAACTTCACAAATGATGGCAGTGAAGTGTACAATGTTTGTGTTGGCCTAGAGCTAAACAGTGTGGGCATGAAAATGGGCGTGGTGGTTTGCAGACAGCGATGTAGTGAACAGCTATGGTAAGTATTGCCACTGCAGTTTAGCTTAGTGGTTTGCTGGAGTCTCATGGCAGAGCAAGATGGCTACATAAGAGATGAATTAACCCAAAGAGTATGGAGCCTGCAACTGATACTTACATGGAATCACATGAAGAGTTGGAAGAGTAGGAGGTCCTAGATTCTAGAGCACAGCAAAGTAGATTGCGTAGCAACCAATTTGCAGGGACCACCCGGTGGAAAGAGAAGATAGCGCATGGCAAAGCTGAGAGATGGGCAAATTGTTAGGCTGTACCTGCAGATGTAAAGGGGAAACTGAATAGTTGGAATAGTTACACAGCAACTGGCAGTAGGCGCAGCAAAATGTTGCAAGATGTAGGGATGGTGCAAATGTATTCAAAGTCAGCAAATGTTAATGATCTGGTTTTTGCATGGACAGGCTGGCCCCCTGCTACGCATGGACCAGCTCTCCTTGTTCCTGCAGTTTTTCCGCCAGGTGGTTTGCCAT
Organism: Ianthella basta; assembly: GCA_964019415.1. Lineage (NCBI taxonomy): Eukaryota > Metazoa > Porifera > Demospongiae > Verongiida > Ianthellidae > Ianthella > Ianthella basta. Next base: position 11,555,474 of record OZ025871.1, on the reverse strand, counting down.
GCCCTTCAAAGACACACTGCACCATCCCTACATCTGCCCTTGTTTTTGGAGGAAGCATTTTTACACAACCTTTAGACTAATAGTTACCCAGATGGCCAGGCCAAAGACAATGCAAAGGGCAATGAATCAAACTTTTGCTCTTGACAGTGCACCGTATATTAATACATAGCTAATAGCTTACAATGAATCACTCATGCAGCATTGCTCATAATTTTGTCATTATGATAATGTATATATATATGTATTATAATTATTGCATTTTTATTATCATTACACATTGCGTGACATTGAGGTCAATGATTAATTGTGTTCTACAGTCACAGCTCGCCTCCACAATTCCTTGCTTTCTATTTTAGTAGTAGTCAGGCGACGCGTGACCCCTCCTCACGGAAGGGTCAGGTTAAGTCTAATACATTGACTTGTCCACGCAGAATGCAATTATGCGCTGTGAAATGCAATTATTGCGCAACATTGTGCCTCGCTTGTGGCCGCAAGTACGTGCGACGACTCGCGACACTTACCTGATCTTTCATAATAGCTGTCAAAGGAGCGATAGCAAGGACTATCGATGTCCCTTCGACCGGCAACACCAGGCCGAACACTGTTGGCAGGCGCACATAGCACAGGCTCTTGCCGAAGCCGGTCGACAAAACAGCGAAAACATCCCTACCAGAAACGATGCCAGACATGACCTGAAGTTGCTCTGGCTTCATGGTAGACTAACCAAGGCCCTGGATGGCTTCTGTCACAGCGTATAACACTCTCTGGTCCATGCTCTGGTCTGCTGCCATTTGCGGACACGCAAGCAATCTATATTTCACACCTTTCCTGCAATCTGCTTGGGCACGCAACCATTGTGGCGTGCTGCACAAGTCAATGTATTAGACTCAACCTGACCTCCTTCCGTGAGGAGGGGTCACGCGACACCTGACTACTTTAGAGTAGTAGACTGTTATACCGTATAACAGGGAATTTTTGTAGGAGAATATTTTTGTGAATTTTGTGGTTAGATTATGATTTGTGAACATATTCTCTGCAATACGATAATGAATAATGGAGTATATATTGGTCAGGTCATGAGCTACAGGTCATGAGTCTCGTTAACAAACAGCAAATGGATAAGGTTGACAGGTGCACACAGCATTCAGTGCCATTTGGAGTGCTTTGCATGGGAATAAAACTGGTAGAGTTAGTATGCAGAATTGAAAGTGGTCCTAAGATGTTTGCGTTGTTTCTTGGAGGAGGTTGTCAATATTCAATTGCTGCTCCAGACAGTGCCTGTTTCATTTTATAGTAATCTTGCACCAGTAAACCTCTTTATTTTGTTAACCTGGTAAGCACAAGTGGTATGAAACATAACATCTACAGTTGAATGTGATTTGTTTACTCTCTGCTGTGTGTACTAAGTGCGCATGTTGAGTTAGTGGTTGGGGAGGACTTTATGCATGGTTGCATGGACCTGTTATAGTATTACTATGCATGCAAGCACAGCCCGGGTAATGTTGTGGTAAACTATACAGGCAGTTACAGAGTCTGTTCCCTGTCCTTTATCTACTGTCTCAGGTGGTGATACAGGTCTGATGAGTTCCTGGAACAATGATGCATTACTCTTCTTGAAAGAGAAGCTAAAACTTCATGTTTTAATGAACATAGACCTCAATGATAAACTAGAGATAGCAGCGGGTGGGTTTATGAGCAAATATGAGGTAAAGATGGTAAGAGAATTACCCAGCAACATTGCCCAGGTGGATAGGGTCATTGAGACTCTGCGTGGGAAAGGAGACAAAGACTTTCAGACATTTTGCAGGATACTGCGTGATAGCAAACAAGTAGTCTGGGCAGATGAGCTGGAGAGGGTGGCTGAGCAATTCAAGAGAGGTGAAGGAAATACTCTTGTAGGAGGTGCATACACCGTGTTAACTATGTCATGTTCACATCTCATACTCTTACATTCAGTTCTTAATATTTCTGTGTTTAATACCTACGATGTCCAGGTGTCGCATTTAGTGTGATTTGGCTGGGTGTGAATTTTTGCTGACTGTTATCACACCATTTATCATTGGATATTGAAGTAAAATGTGACTTTATACGTATATCTTCATTTGTCAATATCATAGTTGAGGTGATTGTTGGGATGTTTACAATAATTTATACATGCTAATTACCATACAGTTATTTCAGCCTCCAGCAATTCATTAAGTGTATTTGCCAATATTGACTACAATATATATCAGTGTACGGTATAAGACCTCACCTCTTCAGATGTATACCCCTCCTATATATAAAAAAAATATATATATATATAGTATATATAAGTATATATATATAGTATAAGTATATATATAAGTATATATATATATATATATATATACTGAATAACTACATCAGCAACTGAAGTCGCCAGCTGAGCACTTTGCATTTGAGCTCTACCGTTGTTCATGTGGGCAGTAGTTTGTCTCGTCACATGCACAGCCCACTTCTGACCACATGTTTAACCAATGGCAGTCAGAAATGGAATTGAATATTAATTGACACTTCATTTACCCTAAACTGTAACCTATGGCAATTGATGCTGTAAGCAGTTTACCTAAACTGTTCAACTATTAGAGTTACTACATAATGTGAGGCCACAGTTTTGGAGAAAGCTGTGACTTGCATTAACAATTGTAGTATGTTATTTAAGTTTGTAATTTGTGGTATCGTTACTTGTTGAGTTGATTATATACCTGTCTCTCTTTCTAACCATTGTCCTCTGCATGCAGTTGAGGATGGAGAGGGAGGAGGAGAAAGAGAGCAGGTAAACTCCCTTTTCAGTTGCCTTCGGGAGTTCTATAGGAACATGAAGATTGTCAATGATGAGTGGCTTCCTGCCAATCAGTCTTTACTATTTGTTAACTTGGCCCTTGCCTGTTTCCATTTAAGTGCTCAGCATGCTCAGGAGATGTTTGTCAAAGCCGTGAGGGAAGGTGTTGATAATGTATACACCTACCAGACTGGTAAGGTAGAGTATGAAGTAATCCCAGAATTAGTGAAGAAGCATAAACTTGTAATCATTAGCGGTGCTCCTGGTGTAGGTAAAAGTACACTGGCTCGGAAAATATGCCAAGATGTCTGTCAATCACCCGGCTGCCATGGTTACACCTTGGTTATCTTAGTGGAATTGCGAGACTTGCTCCACTTTAAGAAGGATTTCCAATTAGTGGACATTCTGCAGCTGTTCCAAGGAATGGTGGCACAAGATGTGTTGCTTGAGAGATTGTCTATGGTACTATATAGGAACCTAGGGAGAGATGTGCTCTTCATCCTGGATGGGTTTGATGAGCTGCCCCCTCACCTTCGACAGTCTAACTTCCTTGTGAACCTTCTGTCACACACCCACGATTCTCCTTTGCCAGACTGTGATGTTATTCTAACATCCCGCTCCATTGTAACAAGTGAAATCTACCAACAAATGTTGAGGTCTCGTAGCCAAGTTAGTCTAACTAATATCGAGGTGCTCGGTTTCACTCAGAACCAGATCAAGATTTATGCAAAGCAATATTTCACTGATAATGGACGACCAGACCTGTTTGACATATTTGTCAGGAAGATAGGTGCTTTTCCACAGATTAGAGGCGTCTGTTCAATCCCTGCTGTTCTGTCCATCTTTTGTCAAGTGTTTTTGTGGAACGAGGACCTTCCACCAACATTGACACAAATCTACAATGACTACCTTTGTGTGAAAGTACTACAGTACAGCGAAGACTTGCTTGAACTGAGTTCCATCCTGGATCTTCCAAAGGACCATGATATCTATAAACTTGGGGAAATTGCTTATAACTGCATTGAAAAGCATAAAGTAATGTTTGATTCAGCTGATCTCCAGGGTCTCGGTGAGCGCTTCTCAGATCGTAAGAGAGGGTGTGGTGTTTTAACAGCTAGGCCCATTCGATGCGATCCAAAGTCCAGGAAAGGTGCCATTGAAAGCTTCTTCTTCATTCACTTGACTGTACAAGAATTCCTTGCTGCTGTTTATGTGTCTCTACTGACAGCAGCCAGTCAATGTGAAATCTGGACCAAGTATCTCGGTGTGCCCCACATGGCACAGGTGTGGCGCTTTTATTGTGGATTGACTAAATTACAGCACTTTGACCACCTTCAAAAGGAGATTAACTCGTATCACACAGACTTTCAGATGCAATGCCTTTATGAGACGCAAGACATTTCTTTGGTTCGCTGCCTGATGCCACGTATTGTAGGCGAAGAGGTAAAAGTGAAGCCCCAGTCTGCTTATGACTCCACAGCTTATGGCTATTGTCTTTCTGTACTCCCTTCATTGAAATGCCTCACCATTGAAAGACTAGCAGGTTGTGCAAGACTCCATCACTTACTGGAGCCAATCTATGCCAATGGGACACTGCAGACATTGCACCTACCAGAGGGTGAGGGTGTATAGTTGCATCAGATCTCAGTGTTCTGCTTGCACGATAATTTACTGAACACATCCAATATTATAGCTCAAACGACCAATTAATTTTGTTTCAAGTAGATGCCCAAACAGCTGCCTCACTGCATGCCAGCCTTGAGTGCACCCACAATTATTGCCCATGTTAATGGGGTTTTGTGTTTTACAGTGATGTCATTGCTAATGTTAATGAAGAGGCTTGCACATGCTAAGATTTTTGTTTCTCCTTAGTGTGATGTAGCCAGACCCACTTCCAGCCATTTTGTATTACGTAATGGGAAGGAAGTGGGTCTGGTAGATTTGCCAGGTGTCGCTGTTCAATACCACCAGGAGTTGGTGGGAGTGATAAATGTTAATTGACGCTTTGATACCTGCCGACTGAGGTTTAGTCGTAAACAAAGATGGCCAAAGCGCTTGCGATTGTCGAAGGTAGTTATACGGGAGACTTGATTGTTGAAGTAGCAAAGACTCACGAATACGAGAGTTTGAAGGAAGAGCAGTTACTGGGTATAGAGGAATTCGTGTTGGGCAAAGACACATTCGTATCACTGCTGACTGGCTTCAGAAAGTCACTCATCTACGGTCTTTTGCCAGCAGTATACGATCGTTTGAGAGGGCACACAATGCCAACATCGGTTTCTCTCATTTTTAGCCCACTGTCCTCTCTGACCTAGCTAATGTCTGGCTACAATGAAATGGATTGAAGATAAATGCTGCTAAGACGAAGTCCATGTTGATCCACTCCAGTAAGAAGGTGATGAACAGTAGCTTGCATCTGAAGATTGATGATAGGCTTGTTGAGCAGGTCTGCAGATTTAAGTTTCTTGGAGTTGTTGTTAGTGATACCCTGTTGTGGTCTGATCATACTGACATGGTGTACAAGAAAGTCTCCCGTAGCCTCAATCTGCTTCGCTAGCTGTCTTGGTTTCTCCCTCAGTCTCTACTACTGTTTCTTAAGTCCTACCATATATCGCAACATTTTTGCGACCTAAAGATTTTGTGAATCGCTGCCAAAATGGTTGTCAGAAATGTTCGCGAATAAAAATTTTGTGAAGGAACATTAAAGCCCTTTTAGTGTAAATAGCAGGGGCAATCGCTTCTAAAATGAAACAAACAAAAGAGCTACACGCTGCTTGTTGATCCGCCATTTTATTATGACATCACGTGCACACACAAGTTATTATTATACAATAGGTATTATATGCATATAAAATTCTTGATAGAAAGTTTTGCGAATTGCTTCTTTCGTGAAATTCGCTAAAATTATTGGTCACGAACATTTTGCGATGTACGGTATATACTTCCTCACTTTGATTACTGTGACATTGTTTGGTTTGGGTGTTCAAAGTCTGATGCTTATCGCTTGGAATTGTTGCTTAACTTTGGTTGCCGTACCATTCTCCATCGAAGCAAACGCTCCTCTGCTACTGCCGCTCGTCGGGACCTTGGACTTAGTACACTCTCTTCCAGAAGAAACCTTCATCTTGCCCAGGCAGTCTTCAAGTGCCTCTCCTCTCGCTATCCACCATACCTCTGCAACCTCTTCTCCGGTCCATCCTCTTCCCACCACATTAGATCTTGTGCTTCCAACGTGCTGAATCTACCAGCCACCAGGACCTCTTTTGGGCAGAGGGCTTTTAGCTTCTCAGGTGCCTCCCTTTGGAGATCACTGCCAGCCTCCATCAGGGCCATCAAAGACTTTCAGGCCTTCTCATCCCAGTGCAGAGACTTTTTATTATCCTAAATCTTATCTGCTTGTCCGCACGCATGACATCTGACTTTCATATTTTCTAGCATGATGCATGAAATCATCAATTGACAATTTCATTCGCAACACCATTATTACCATTTTCTGCATTGTACTTTGTTTTCTTTCTTACTCTTCTCTACTGGGTGCCTGGGAGAATAGCCTGTATGGCTAAAGGCTCCCCAGTATTAATAAGATACCTGATACCTGATACATGATGATAGAGCAGAAGGAACAATTTCTGCCTGTGTTACGCACCGCGAATGTGGAATGTGCTTAATGACTTAGCACCTGCACTATCATGACTTGCGGGTGTGAAGTTATGATATTTACACCTTCTGCACTGGTGAGCAGATCTACTCTCATACCCAGCCCACTTCCGGCCGCCGTTTTGACAAAGGTGCTGAAGGTGGTCTGGCAAAGTGAGCCCACATTCTTGATCCTAATTACGTCATGCCCAGTCACATGAAATGGTATGCCAACTGCCCTGCACATAGGTATGTGAACCTCATGGCCTTAGCGACCGATCGCTACTATCCTTGTGGTGCTCCACAGCTCCCAGGTGGAGGCAGAAGGCTGCATGATTGCAACATCGTCTGTCAGCACTGGTACGCAGCTTTTTTTAGTGTGCAAGACTTGCTTTTTGAAGGTAGAGGAAAGAGCTAAGAATCAAACAGTTGTCGATGTTGTTCAGGTGGAGGTAGACAGTTGCTGGAGAGGGAGAGGTCTTCTGGGTGAAGGTGCATGTATCCTCTAGTTGGAAGGGAAACAAACACATTTTCGCTGATCACAAAGTGGATGACAGCCTCACGTTGTTCTTCTGTCAGATGCTGATAACCCAGGCGACGCGAAGCGTTTGACAACGCTGCTTCTATCCTTGGTCTGGAATACGCTATTTCCAAACATACATGGCTGACTGAAGAATCCTGTGACCAATCTGTAATCTGGTATTCTCGATTCTGAGAATTAGACGTCACTAGGCCCAGGAATGTGGACTCAGTTTGCCAGACCACCTTCTGTGCCTTTGTCAAAATGGCAGCCAGAAGTGGGCTGGGTACGAGACTAGGGCAGAACCAGCCTTGCTTAGGACATCTGCTAGACCCACTTCCCGCCGCCGATGTCATACAAAATGGAGGCTGGAGGCGGTCTGGGTTCAAGACTAGTTTCTGCTGTGAACGATGAGATTCTTCATGCAGCCGTACAGTGTGTACGTATACTGTGCAAATCTTTTGGGTATACTGCATATGCACTACTTGTGGATATGGTCTTGAGATACCTGCGGATATAGCTACTACACAGGTGTTATTCTCCTGAGCTAGGCTCCCCAAGAGCTGGTCTGGTACTTATGCTCAATTCTTTGAAAACTTTCAGCATATATCATACTCGATGGCAGCGGTGCTTTGTAGAATTGACTGTATACTAAGCCAAACTGCAATGCTGTGCAGTTTTCAACTCCATCTGATGCATGCACTAACACCTGTGGCCAGAGCAGGTATCTGAGATTTTCAGCTATCCTGAGGAGGAGGGGCTTCCCATGCAACATCTTCACTGACTGTGGGTGATTACATGCAATTGAGCAATGATTCTAAACCGCCTTTAGGGGGCCTACATGCATACTAACATTGTAGTTGCTAGCCAAGATGTGGCAAGGGTGTCAGGGTGGTATTAGAATTTTGAGCAGATGTACCTCTGATTGGGGGGCTGGGTCACAAGATTGCATACATGAGAGTTGTTCATATGAAACATGTTTAGACTTGCCACATATGCTTGTGTCAAAAGACTGACAGTGTGCGTGCATCCTCACACAGACATGGTCACATGGACATCCAGCAAGACTTTGTCCATGTTGAACTTTCTTAATTCCTATACTTCTTTTAGCCTCTTGTATGGCTGCATCTTTGAGACTGAGCATTGCTTATAGTTATTCTCATAAGCCGGACTGTTGCACAATATCCCAACAGTTTGACTCACGATACTAAGCATTGCTGTGCTCCATTTTATGTCTGTACAATTTGGTCACTACCTCTTGCTCAGTTGACTCCTCCCCCTTGTTTTCTAAGTTTCTCTTAAATATGTATGTAGCTATGCAGTATAGCTAATACTGTTAACACCTCATGGAAGACCTGAATGTACCATGCCCTATCCTGTTTAGCATCTGTTGCCAGTAGCAACTGGTACAGTATAATCATTTACCAAGACAGTTTGTAGAGTTTGAAATTCAGGTCTAAGCTATGGATGTATAGCATTTCACTGCATGACAGTTTGTTGTAAAGCAATATGTTGCCTCACTTTACACATCTCCATGTATTGAACTAACCGTATGTTGTGCTGTGTTGTGCTTAGACACTGACTGGAGAGAACTAGAAGTTGCCTTGGACAGACTACTATCAGTGGAGAGGAAGGTTTCTACAGGTGACAATCAGAAAGATAACCACAACTGTAGATATCTTGGGTTCTGTGTATGTATTTCAGAGAGTGCATGAGATGTATGTATGACTCCTTAGAGGGATGGCATTGAGCAAATAGACCAATCTGTACACACTGTATGAAGCTTTGAAAATGTCTGCAAACTCTTGTGGATGTCTGTTGAAGATTCAAGATACTACTAATCCGAATTGGTACCAGTTAATTGGCAGCTTGCTAATGGGAGTGTCAGTGTTGTCAGTGTTGTGCTATAGAAAAATGCATAGTTGACAGATGGTGTTAGTTTCTAGAGCTCTTTGACTGCATGTGTTATGTTGTTCAATGAATGTCTTTATCTGCTGCAGAAACACAGTGTCTTGGCCATGTGTATAGGCTTCACTGAATTCATGACATGTTGTTATGTTGTATCTTTCACAGATGGTGCCTTTAAAGCACACTTAGGCAAGGTGTACTTGGTGGACCCTCCCCTCAGCACAGTAATGAAGTTGCTGTGCCTGCAACATGTGGCGGAGGTTGTGTGTAAGGACATACAAGACTGTGAGGTAAGCATCAGTGTGAGATCGGAGTCAACAATGAAACTAAATTACTGCAAAGCTATGTATGGTAGAGAACAAGTTAGTACGGCTATTAGCCTTTTCTACTGTTAGAACAGTGTAGAACACAATCCATACTATTCACATTGTGTTATAACATGCACGCCTCATTGGTGATGTAATATGAAATTGGGAAGGTTGGCAAGTGCAAGCTAGAGTAACCTGAAAACAAGCGCTTAACTTCCCATCTCCGGATGATTCATGTGTTCCACCTCTTATCCAATAACTGATTTCTCCATACTCTTATTGTACGGTACGGTTCATAGAAAAGGTAACTATAATTTTGTTTGTTGTTTAACGGTATTCTGAGAATCGTGTTGTTTATCCGTTAATAATTATTGTTTGTCTGTAACCCGTCAAGCATTAACCGCTAACTGAGCTGTTTGCGCATTACATAATGAAAACATGGCCAACTCTGCAACGTGCGTACGTGGACTAATCATTTTTGTCTTTTGTGCCAGTGCAAAGAGGGCATCAGACCACTGTCGTCGGCTGTAAATTGCTCCATGCTCTTTGTACTTCTTTATCATTGCCCATACCATCTTCTTGGGGACTTTAAGTCCTTCTGCTGCTAGGATGTTCGCAATATTTCCGTAGGACACTCTTTGCTTGAAATACAGCTGCACAATGCGCTGCTTACAATGCGTAGTCAAAACCATGTTCTCTTTGCTGCCACTAAAACTTTACAATCGATCAAGAATGCTTCGCATGCAATAAGATGCACAGCTAAGGGTGAAACGCTATCCGATGAATGCTAAAGGCTAACCAATAAACGATAAACAGTACTGCTAAAGCCTACTGTTTCACAGTTCACCATTCTTATTCTATGAACTGTACCGTACTTCCTAGAGGGCATCTACCTTATTCTCTTGAAAATTCATGGCCAATGTGCCCAAAAAGTTGTCACTTGGTGGTAATTAGAATTGGATATTAAGAAGATGTGTGAAGGTGACGAATATTTGGATTATCCCACCAAGACGTTAGAGTGGATGGCAAAACCATCGAACACTTTAGGGGCTTTTTGCATGCTTGATGTAATGGTAGATGTCACTGTTTGGACAGCTGTTTGAGACTATCATGATTACAAAGACTCCTTGATGCTGACAAGCAATGTAGCTAGTATTCTTCAGCCTCACTGGCTCCTGAGGATGAGCAGATGAATTCATCAGGCATGCTATAGCTACATATATGTATGTAAGGAAATGAAGACAATTATTTGGGCACTTCCAAAAGACTTTTCATGTGTGGTGCAACAAGAGGCTGTTTACTGAGTCATAATACCTGAGAAATTCCAGTCTGGCTAGTTGTTAGAGTACGATATGGTGCATAGAAAAGGTAATGGTAATTCTGTTTGTCATTTTTCTTTAATCCGAGAATTGTGTTATTTATCTGTTAAAACTTGCCGTTTTTCTGCTACCGCTTATCAGGTAACCGTTAACTGCAGTCATTAACGAGTAAATGGTTCGTACATAATGGAAAAATGGCCGTCAGTGCGAGTGAAATACAACTTGCTGTCTAGGTCAGTTCAGGTCTGGATTTCAGGTGAGTTTGGGAAGCAGCTTTCCGTTTGGGAGTGGCTCTCAGAGACGTGCATGGTCTGAAATAGTCTATATCTCTGAATTGCTGTCATGTCAGGCTGCTTCTTGCTTCTGCTGTGTGAACGTTCACGTTAGTTCTTAGGGCGCTCTTCACACAGAGTGTAGTTTCACCACCACGTGTTAACCGTGAAAAATACGGAACGATTTGTCATTTGGACAGTGAGATCCCTTTAAGAGGATGCCCGAAATGCTTGTGATGACTAAAGAGCCCATGTGCCAACAGTCAATGCCTTTTGCAAGGCGTGCTATTGTATCCAGGCAGTCCACTTGTGGGCATTCTGTTGTTTGAGACTCGAAGGCCGTTGCAACGTCCACCGTCTGTGCAAATAGGCTAAAACGACCCAGTACGTTTCAAGTATAACTATGCAATCAATGGTAATCATAGCATGCGTAAGCGTTAACAGTTTAGGATGAACCATTAACCACAATGCTGTAACCTTTCATGAATAAACGTTAAGGGGAAGCACAAAACGATACCATTTCATGGTTCACCGTTACCTTTTCTGTGCACCATACCGTAGTGTGATAAATACTAGAAATGGGAAATGCATTTGGACTGTTCTTTTTCAGGTGATAAATTTAGAATGGCAAGTGTTGAGAGAATACTGTATCGACATGTGACTAATTTCATTTCATTTTAGAATTTGCCATACTTCAACCACCTAACTGTACATGTTCAAGCTCACCTCACCTTTTGGGGATAGACAATATGTAGCTATACCTTTACCATGGAAACAATGTTTTCAGGCTTGAAACTCAGTAGTATACATGGTTTCCATTGCAATAGAAGTACATTCATGTATGCTATACTTAGTGGATGTATTAGTGCATGGTATATCTCTCGGTATTCTACCTTAGGACAATCCCTCAAGAATGGTATTAATTAGTACATATGATAGCTTGGATAATGCTTGTCCACTGATAGCAAACAGTATAGTGACAATATCAAATGATGTTTGTTAACCATCCCACTGCATGATGGTATGTCGATGTCTTATCATGCAGGCAATGGACCATGAGGTCCTGATAGAGATGGAAAAGTCACTCTCTGGAAACAAGACCATGAGCAAGCTGACACTTAGAGATGGCATTGGTGTGACAATACCCAAACAGTTTTGTCGTCATCTTCTCCTTGGTATCAGAAGAAACAAATTGTTGTCAGAACTGTCCATCCACTTTAACCCACAGTCCTGGTATTGTCCAGATGATGGTAGGTTGGTGACTGTCGGTCACATATTGTGTGACTCAGTTGGATGTAGTGTATAGTGTTTAATAAGCAATGTAGTGAGAACATCTATGTGAAGTCAATTGTGTATATGTAGGTGTTGTATTAGCCTCATCCCCAGGCTGTCCGCGATAATTAGCATGGGCGGGGAAGGATGACCTGGTGGTATACACTGTTTGCATGGCTACCGACTGGTTTTGGGAAGTTGGTCTGCTACGAGGTGTTGCCGTTCATTTTCGACTTTGCTGGAAGTAACTCTGGCTAAAGTGTACTCGAATTATCTCCCCTTATATTCGTGAAGGTGGAACAAGTTCGACAGGTGAAGGGTGAAGCTCCTACCCCAGTAGAGTCCTTGGGGCACTTGCTTCCTTGCACCTGTAACGTTTGCGAGCCACCTCACGGAACCTCAGGAGCTTGCTTTTGATGGACTGAGCTGTTGCTAGGCAATTTACGCACACCTACAACGCCAAACTGTCATCATTCTTGATTGCCACCAACAGCAGCCAACTAAGGTGGCTAGGAAGGTCTTCCTTCAGCCCTTTTCGGCTGAACAATGAGGATGAGTGTTTCGGAGAAACGTCTGACAAGCAAACTCTGCATTTGCAGAGCCTTACAAAGGCTGCACACATTGCCGTCCATTGATGTTCAACCTTATGTAATCCACCATTGACACATAATTTTGATACAGAAGTATGATGTGATGGCAGTGGCTCCCAGGCCCTTTTTCTCCTCCCTGCAATTAACTCGAAGGGCCTGGGGACGAGGCTAGTATTGTATTTACATGTTCAACTCTACAACTGTTTCCCTAACCAGTGCCTGCAGGTGATCAAGGGAGTGTACAATGTCTTGTGCTGGCGGATATTCCAGTGGATGTCTTCATTAACTTGTTGTCCTTCTTTATTGAAGTAAAAGAACTGTATTGTCATTCCATTCGTCCCCCACAAGAGGTACAGTGTGTCCACATTTACAGTGTGGCTTGAGATGCGCTAGCCTTTGTACTAATCACTATTTGACCATGTTTGAAAATGTCCAATATACTTATATAGCAACTTATCTATGACCTATCTGTATTGTGGCATGTGTAAGGTCACCTCACATTTTGGGATAGTTCAGTAGCAGATGTATACAAATATGTATTAGCTTAGATAATAGCCACTGATAATATACAGAATATTGAATTATATGAATATTGTTTTTACTTTGACATTTTGTTGTAGAGCTTTGTGTTACACCTTTGGTGGTTTAAGTGCTTGTATGTATATATGTATGCATGTTTATCTAATACATAAACTGCTGTAATATATCTGTGCTAGCATTTATATAATAATGTATCGACGGAAGTATTAAAGATAGGGAATTTGTATTGTCAGCCATTTTATTCACCTCTCTCATGCTGGAAGAACCCAGGGAAGGATTTTAAAACTGGCTTCCAAACCTTGCTCCACATGGAGCATAGGCGTCTTCTGCCTTAGAAAGTTGTAGAATAGGCAACCACAACAGCTCTGGTCTGAAGACGTACAGAAAACAGCAGGATAGCACCTCGTAGTACCAGTACGGCGACTTAGTTCACATGACGCTTTCAATCATGGCCGCCCCGTTGAAGGACTTCAGTTCCCTGTCTTAAAGAAGTGACAGGAGCGATGTAGAACTTGGTGATCCCCACAAAGAGTAGATAAGAGATGAAAGTGTGCAACCGCGTATACCCACCCATAACAGCATTTTTCTAAAATGACGCAGCAACACGTCACATGTGGGCATGGTAACACTACTTGATATTCTGATGTAATGGATAAATACTATTAACTCGATCTGCCAGTCTGTGTGTACTCAGCATCTATTGCGAGCCCTTCGGTTAGTTAGTCGGGATTTGCAACAATGTCCAGGACACCTCTGCAGTGCTCACGAGAAAGGACCAGGACAGCAAGCATGGATTTGGGTCACAGTGCTGCCATCCACGGCTCCACAGCACTATCCTCAGAGTTTCACGATGGTTACGCATTAAGTTCTAGACTCGATCTATCCAGTGAAGAGACCGGCGTCAACCAGCTGGTCCTGGACATTGTTGAAACTACTGTGTGTGTGTGAGGGGGGGGGGGGCTGCCGGTATTTTGGTATAGTTAGTTGTTAACTTCGGTGTTTACTGGATACCGAATATTATCGGTGGGTTGAATAGGATACCGAGATACCAATTCTTTTCGGTTTTACTTGGTATGAGTTACATTTGTAACTACTTCCATACTTAGAAGGGTAGTCCGCAGCAGCAGTATAGGCAGGAATTAGGCCTACAGTAAGAGACTGTTTCGACTTTTAAGTACGTAGAACGTGTCCTTACCTTTTGCGCTTTGTCGCTTTTCATTCTTGAGGTGCCACCCTTCATCTCTGGAGTGAAACTTCTTAATGATGGTGAAGTTTCCGAGTACCCGCTGGCATCCGTCGGCTCGGTAAAGAAGTCTGCTTCGAATCTGAGCATCACTTGCAATTGGCCATGCTTTCATTCACAATATTATACGGATTTTGCAATACAATATCTGGAGGTATCCTAACTTCGCAAGTATTTTTAGCAATGTTGGTTTGCAAATCTATGCTTTCTGCAAAAGAACAGTTGAAACACTTTCAAATACAGATGCAGTCAGTCAATGAAAGCTAAATGGCCTATTTAGTTGGTTTTTAGTAATACCGAGGTATTTGTATGAATAATTATTCGGTATTGAAAAAGTCAACACTGCCCACCTTTGTGTGTGTGTGTGTGTGTGTGTGTGTGTGTGTGTGTGTTGTGTGTGTTGTGTGTGTATGTTGCGTGTGTGTGTACTGGATTGTGTTTGGCAGCTCTGAGAATGTGCAAACTGTGTATAAGGTACGTAAGTTAAGGTACTGTGCCATTGTGCTCATGTGTGTCAAGATATTTAGGGGCTGCCGCAAGTTGTATAGGGGGCTGGGGACCACAATATGGGGGCTGCCGTAGGTAGCCCCTATATTGTTTGCCTCTCTCATGCCGGAAAGAACGAAGGAAGGACTCTGAGAGTGGTTTCTAAACGTCGCTCCGCACGGAGCATAGACATCTTCTGCCTTTTAAAGTAGAGAGCATGTACGTATGCTTGCATGTGTGCATTTAGCATATTTCTGCGTGTGTGTGTGTGTGTGTGTGTGTGTGTGTGTGTGTGTGTGTGTGTGTGTGTGTGTGTGTGTGTGTGTGTGTGTGTGTGTGAACTTGATTGTGTTTTTGGCAACTCGGAGAATGTGCAAACTGTGTATAAGGTATGTAAGTTAATGACTCCATTCATGTCCGCTTCAATCATTTGTTTGTATTATTGCCTATAAAGTGTGTTCACAAGTGTGTTGATGAATTACACAAAATTAGGTGCAATAGCTACTATATATTGATGACACAGCAGCGACCAGAGGGAGCAAGTATTTTGAGTTAGGGCGGCAGCCCTACGAGTTTTTTTAACTCGAAAATACTTGTGACCCACATTGGCAGTAATAGTCACATGAGAAGGTAATTGGGTTGCAACCCCAAAGGTTACTTGCATGAAAGATTATTGCAGCTGAGTCTCCCCAGGGGCTGTAGATTTATTATCAGGTGGAATTAATGTCGTATTGCTGGAAATGTTTGGCAAAAATTACTTTGGCAGATTGGCAGTTTTGAAAGCAATCCACTCTGCCAAAAGCTCACAGCAAAATGTCATCATCTATATGTCGCTAGTAGAAACTGCACCTTAGTGCGAATGAGCATTTTTGGAAAATGGCCGCCGAAAATTGGCAACTTTCAATGGACAAAAATGCCATTCAATGATATTGTCCCAGAGTTTGAACAACTGCGCAGCAATTATGCATGCTATTTGCATGATTTGCAACACAATTCGTACCTTTTGATGGTAGAAGTCGGCCCTGAACTGGTATATTCCAAGTCCACTTGCAGTTCTCTGAATGGGCTTCTCATAGCTGGAAATGTCAGTATCCATCTACCAACGGGCTCATTACCACTATACTACACAACGACTGCTGTTATAGCATTGATAAACAACAATGCGATGGAAAATGAGATGAAACTAGACAGGAGTGAACAGCACGCTGTTGTTTTTTATTCCTATTTTGTATCCTGCGTATGTAAATAAAATGGCAAGGGGGGTTGTTCAACTAACGATTTCTCGCCGACAGAAGTGCAGATTCACTTCAAACTTGGTGAATGTTTGAAGGACACTTGTGGCTACCAAAATAGTGAAAAATGTCAAAATCGATAAAATGTGCTTAGGTACGATTTCTACTGGTGGCCCTCACATATATAATTCAGTTTGTTTATTTGTTTGCATTTACCGAACACTACGGAACAGAACACCACCAAACCCGCAGGGATTACGAAGAATGGAAAGGAAAGTGTGCTTCACTGGTCGAAATCATCACCCGTCTTGCTGTTCTTGAAGAGATATCCTTCAATTATCGGTTTTTCGTTCACAGCTGATGACCATTTTAGTTATTATTGCTTGCCTGACTCCTGGTTATTGGGCAGTTTGATTCACTGTTGTCCAGCAATCGATTTTGAACCATAGATAATTAAACTCGGCCGTTGTTGTAGCAGCTGCCATCCTTTGCTAACAGCGCAGATAACTTCAAAACTGCCTGGGACCAACTCGCTGGCGTGCGACTCGTCGTAGCAGAAGCCCACCGAAGGTGGGCGCCATGCTAGTTATTGCATAATCCTAGTTTTCCCATATGAAATAGGTTTGCGCTAGATGTGCCAGGACCTTGGCTAATTGTCAGCATGTAGTTCATCATTGTCAGCTGTGTGTGATATCATCATGTCTCCAAATAGTTTTGGACAGGAGGTGAGGGAAGATCTGTCAGCATGAGAAAGGCAATCTAAATGACATGCATGTACATATGCGGTCACAGTGAAGACCAGCACTTAGAAATGGTTACCAGTTCTTACCTAAGAAGATATTGGCAGTTTGTTTGTGTGTCAGAGCAGTACCATTGTGTGAGGTCATAGGTAGTAGGTGAGTAAGCCAGAATGCAACATGGCCATCGCTCAACATTCAAGACTGCACACAATCTTTATAAGAATTGTAATGGAAATAGTCCAGATTTGGTCCAACAGCAACTTGTATCATAATGCATGGGTGTTTCCTTTCATGTGGTTAGGTGAACATACGTATGACTAAGACACCTCATCAAGTATTCATGCAGCTGCTAATTCATTCTTTGCAGGTGTCTAACTAGTGACCCCAGGTGTCTTATTAGTGACCCCTGTGTCCTGTGTCCTTCACCGTTGGTGCTACCCTGTGCAGACAGGGTAGCACCAACGGTGAAGATGGTAGTGATAATGAAAATGCCGGCAGCGACATTGCATACGGCATGTAACAGGATGGTAGTATCTAAGGAGAAACCAGAAACTTACAAAAATGAGGGTGCTCAAAGAAACAGCACTGTACGAAGACAAAGCAGCAGCGCAGGATACCATGGAACCAATGAAGCTCAAGAAAAACAATGTTAGCAACGACTGAGGCAAATGAAAGTGCTCATCAGTGACCACAACTCGCTCAGGCACTGCGACAACTCGCTAGCATGCTCTGCAGGGCTACTCCATTCTGCCCGAACGGGAAGAAAGTATGTGGTACGCAGACTTTGGCTAGTCCGTGTTACTGTCAGCTCCACTGTGGTTTACTCTGTTCTTCATCTCTGTTGCTAAGGAAGTGAACTTGTTTTGAAGGACAGCAGCTCTTAGGGACCCTGAATTAGCGCTGATTGGCCACTTCACGTTCGAATCAATTTTGTATTGTTTCATTGGTTGCATTCTGGTACAAGCCGGTTATACAATTTATACACGACCTTAGGCTTTGCCCTTGGCGTGTATATCCGATAAACCCTCGTTCTCGTTGTATAACCTATACTTGTATTTTCTCAGTCACATGTCATCATCATTAGAAACCACTAGCTGAACTGAAACTACGTAGCTCAATGCCTGTTTAACCCTATAGGCTCGAACTTTAAGCTTCGTGCTATGCACTCGTACACGTAGTGAAAATGACGGCACACGGAGACTAAATGACTTAAGCTGCATGCGCGCACTTTGTGGCATTGTCACTGCCAGAAAGTCAAAGATGATGCAAGGATAGTTCAATGCTGTCTTTGAGAGTACCGAGGGCTCCTCGTTTGCCAGTTCAAGAACGTATGCAAGCCCGTATGGACGACGAACACGAAAACTGGAGGAAGACGACGAGAATGGCGAATTTCCGCATGCAGTGAAGCTTAGAGATTACTTATTTTGCCTCTACCATGGTAGCAATTTGAACGAGAGTTTATAGACTCTTGTTCAAATTGCCTCTGTTCCATAGATTAGTACAGATTAGTAGTAGGGAGAAAGTGAGTGAATACACGCAAACTTTAACGGTTGATTGTGGGCCTTGGGTACTACAAGGAGACAGCAAGCCTAGTAAGGTCCAATCACTGCTGTAGGTCCTCTGAGAAAGGCAGTCCGCTTGAAGGTTTGTAGCAGAAGAAAACGGCTCGTTAAACTGTTCCGATTTCTATGACGAGTAAACTCGTCATTTGCGCTTACATGTATCCAAATTTATGATGCTTCAATTAGCCATTTGCTATGAGTATTATTATGATTTTAGGCTTGGCTAACACCAGAGTAATTCACCAAATGCCAGAATGTTAACAAACCACCAAAATGAATCCCTGCCAAAACTTCCCAGCCGTACGCTCCGTACACGTTTTTCACTATTCACTTATTTTAAGTCTCCTGTGCACTTTTGCCCTCTTCTGCTGCTGCCCATGGAAAGGTGCTGCCATGGTTCTGCTCGTGGTGGCAGCTTGTGCATATCATTTGTGTAGTGAGTGTGTTGTTTGTTATGTTGTGTGTGCCTTGTGTGTTCGTGTGTCGGAGTGTGCTGTGTGCCCGGGAGGGCATTTTCCACCCTTGTGGTGGACTTGCATTGTTCTGTTATCAGTGAGTCAGCTGGTGTGTGGTACGTGGTGTCTAGAGCAGAAAATTGTGTTGACATTGCCCTTGCTGACTCAGCACATTGTGAGCAATTGTGTTGGTGTGTTTGCAGCATGTTTCTGATCAGAGTTTCTTCTCCATGCAGCGTGGAGTGAGAGACGAGGAACTGAAGTTAAATGAAATGGAACAGACTCTGACTGGGATGAGTAGACTGGAGAAATTAGTGCTGGGAATGTGGCCGAATGTATGTTTGAGGTGACATTTCACTTGAGTGACTGCCAAGGCATGCATGTGGTTGTGATGTGTGTGTCCGAGTTTGTATGTGCTGAGCTCCTCCCACAGGCCATGGTAAACAAGGAAGTTGTACCATCTGACCGACCCATGATATAGCCAACCACTGCTTTGACAGTTTTGTGTCATGTTTGAATGTTAGCTAATAGCTAACCCTTTGACAATGAAGTGGTGCTTGATGTTGTGTGTAGGTCATTGAGGCGTGAGTGAGAATATTAATGATATGAATTTGGATCCACTGCCTACATGCACATGCATGTGAGCTCAAACTTAGTGATAAATGTGTTCAGTCTCAAATAGCCAACCTGCTTTTTGCCATTTTAATATGATATCATCAACAAGCAAGAAGGATCAGGTCTAGTGATGGGCGGTATTGGCAAATATAATACCTCGGTATTCTTGATAAAATTATTGTGGTATAACTACATACCTACTGAGCAAAATGAATTTCTGACATGCAAATCGTTGTTACTTGCATGCATATAGAAGATTATAACTTCTAAGGCTAGGACAGATGTTGGTTTATACTTTGTAGCTTCATTTGTGTGCGCAATAGACAAGGTTCGCGCGACATTTGTATTAGCGTGACGTCACAAAAATGGCTGCCGTGCGCAAAGGTAACTTTTAAGTCTCTTAGAATCATACATAGAAGTGTTAGAAACGTTTGAAAGGCAAATGAATTGTAGCAGAATCAATACTATACATGATGTGTGACATTTACAAGGGAATACCGTGTAACCGGTATTTTGGTATCCGGTTTTATAAGATACAAATATATACCTTCACAGTACTGAAACAATATCGTGATATAACTACATACCAATATACCGCCCACCCCTAGTCTGGTCAACTGCCAATACCAGTTTTGTTCTGAGCCACCAGAACTTGGTGGCTCATTACTATGCAGTTGCCATGGAAATAGTATATTTCATACCGTGTCACGCATTCTAACTGGAAACAGTGTGAAAACAGTTTGATTTCTCTATCCCTGAGCAGATGATCACCGTACACATGGAACTAAGGTCCAAAGGCTGCTGTACTTTTGTTTCATAATCTTCAGGCCCCTAAACTCCATCCTCAAGCTCCCTCTATTTAGGTGAGTGGAAGTGATGAGATACTACATGCGGCGGCAAAGCTCTGTGTGCGCTGATTGTCTGCTCATGGATTGAGGGGTCGAACTGTTTTCACACTGTACCCATAGGAGAGTGTGCGTGCCTGCGTACGTGTGTGCGTGTGTATTCCTTTTGCCATAGTATATACTTGAAGTTTGTTTTTTGCTCATTTCACATTGACTTACATTGCTCCCAATTTAATTGTTAGGTGCCAGACTCACTTAAAGTGAGATTTGGAAATTCTCTATTAAAAGTCTCTTCTAAGATACAACATCTATCAGAGTTTGTACTGTATGACTTAAAGGAGACAGAAGTACTACTTGAATACATTCTCATAAAACTACCACCTGACGAGAGAGACATCTTCACAGCAGGGAGGTACACTAATCGGTATAATGACACCTACCCTTGCATCCGCTTCTCTCCATCAAGTGAGTACTGTCCTGACCTGCCCCTGGTATGGCTTTATTAGTTGGAGGACTCTATGGGATGGTGTGTACCTGTGTACTATACTAGTAGTCTTGTGAGTCAGACTGTTGCATAACTGCCCAGTGAACAGTCTGGTCACAAGAGCCAGCTTTATGTGGCATGAGGTGGCCAGGATATTGGCCACCCATTCAGATTGTATGCCAATTATGTGTTACAATTCACGCATAGTGTATATATATCTATATATATAATTCAGCTCGTTTGTTTGTTTGTTCGCTTTTGGCGCAAAAACTACGGAACAGAATGCCACCAAACTCTCAGGGATTATAAAGTGGGGCTCCAGAAGTGTCCTCCATGGGTTGAAATCACCCGTCTTGCAGTTCCTGGAGAGATATCCTTCAATTTCCATCTTTCGTTTGCGGCTGATGGCCATTTTATTAATTATTGCTCATTGACTTCTGGTTATCGGGCGGTTTGATTCGCTGTCGTCTAACGATCGACGGCCGTCGGTATAGCAGCTACCCTCCGTTACTAACAGCGCAGATTCTCGAATCAGCATGGGCCCCACTTGCTATTGTGCGACTCGCCGAAGCAGAAGCCCGCCGATGGTGGGCGCCCTGCTAGTCCCACATAATCAAGTATGGTATATCTATCAAAGCCAATTGTAGTTCTGGAGTAGATTGAGCTATCATAACTGCAACTGAGTTGTTGGGGTTATGCCTCAATTCATGCACCTCAGACAACATGAAAGGGTTTAAGTATGTTTTGTGTGGCTCCCAACTGGCATTAAGTTGCTGTATGCTGCCTGCCAAAGCATCGAATGTCCTGAGCGAGCAATCTTCTTATACACATTCATCATTTTCTTGGCTGAGCAAAAACATACACTATGGACAGTGTGATACGGGAGCTTTTGTGTGAAGCCTATCTCACATGTTAATTCACTGATTGACTCCATCTTACATCATGTGTGTATGCATTTGTTTGCTTCTGGATATCACTATTCTTCCTCTCTTCCCTCTGCTGATAGCAGATGATGACACTGATAAAGGTGATGCCAATTATGGTAGCACTGGTGATGGTAGCCGTGAGATTAGCAGCAGACAGGATGATACTGAGGCAGATGACACTGGTCATGAGGAAGCCAGCAAAGTTGACACTCCTACTGATAACATAGAGGATGGTGAAGACCACACCTCCCCTCCTTCTCAACCAGGTTTGTTGATAAGTACATATGATGGTAATTTGATAGACTGACCAGTTTCACTCACAATGTCCCATTGTAGCTGCACTACCAGGTTCCATTATTCCATTGTTAAGAGTCACTGCTGTTACTGTATGTTTAGCATACAGACTTTCTTCTGTTCTCTATGTCCTGTGAGGACGTGGGGGTGAGTTGGCAGGGTCCACAATTGATATCCCTGTGCTCCTGTGCGCTGTGGCCATTCAAGCTATCACTGGTTATTCATTACAACAGCGACTACACCACTGCAGTGTATAATGCTCGAGTCTGATGCCCTCTAACAACCTTGTGGCATCCCAGCCGCCATCTTTATGACATTACATACACACACAGACACTGTAGGAGTTTACACCAAATTGACTGTTTACGCCAAAGCTCCTCTTTCCGAATTCACTCCACGCATAAGCATTTGTGCTTACCAAAACAATTAATTTCACTCTCAAGCTCATTGCCTATAGAATCACACATGTGCATGCGTACACACACAATACTGCTTCTTGCTCTAGCACACCTGTCTGACATTTGTACTGAGTGTGTTGTCTGTGCTGTTACCAATGTACACCACACTGTAAAATCAGTGGTGATTTCATGACAGAAGTTCATTCTTGTGTATGTGGCCCTTTCCTGTGTACAACCTGCCAGCACTTGCAATAGTTGTTCAATTGTACAATGAAACAATGGCATGCAGCTATACAGCAACAGCCCTGGAGTCTTTCTAGTCTCACGTGCCAGCCCCTTTTTCTCCTATTGCACAATCGCAATCTGATTGGCAGAGCCAATCAGATTGCTCATCGGCTAATTATTGCGTTGCGTCACAACTATAAATGGGGAACGATTTGATTGTCTCTCAGATCACGGCTACCCTGTAGTGGATCCCTGCAATGTTTACAGCAATGGAGATGAAGAGAGTGTTTACAAAGGTAGCACGTCAGATAGGCTATTCGGAGCTTCGACCCAAGCAGGAGGAAGTAATTCTGGACTTTGTACACAGGAGTGACGTAGAATCTCAACCATGTGTTTCAAGGAATAGTTTCCTTCGCTGGCTTGCACTCTTTAGCATTCTCCAACAGAGGGAGCAAACCTCCATTCCGCACACAGCAAACACAACTGCACAATACCTTACAAAACATGTATATAGGTGCAAACTATTGTTTACTCACATACAGTAGTGCCAGGACATCATGCGCTAATTGCATTCCAACATGCCACGAATACCTGGCGAAAGTCACCAGACTTTCCCTCTCCCGATTGGAAGGTCTAGCATGTGAGACTAGAACCTTTCTAATCTTCCCAAGAAGGACATCACAAAACCGTTCAAATACTTCGCATTAATTACATACTGTGCCATCTGCTTGTTCTAGTGTGTATACAATGAGAATGGTTGGTCAGTTTTTCAATCATCTGTAGATTGTAAAAGTGAAGCATTAACATAATTAACTATTACTGTATAAAAGTAATGTTCGCATTGTCACTAGTATGGTAAAAGTGTTTGCATTATGATCTGCCAACCCGCTCTTCTGAAATTTTACCTCACTTGACACAGTACAAACAGTTGACCTATCTAAAGTCTTCAGGTGTTATGATTGTACAATACACTACCTTTGGCTAAAGATTTGTGAGTAGTGTGTCAATTGATGTTTGTGACAAACGATTTTTGAAAATGCATTACTGTCTGGCATTAAATGTTGTTTCCGTACACAGTTGTGAGTCCTATTGTGTATGCTGTTAGGATGTGTTATCATCTATACTTCATTTGATGTAGATTTTGAGGAAGCAGTTACACAAGCCAAGGATGCCAAAGTTGAGATTACAGTGTTTAAGGTTGTCCTCTTGGGCCCCCCAGAAGCGGGAAAGACACAACTTGTGTCAGCCTTACTTGGAGACTACCGTCCTGTTAAATTTAGTACACCTCTTTCCACTAAGGCAAAAGTGGCTGTCATGCGATTTATGGTGAAGAATGATTCTGAATCACTACGTTGGGAACTCCTTACCAAAGATATGTTTCAGCAGTGTTTGTTCAGATCTGCCATTGAGGGAGAAACTCAGTCTTCAGTGGAGAATGCACCCAAATTGTTGCCTGAAGAGGCTACTCCTCCTGGACCAAACCAGGCAAAAATGGTACCTGCATCGGACTCAGGTAATGTCGCCAGTAGAGAAGAGTACCCTAGACGAATGATTGATTCTGGTAACCATCTTACACCGAAGCCAATCCAAGCTAATGAGGTGTGCGTGATTGAGTCTTATTCTAAAGACATTCCTAAAACCTCCTACACCATTAAGGATAATTTTGCCAAGTTATTGAAGGATGTTAATGATCATTGTCCAGTGTATGATGAAGAACAAACTCTCGAGGTGCGTTATGTCCACCTGATTGATAATGGTGGACAGCCTGCCTTCTTTGATGCTCACCCTGTAATTGCCACATCTCAAGCAACCTACCTTCTTCTGTACAATATGCAAGAGGGTCTGCATGCTAAGCCAAAGTATACATATCGGAAGAGAGGATGCAGCGAGGATGAAAAGCAACCTCCTGCTTTACCTAATGATCGCTACACCAATCTTGATCTGCTCCAAGCTTCTCTTCAAACTGTTGGTAACCTAAATGAAAAATTTAGTTCAATGGATAAGAAGATGTTGAATGATTCCAAAGTACATGGCCTTTCTTTCAAGCCCACTGATTCATACGTTCTGGTGGTTGGTACAAGATATGGTGTACCCATAGAAGAAGGTGTAGAAATTGGTAGCACTGACTGGGAGAAAGCGCACGATGACCTTGAAAGGAAATGCACTACCGTTTGCTCAGCATGGGAAAATGTACAGAAATGCAAGATGAGTGATGGAGAGAGCCAAAAATGGTTGTTTCCTGTAAATAGCCGGAATGAGGCCTGCCCAGGAGTGCAGGCAGTGCGTGAGAAAATAATGTCCAGAAGCTTTGGCCTGACAATGCGCATGAGCATTAAATGGTTTCACTGTCACCTTCTTTTCTGGCATGCGAAGGAGGAAACTATAGGGAAGGACTCTGAGGAGAAGAGGTATCCTCAATTTGAGGTTCTGAAATTTTCAGAACTTTTTGATCTGTGTAAAGAACAGAAACTTGTCTCTGACAAGGAGGAACTGCTGGCAATGGTTCGTGCCTTCCATGCACTGGGCCTGTTCTTCTTTCCTGCCCTTGACCAAGAAGAGGAAGGATGGATGCCATATAATGAACCAGTCTTCACCAATCCAGATCTTTTGTATGGGGAACTCACAAAGATCTTGGAGATTGCCTTTGAGGAAGCTTTTCCTGGTGGTTCAGAGAGAGGGGAGGACCCAAGACTTTTCAATCAATTGAAGGACTATGGAGAGCTCACTCCTACCATAATGGGTCGCCTCCGTATACCAGACAAACTGGATGCCATTCCTGATTTCCATGAATACCTTTTGGAGCAGTTGAGTACCTGGGGCCTTGCTGCCAAGTTGCCTGCCTCCATTTTACAAGATAGCAGTGAAGCTGCTACTAATGAACCAGTATACTTTGTTCCAAGTGTTTTACGACCATTCCATGAAATGGAAGATTGCTCCACCTGTGACCCTGTTTCAGGTCCTAATACCCTTTCACTAACAGTCTATGATGAAGGTGCTCATACTTACTACATTCCTAATGGAGCATTCACACACTTTGTTGTAAAACTGCTAAAACCAGGTTATAACTACCATCGTCAGAAGCTATGTCAAGGAGAGCGGCATTGTTACAGTGATTCTGTAGATCTCATAAGGCGTGCCAGAGACAGTCCACAGCAGTTGAAATATGACTACTTTGTTACGGTAGCCACCTGCAGACTAGAATCTGTCAAAGTAGTCATAACTTCTTGTAATGCAGAAATTCCAGTCGAGAAATGTGCAAATGACTATTATCAAATTATTTGGAATGAATTACGGGTAGCTATGGCAGAGGCATGTAAACAGATGTTTCACAAGAAAGAGTCACTTGAAATTACTGTGGCTACTGAGTGCCGTTGTTGCAAAGACCGCTACCCTAACCGTAACCCTAACCTGGCAAAGTTGCGCATTGCCAACAAGGACATGGAATGCCTACGTCATTCACACCAACAAAGCCTACCAGAATTCCTGCTTAAGGTTGTGGAATGCAATGGTGAGTTGATGCATACGTGCGTGTATGTGCTATGTACTGTGTGTATATGGTACATTCCAACTAATGTTTGGAGTTGACTAAGACAATGCACTGCTGTTATACTGTTCCTACATTTTGTAGATTATCATAGCAATGTGTACATTAATTGCCTTAACATGTACCTCTACTGATTCTGGCCATTTAATGTAAAACTACTGATTCAATTGTTCAGTGTGCTAGTTTGCATGTGTGGATATTGGTATAATTACGTATGGCCTAAATTGCTTACCACTTATCCATGTATGTATGTGCGAACACTTTGTAATTGTGCAATAGCTGCATGGTACATAAGTAGCAAGTGATTTACCAGAAATAAGCGCCCGCAATTTGAATTTTAGTGCGTCTTGCTGGGGAGCTGCATTGGAACTGGTGGCAATCTCGCTGTAGGACAAGGCTGAAGTCGCTTCGTATACTCTCCACGCCGCCCCAGTAGTACGTTCGAGTGCTGTGCAACGGTGTCGCCGACTTCTGTTCCTGCGCACTCTTAGTCTGGTGCGCTAGCCCCTACTTCCGGCCCCCGATTGCACGTGGGCAGGGAAGGTAGGGTCTAGCAACTATTGTCAATTTCACACCTTGCGCAATCGTCGCCGAGGGCGTTTACTGGAGACGTCGTACAAACGGGTGTGTAGCGATCGCTGGTGTGCTTAAACGATTTCGATGAAGGGAAGGAATACGAATGGTGCGGGAATTAGACTCCAGTCACTTCCCAACAGCATGCTGCATCTGCGCTGCCGTCCAAGTGCCGCACAAGGAGAGGAGAAGGGTCTCTACGGCGCACGACATCACCGCTCTCGGACAGAAGTGGACAAAATAAGTCAGATTTCAATAGATTAGCGATTTCCCGCATCCTGTTGGGAGACTCACGAAAGTGTCTCTGCCGCGGACCAGTTCTACAACGGCGCGGTGCTGCTCCAGTTTTAGGTTTGCGAAGCCCAGTGTCCGCGCTGCCGTGCTCATGCACTCGTCCAGGACCGTGGGTTCCGTGGATTGTAGCAAGGACTGAAGCGAGCGTTCTGTAGACATTTTCGCACATTCACCTCCGATAGACACCCGCGGAGCGGCAAGCAGGGATAATTGGCGGTGTGATTTCGGTTGCCAGCGATTTCATTGGTCGAACTGAGGTGTAAAATTGACAATAGTTGCTAGACCCTACCTTCCCTGCCCACTCGCAATCGGGGGCCGGAAGTAGGGGCTAGCGCACCAGACTAGCGCGCTCTCAGACCAGGAACATTCAGTGCGCGCGCAGATCTGTGGCCGCAGTACCCAACAAAATGAGTGACGCACAAATACCCGGAGACGTCACGAAGGCTTTGACGCTTTGCTTTAGCTCAGCTGGATTGCACATGCTCAGAAAGCTTGGCTCAGCCCACAACAGAAGCTAAGCGGTGAGCAATGGATGCGATGTATTGGCGCCAATTGCGTGTCGACTCATTTCCCAGGAGTAAATGCATCCTTAAGGAAAGCATGTACATGTACGCACTCCTCTTTCATGAGCTACCCACTTCCCTAGAAGTTGGTACATGAAACTTCATGGCTAAATTGATTCTCGTGACCTTTCCGCTCTTTGTTTACTTCACGGAGGTGTTGCTTGACCACAATATAGGTGTTAAGGGGCACTAAAAGATGTTAGTGGTTTTCACACAATTTACTGCACTGCAGTATTCTGCTACTGCATCAGCGGTGCCTTTGAAGTATGAGGTCATCATTTGGTAAATACAAATACTGGAGTGTTCTGTTAACCTACTTCACCCCATGTTTGTTCAATGCTGTGTTTGAAGGGAGTCAACAAGAAGCACAAGGCAGAGCACAGTCAGATCGCCTTGGAATGAGTGGTAGCTGTACAGACAGCCCATCAGGTAACTGTGTAGCTATGGCTAGTAACTACCATCCCATGTAACTGACCGCTATTTGCACCTGCACTCTTATATGCTGATGTCAGCACCCACCAATGACATCTGCATATAAAAATGGAAGCAGGAATAGTGGTCAACTATGTGAGACTGACTACCACCAGTGACTACTGTGTGAATACTGCATTGACCACAGCCACAGTACACAGCTGTATGTGGAGTGTATAGTGCACTCCATTGTACTATAGCCCTGTATTGGTACACATCGTGACCTGCTCAAAGTGGGTGGAGGGTGGTCCTACAGTGAGCATGCAGTTCATTGAATATCTTTATATTTGTATTTTATGTTAACCAGATACTGAAACACCGCTTAGCTATACTGTTTCCCCTTGTACGTAGGTAACACAAATCAAGTAAATTCACTTCATAACCGTTTCTAGCACTTCTTAGTACGATTCTGCCCGTTGTAAACAATAGCAGGTATCCAGCCAGTGTTAGCCAGCTGGCACTATCCACCAATGTCATGCAACTGGAACCAAAGAATTGGTGCTGGATGGCCTACACTGCCCAGCCAGCGATGTTAGGTGGAGCAAGAGCAGACGAAGTCCATGCTTGCTCGTATACGTATTGTTCAGATTTATTGGGCTAGAGTTGATGTTGTATTATTGTGCTGAACTGTCTGTTAAAAAATATTAGCTATATATCAAGGCTGATGAGGCAAGCTCAATGCTTATTGGCGCAACTCATCATCCATCACAAACACCTTTGGCAATAAATGTAAAGTAAGGTGATGGCACAATGATCACCCTTTCAGCGGGATTAGCTGTCTGTAGGAAATAGGATTGGTTTGTGTTGCAGTCTTTTTGCTGGTTGCGGAGATTTCAGCAGGTATTCTTGCTCAGATATTCAGACTGGTTGTCGATGTGAACAATGCTGTTTGCTGACAACGTTCAGTGTGCAACTACTGACAGGCCACTTGCAACAGCTTGTTGGGAGGACAGACTGGGAGGTGTTTAATATCCTGTTGGCTTTGTAACGGGCGATTGATTTTGTCTTCTGCCAATGCTGAAAGAAGAAGATTCCCCTGTATTCCCCTTGCAATAAGAAGCCTCTTACGTGGTATTAGAGGATTTAAGAAGCTATGTACTTGAAATGGCTTCAATCCTGTTGTACCATTGTCATAATTATATGGATGATGTGAACTGATAGCCACACACATGAGATAATTGGCGGTCAACCAATTCAACCACCAATGCTTCAGAGAAGTAAATTGTGAGCTACAGATGTAGCAGATAGGAAGTAGACAATTGAAACAGGACATGTCAGCCACGTAGGCCTTCATCAGCTGTACAGGATGTTTTGGCCACGTAAACATCCTGTTTCAGTTGTCTACTACCTATCTGCTACGTACATCTGATGCTCACAATGTATTTCTCCAAATCGACCTAACATAGCAATGAGCCTCTATAACTTCAGCCACCAATGCAACATTGTGTATAGTAAGTTACTCGAATGTCAGGTATGCATGCATGTGCACCCCTCAGATACCATGCATCAGTCACAGTTGCTAATATCCCACACCACTTGCCCAATGTAAACAATGGCAGGTATCCAGCTGGCACTATCCACAAATGTTATCCATGCATGAAATAGACTGTGTTCTCGTGAATGTGGATTAGTGAAATTCTTATGAAGATCAGAGCCTACACAGGAATCTGGCTAGATATAGACCACCTGAACAAATGCCAGGTGTGTGGAGGGGATGGGATGGTATGGTTGACATTGTTGGTTCAGCTATCTCAGTCATTGCATGTGATTTCTGACTGATGAGATACTTCTGCCAAGAAACTTTAGTACTAATACAGCCACTCCAGATAGTTCTTCATCTTATGTCGTTATTACATGTGATTGCAGTTTGCTGAACCATGTCTCGTGTAGGATAGTGTTGCCACGATAATCGCGATACACGATATATCGCGATATATACACAATATCGCGATACAAAAGCAGTGTTCTTCCTGTCGCGATATTGGCCTAATCTCTGCTGACTGGTGCAGAAGGGCTGATCTCTGCTGACTAGTGCAGTAGGGAAGCTAACACCTAACATTTTGGACTATCTAAAACGGTAGTAGATACTCTATTGCAGGCCAGTGTTAGCTTACCTTCTGTCAGTGTAGAGAGATGTCGACTGCGAGCGAATTTGACCTCATCGTGAAGCCCAACTTCCAGACTAAGAGCGCTATCTGGAGGCACTTCGGTTTTCCCGCTGATGATAAAGGCAGGATTACAGACAAGAAGAAGACCATTTGCCGACTATGTCAGGCTGTTGTCGCTTACTCAGGCAACACCACCAACCTGAAGTTCCATCTTCAGCGGTGCCACGCACAGGAGTACCTCGCGCTCCAGCAACAGGACAGCGGCGATCAACCTGGACCAAGCAGAGCCTCCGCGGTGAAGACAACGTCGACACAGCTTACTATCAGTGGAACGCTCGCGAAATCCACTCCGTTTTCGAACGAAAGTGCGAAGCACAAGCAGCTGGTCGATGCCACAGCCGATTTCATTTGCCAAGGCTTGCAGCCTTTGAGTGTGGTTGATGAACCAGCATTCAGGCGCTTGTTGCAGTTAGCTGAGCCTAGATTTAACTTGCCACACCGCACGTACTTCACTAACACAGTGATACCAGCTAAGTATCGCTTAACTAGAGCTGCCATTGAAAAGCAGCTAGCAGCAGTCGAGACCTGTGCAGTTACAACTGATCTGTGGACCTCACTGCACCAGCAGCGTGCCTACATATCACTAACTGCACACTTTGTCGACAGTGATTTCAAGCATCACAGCAAGTGTCTACAGACACTTGAAATTCCGCAAGATCACGATGCTAGCTCACTAAAGGATGTCCTTACTTCCATGTTTGAGGATTGGAAAATTGCAGGAAAGGTGTGTGGAGGCATTACGGACAATGCTAGCAATATGGTCAATGCCTTTCGACTGATGGGAATCGAGCACTTTCCATGTGTGGCTCACACGCTGCAGCTCTCTATTGGTAGAGGCCTTGGTGTGACAAGAGTTCAGCGAGTTCTTGGTCGCTGCAAGAAACTGGTTACTCATTTTAAGAAGTCCACCAAGGAAACGTACAAGCTACGAGAAAAGCAGGAAATGCTCCAGCTACCCCAACACATGCTCATCCAAGACTGTGTGACACGTTGGGGAAGCACACTGGCCATGCTAGAGAGGCTGATGGAGCAGCAGGCACCCATTGCTGCTGTGCTAATGGATGGGAAAGTAAGGCATTTGATGCCAGAAGGAGAGGAGTGGTCAGTAATTGAGGTGCTGGTCGACATCCTGAAGCCATTCCAGCAAGCTACAGAAGCAATGGGTGCAGTAAGTTACCCAACACTGAACACAGTCAAGCCACTTTTGTATAAGCTGGTCAACAGGACGCTCGAAGTCAAAGAGAACGACACGGTGGTTGCGAAGGAGGTGAAGCTAAACATCAAGAGGGATTTGCAGGAACGTTACAGCACCCCATCTGTGGCAAGGATCCTTAATATTACCACATTCCTGGATCCTAGATACAAGGAACTCCCCTTTCTTGATCAGCTTACCCGAAGAAGAATCATTGATGAAGTGCAGGATGAGCTTCTAGTCATGGAAGAGACGGAGAAGGAAGACCCACCAGAAGTCGAGGAAGTGATAGAAGGAGAACCACCATCGAAGAAGAAGAAAGGTCCAGTGGAAAAGATCATCGGAGAATTGTTTGAGTCACACACTCAGCAACATTTGCCATTACATTCAGACAAGGTGCAGAAAGAGCTAGACATGTACAAAGCTGAATCACCACCTGATCTAGACTCAGATCCTCTTGCATGGTGGAGCAGCCGTAAGGAACTCTATCCTTTAATGAGCAAGCTTGTGCAAAGAATGTTTTCATTCGTGGCTACCAGTGTTCCATCAGAGCGCCTATTCAGCACGACAGGGAATGTGATCACTGATAAGCATAATCGGCTCACTTCTGAGCATGCTGACCAACTGATCTTTCTTTTTGAAAACCCAGAGTAACAGCTGGAAAACCATGTATGCATGTACCTCACCTGTTTGCTTTAACGCTCGCCGTACTACTCTATGTGCTTGGCTTATATCTGAGCACTGTGCCAATTGTTCATTAATATATCGTGATACACAATATATCGTGATACAAACCTACAATAATCGTGATACATATTTTCCTATATCGTGGCAACACTAGTGTAGGACGTGCATTCTTATTTGAAGTACACGATGGTGCTATGATGACAGGGTGACCAAGTATGACCCTATGACTGCTTACAGTGAAGAAATCATTGGCTATAGTGCTAACACTGATATCCATCTTACTGCTTACATGCAGTGAGCATGATAGCAGCATCTCTTTAAGTTTAATGGCTATTTTGTATGTATTCAGCAAGCGTACTGAGTGTAGTACACTGGTAGACCTGGGTATGACTGTAGTGTGCTAAGTAGTGTTGACACTGTATGACATACTACCCACCACTAACTTGTATCAGCTTCAACTACTGTACATTGTTCTCTCCTGTCTCAGCCTCACATGTGCAGGTCATTGAGGAGCATGCTGAAGAATTTCTCAGTGAAATGAATGCTAAGGCAATAGCAGGACCACTGTGTTCACGAGGCCACATTCCACAGGCGGTCAAGTACAATATTTCCGAAAGTCCTAGTCAAGAGGATGCCAATTCATGCCTCTTGGATTTTCTTAAGGAACAAGCAGATGAGAGGCAGATACAAGGTATATTCCAGGTTGCTTCTGCTGCGACAAAGTATGGGAGGATGAGTATATTTGCAACCAAACTTCTTCTGAAATTTCCACAAGGTTTGTATGGATGTACATAGGTACTGCTTGCACAGTGCATGCATGACAGGCATCACACTCAGTCCATGTTCACGCTACAACTGGCACTCCCTTAGGATGTAGTGTATGGTTACATACATCCCATTGCCATGGTAATGTGCATCTAAACGCTAATTCTAAATCTCTGAGAAGCATTCTAATTGCCATGCACATCTCATGTGTGTGTCCACTCAGCACTCGGGCGCTTTGTGCTTCGTGCTCTAAATCCCACAGACACCTCTTGGGCGGCATTTAACTATTGCTTACAGCGTATAATTCCTATTCATTCTTCGGTGTGGTCTGCAGTACCATATTGTGCTGGTCACCTAACTAGTCTGCCCACACCCCTACATAGTGCATGTCTGTCTGCCTATTGGGCTGGCGTGCCCAATGCCATGTCTGTTATTCTCTATAGATCACCCACCCTGACCACCCCTCCCTTGTTTGAACCGTTCTCACTTCCACTGTAACCCCGCCCTCCTACCATCATGTCGGACATAACCACACTGCCTCGTGTTGACAGTTCAGCACCTTTCCCCTTCTGTCTGTCATAATACTCATGGGACTCCCCCTCTGCTACATCACCTCCATGTCTATAGGACACTCACATGCACAGTAAGAGCCACATCTCCAAATGTAGGAGTTTACAACAAATTGACTGCTTGCACCACCATTTTGTATACCAGACTCCCCCTCTCTCCTCCCAGCTATTAGAGGGAATCTGTGTTACATTTATTGATATTCTCCGTTGCCAGGGCAATGGCGGGTGGTCGAACTCCACAACCATGGTATATCTGCAATAAGAAGCCTCTTCTGTGGTATAACAGGATGTAAGAAGCTATATACTTGAAATGGCTTCTTATTCCCTGTTATACCACGGTCATATATGGAAGGTGTGAACTGATAGCCACACGCACAAGATTATTGGCGTTCGAGTATGAGAACTCATTAGGACACCTCTCCTCTAGGCCTCCTGTACCGACTTGTGTGCTTAAGGAGGAACCTCAAAGCACAGATCATTCTCCTTACCAAATTGCGGTGAGGCTCACAATCATTGTCCATGCAACAGTACTGCTGGCCATCCATGTTGGCGTGGCGCTACTTTCCATTGGTCTTCTCTAGTGTAAGACTTCACTAGACCTTCTTCTTTTGGGCTGAACAATCCATGAATTAATTTGTCAGAGCATGAACAGAAGCAGCCAGACACTAAGTGAACCATCCTGAATTCACTAAGACTTGTCACAATTATGCCACTAAACGGAAATGTAGCAACAGAGTATATCACTCATACCAAGGCACTTTAGTGTATATGGATTTTAGACACACTCGCCGTTTGGCGCTACGTATCCTCGGGCCTCATGCATCTAAAATCTATATACACCTCAGTGCCGTGGTATAACTAATACTTAATTCTCTCACGATTAACATTACCCCACCCTGACTTCAGCACTCTACTTCTCCCACTCCTCTCTGCTAAATGTAACAGGTAGGGCTGGTTTGAATTTCTTATCCCACTTCACATACCCCTACCATGCAGCTCTAGTGTATACATGTTGTTAGATTGGTAGAGACATGTGGTCGACTGTGGTCACACACAATGTACAAGGTAGTGTTATGTTGGTGGGCAGTTGTTTAGTTATTACCCCATAACCATTAATGGGTAGCATGCTCTCCTGTCATATGCAGAGCGGAGGAAACATGAACCTCATGGAAGAGGCTCTGACCATTCAGGACTTGGATTAAAACGGAGTTTTGATCACCATGATGAGAGAGACCATTCTGATCACAGTAAAAGACGCCATAGTGGTCACCATGGCAATGAAAGAAAGAAAGAAAAAAGAGACAAGCTCAATGGTGAGATATTGTACACTCTTAGGGCTTAATTTAAGCTACAGTTCCTACCTTTAGGCAGTTTAGCTGAGACTGCACCTTGCCATGGGCAATGTTGTGTGTCTGTCATTTCCACTCCTGCACTAAACTTTAGTTTCACCATGCCATCACGAAGCCACTACCTGCAGCATCACAACATTGCATGCTTTATCCTTTCTAACTCTCCAGAACAGCATAAGCGGTGTAAGAGGGAGAGGACAGAACAGGCTGGTAGAAAGGGGAAAGAGAGGCTTGCATCAAGGAGTCATGAAAGCAAGTGGAGGAGAGACAAAATGTCAGGAAGTAGAAGGTGAAGTCATCATTGTCACTGTTGTTAGTAGTCTTGTATGTGCCTGTGAATGTCCCACATGTGTGGTATGTGTGGGTGGGTGGGTGTGCATGAGTGCATGCGTGGTTGCATGGTGTAGTAGTGTAGCTATGTGCATTTGAATTTGTTCACACTGTAGGGATGACAAGGTTGACCAAAGTGACAGGCATAGGGCTGACAGAATGGAGCGAATTGACAGGCATAGAGATGACAGGGATGACCGAAGTGACACACATAGGGATAGCGGGGATGACCAAAGTGACAGGCGTAGGGATGGCCGAAGTGACAGGCGTAGGGATGACCGAAGTGACAGGCGTAGGGATGACCAAAGTGACGGGCGTAGGGATGACCGAAGTAACAGGCGTAGGGATGACCAAAGTGACAGGCATAGGGATGACCGAAGTGACAGGCGTAGGGATGACCGAAGTGACAGGCGTAGGGATGACCGAAGTGACAGGCGTAGGGATGACCAAAGTGACGGGCGTAGGGATGACCGAAGTGACAGGCGTAGGGATGACCGAAGTGACAGGCGTAGAGATGACCGAAGTGACAGTCTTAGGGATGACCGAAGTGACAGGCATAGGGATGACCGAAGTGACAGGCGTAGGGATGACCGAAGTGACAGGCGTAGGGATGACCGAAGTGACAGGCGTAGGGATGATAGGTATGACCAAGATGACAGGCATAGTGCTGTCAGGGAAGGAGATGACTGGAGTGAAAGGTGTAGGGTTGACAGGGATAGCCAAACTGTCACTTGTAGGGATGACAGGGATGACCAAGGTGACAGGCATAGGGCTGACCGAAGTAGTAGGCATCAGGAAGACAGGGATGAACGAAGTGACAAGCATAGGGTTGACAAGAATGACCAAATTGACAGGTATAGGGAGGGTCGAAGTGACAGGCATTGTGATGGCTGGTATGACCGTAGTGACAGGTGTATGGATGATAGGTATGACCGAAGTTTGAGGCATAGGGATGACGGAAGTGACAAGCGTAGAGATGACAAGGATGACCGAAGTGACAAGCGTAGAGATGACAGGGATGACCGAAGTGACAAGCGTAGAGATGACAGGGATGACCGAAGTGACAAGCGTAGAGATGACAGGGATGACCGAAGTGACAAATGTAGAGATGACAGGGATGACCGAAGTGACAAACGTAGAGATGACAGGGATGACCAAAGTGACAAGCGTAGAGATGACAGGCAAAGAATTGACAGAGGTAAGTTGAAGAGTATTACTATTGGTTGGCATTTGATTGGTTGATACTTACATCATAGTGACTTTCCTCTCCTTGTTGCCAGGGCAAACCACCTGGAGCATCCCTAGACCTCACTCAGCAGATGCAAGTCTGGTGCTTGGGGAGAGAGGTAGGAAGAGGAGCTTCCAGCAACGCCAGGAGGAGGAAATTAAATAATACTGGAGTCCCTTACTTACTGTATTGAAGTATTTTTATAGTAACCTTTAATACATTAGTTAACGTTTTGTACTTTTTGTAGTATTTACTGTGATCAGACTGTGGTGTATGTTATAATGATTGTGCATGTAGTGCATGTTGTAAAATTAATACAATTATTAAGAGTTAATTGAATTGACAAGTCAACTTATAATTGTAAGACGTACTATAATATAGTATTAAGTATAGGATTGATGATATTAACATTAGTGCATGCACTATATAATGTTAATTTCATCATGCGCACGGCTGTAGATGTCATATGATCACTAATAAATTTAATTAAATATACAATAATATAATTATAGGCACATGTATGTATATACATGTGCAGTTAATTGGCCAGGCTATATAGCTAGCTGTAGCTATAGTCATGCATGACCTGCATATACACATGCATAATAATTATGTGTGCCTAAATATTAATGCAGGTGTATGCGCATAATATCACGGATAAGAGCTGCAAAGCATCGATCATTATTGGAAAATGGCAGTTGGTCAAAAAATATTGCATTGGCAACATTTTGAGGAGCAAAAGCTGGGATAAATTATTATACTGAACAATTTAAACAAATTACTGTGCAACGATACAATGCCTTTTATAATTGCATTAAATGAAACGATAACTGTGCCCTTTAATTGATGCTATATTTCGACACTTGCTGTTTCATATCATACCATGGCAATGTATACACTCAAGTGGAGAGTGTTTATACTGGTAGGACAACTCCATCTCACAATGTGACATCAAACATGCGACACCACACGAGTGATGGGACTACCTCTTGCAAGTAGCGTGAACCATGGAGTGGCTGGAGAATGAGCAACTTGAGTTGTCCAACTATATTATGGTTAACATTATTATCTTGTTGCACACCTGTATACTTCACAGGGCAATTGATAAAATTGTCTACACCAAATGCAAATCAACTTCATTAATGAGTATGATGGCTATTACAGTAGGTCATTGTTAAGTGACTGGTTTGTGACTGTAGGTCACTGTCATGTGACTGTCATGTGACTTCACAACACTCCCCATCAGAAGTAGCTACAAACCCTCTGCTTGTAGTATTGTTCCCTGACCTTTCTGCAGTGGAGGGGGGGAAGTGTCATGTGAAAGTGGGTAGGATGTTGTGTGACACTTGGAAAGTACAGTAACAATGAATGTATTATGCAATGCACATATTTCATCAGCTGTCACAAGACTAGCCTGCTGATCTGTCTTTGCTACAAACAAAACCTTCACTACCAATTACCATTTGTCCCACAAGCTACTCTGTCCCGGTCGTAAACTGCAGTGGAGATGGTCTATGTACCATGGTTATGTAAACGAAAGACAACGATGTGGACAACACAGGGTAGGAAAGATAGGAGGGAGGGGGAAAATGGCAGTGAACCGGACCAGGGCCAATGATCGGCTGTTGGCAGTGACCAGTAGTTCAGCTGCCTTGGCTAAAGGTCTGGAGGTAATTGGCCCTGGTCCGGTTCACTGCCATTTTTCCCCTCCCCCTCTCTTTCCTACCCTGTGTAGTTCACAATGTTGTCTTTCGTAAACTGCAGTGGACATGTAAGTGGCTGCACTTATCACTACGACTTTGAGCCTTCGCATGAAAGGATTTACACCACAATTCCAGCAGTGGTTATGAAAACCTACTCATTATAGCCAAACCATTCTTCCCACACCACTTGCCCGTGTTTGCTCCTGAAGGGTCTGAGAATGAAACTACTCCTCTTATGCAATACTGTTCACAAAACTACAATAGTAATATTGTGAGTGCTTTCTTCCCATATTACGTATTTACAAGCAATGATACAGTGTTGGTAGGTTAACATATGTACCTACTCTGCCATGTCCACCTCTTGTCCCACTCACACACAGTCCACTCTCCTCATTGACGAGCCTGTTAGTGACTAGGTCATCAGCGAGCTGCTCTGGGAGGTCTCCTTCCTTCAGCTCTGTGGTGAGGTTCATCTTGAGTTTGCCATCAAATAGGATCAGAATGTGGAGCTGAGGGGCAAGGAGGAAGAGGGGGTGGGGAGGGGTATAAGGAAGTGGAAGTGGAGGAGTGAGAGTAAGGGAGGGGTAGGTAGGGGGATGGAGAAAGGGTGGAAGGTGGGAAGTGAGTGGGAGGGGAGGGAGAGGGGAAGGCAAGGATGGAAGAGGAGAGGAAGAGGGAGGAAGGCAGGCAAGTGAAGTCCCAACTATCACAGCACATGCTACTGCATGTTGTACGTGCATGATAGTCACA
Source organism: Ianthella basta (assembly GCA_964019415.1). Lineage (NCBI taxonomy): Eukaryota > Metazoa > Porifera > Demospongiae > Verongiida > Ianthellidae > Ianthella > Ianthella basta. The sequence goes on along the minus strand of OZ025871.1, from coordinate 11,516,615 downwards.
TGTCATGGCAAGTTGGTCAAACACACACACACACACACACACACACCACACACACACACCACACACACACACACACACCACACCACACACACACACACACACACACACCACACACACACACACACACACACGCACGCATACACACAGACGCACGCACGCACACACACACACACACACACACACGCCACATATGTACATACACACCATGGACATGGACACATGGTAAAAGTACCAGATATCACTAAACCCAGGAGTAGACTAGAGCTGTACAGTGCACATACATACTGTAAGTAGCTGAACCATCAGTTAACCTGAACTATTCGCTGGTGAAGGAGAACCCCCTAGCAGCAGTATCCGACACACACAATCACACATGCACACACACACACACACACACACACACACACACACACACACACACACACACACACACACACACACACACACACACACACACACACACACACACACACACACACACACCACACACACACACACACCACACACACACACCTGGACCACATTAGCAGAGCATATGACCATGAACTAAACAGAGTGAAGTCTTCCTTGCAGACCTACACAGTATACCCTCCTATCACTCTCATCTACACTGTAGTGGTGTCCTACTACTACCACACAACAGCGCTCGCCGGAAAGAGCTCGGCCAACACTCTAACTCACTCACCCAAGTTCCGTATATATATACATCGCTCTGTTGTCTTCCGGCTGATAGGAGATAGCACCGCGCCTTCTGTACGAGGGAAGCACCGCGTCCGACTCAGTACTGGCTTCAGAGATGCCGCTAATGGCGCCTCGCCTTTTCAGAGCGTATGACGGCACGCGCCGGTCCAGCGTCAGCACGGGGAGGCCGTTGAAGTCGGAGAGGGTAGCGCCTGGGCCATCCCTCAGCCCCGTAGGCAGACCATAGATAATGGGCAGACAAGTCGAAGGGTGAGTCTCCCATCCATTCTTAGTCGCCCCTTGCTTCGCGTACTGTAAGGTAAAACGGGGTAACTTGGAACAAAATTTACTTTTCTGTGTCTCGTCAATCAATCAATGCACATGAGGGTTTTATCTCCCATGTGGGAGGTCGCCCTAATACAACAGGAGTCTCTAGAAAATAATGTCATAACTCAGTTTATAATATATAAAGTTAAGCAAAATTATTAGTCCACCTCATTCTAGGTCTTCCTCGAGGGCGCTTTCCTGGAACCTCACCATCATACACTATCTTCGTCACTCTACTGCTGCTCATCTCCTCTAATCTTTGCTTCCACTTCTGCTGTCGTCTATTTACAAGATCCAAAACTCCCTCCTGCCTCAATCTGCCCCTAAGATCCACATTCCTTATTCTCTCTAACCTTGATACCCCTTCTATCCATCTTAACACTCTCATTTGTGTAGCCTGTATTCTTCCTTTATGTCTTGCCTGCAATGCCCATGCTTCACACCCGTAAGTCAGCGTGGGAATCACCGTAGCATTCACCACCCTCAGTTTTGTCCCCTTTGTCAATTCCTTCCTTCCCAGCACTGTGCTTCCAATTGCCCCCACCATCCTCGACGCCCTTCCTATTCTCTGCTCCACCTCACTGTCCATACTCCCATCACTACTGATCATTGTCCCCAAGTACTTCATCTCCTTTACTTGTTCCACTCTCTCACCCTTAACTTTGACATTACACACCTCATGCTTTCTTCCGACTCTCATAACCCTCGTCTTTTGCCAGTTTGCCTTCATTCCCCATTCATCCAATCTCTCATTCAGCTCCTGCAAATTGTGTTGTAGTGCTTTCTCAGTCTCCGCCAGCATCACCAGGTCATCTGCAAATAATAATACCTCCAACTGCCCTGTAGATAACTGTACACTGCCATAGAACTTCTTTCTTGCTTCTGTCACTATTCTGTCAATAAAGATGTTAAAAAGCCACGGGGATAGGGGACAGCCCTGTGTCTCGTAACCAGACAAATTAAGCTGGATCGCCGATAACGTGTTAACACACGAGGTTATTCCTCCCCAATCACAGGACAGTAAACAGACTTGGATTTCGCTCGTTCTTCTAGGCATACGGGCAATGAAATTGCAGCCGTGTAGAAAAATGGCGGATGGGGTAACTTGGAACAGTTGCGGTTAGGACAAGCTATGATGCCGCGATGTTGAATAAGGAGCGATCAGTCGTAGGTCGATCATCGGCCACCACGTGAAGAGGTTCACTACCCGAGTCAGAGCTTTCAGTAGCTTGGTGGCTTTGAAGAATCTGCTTACGATATTATATTTCATGTTTGTCGCATTTGAAGATGAGAGTAGAGGACTCCGCGCTGACGCCAGACGTCCGGGCAGCACAGGTCAGGAAGGGCACCAGGTTGCCTTCAGAAACGACCAAACTAAGTGTTTCTAGAAGTGCCCGTTCCGCTGTTACAAAGTTCGTTCCAAGTTACCCTGCGTTCCAAGTTACCCCGCCTTACCTTATTAAATTGGACTCCGCCTTCTTCCTGTTTTCGCGCGTGCCAGAGGTGCCTTGGTCTAACTATGTCCGGTCAATCGTGACTGCGACCATTTGTGAGCCCAATCTCTGGTGTGAATAAGTTAGAGCAGGGCCACTAGTCTGGGGACTGTTGGAGGGATTTTTCAGCCGTTGAAAGGTAGGTAGGATCTTACGTGGCATAGCTACGTTTGTCACTGTATATGAGTGCTGCTCATCTCATTTCTGTATAATTATGTACGTCTTTCACTGCACGTGGTGCCGTGGATCATTCCTACTGGCCATTTATTCTCTAGTTGTACAAACATGCAAGCACTGAACCAGTTCCCTCTTTCTGTCCCATGGTAGAACATGAGGCACTCCCACAATCAGTCCAGAGCTCGTGTGCGCGTTCAACACCAACCATATCCATCAGCCATCTTTGACACTCGGGCCAGCCTCAAAAGAACTACTGAACATGTCAGATGCTTTTTGAGAACAGTGGTGCATGTATTCTTCCTGTATTTGACCCTGCTGTTGGCTGTGTGGATCTCAGCACAGCTCATCACTCCTCTATCAGGAGCTGAGGTACCAGTGTCAGGTTGGTGGTTTGATCACAGTGGATCAATCATAATATATGGACATACATTTGCCCAGGGCGTTTAGCGCACGTTAGGATTAGGGTTAGGGCTGGCATTATACATAATTATTAGGCAATAAATGCGTACAAGTGTTGTCCATTCTTTATGTTTGATCCCACACTACTAGTGATTCACAGTCACTGTAAGTAGCTGCTAAGCACTTGCTCAGTTGGACCTCTGTTGAGGAGTGTCCCCACTTTGGGCATTACAGACCCCAACCCACACTTAGCGTACAATAACTGTTGAGAGTCCAACTTTCTTTTCTTACACACATGTAGATCCTGACTGGCCCAATCCTGACTTGTTTAATGGTTCAATGGATGATATGTGGCATCATGTCGAACAGGATGAAGAATGCTTCCACTGTCTCTTTGAAAACTGGATGAAAGATGACCCAGGAATGAGTGACCTCCTGAGCTGCCCCCTCTCAGATGAAGTAAGGAGTAGTGTTGTGTTGCATTCTCTGTTTGCTTTAGGCTGTAGTCACTGCACAACTATACGAGTCGTCTTTTGTGTTCACAAGAATCACAACAAGTGATTGGACTCTGGTTTATGAATGTAGTGTATGGACCCTGTCAACTGGGAGCAACCCTCTTACGCACACACCGAACAACAACAAAGCGCACAACGTCAGGAACTCAAATATCATTTAGGGAGCCAATAATTATCACATCAAACACAGGAAAGAAGGCCAGTACAAAACCAATCATGCACTTAAACAGGAAACTACAAAACCAGTTAGAACAAGACATGAGCAGATACAGGCAACCACTACTAGCGATTCCAATCCAGATTTCAAAATATTCGACTTGCACTCATTCACCGTATTACTGCACAGTACGTTTCTTTGTGAGTACAACGGTCTTTATCCCATCGAAATTGGTTAAGGTTAAGCCACACTCCGCTCTCCATTTAACTGGATAGATGACGTTATTGTTGTACCGCCTTTGACTTAAGAAAGTATATACTTCCTGCGGAAATGCGTGCCGAACTCGTGGCTCGCGAGCTGCGCCTCGTAGCACCGAATCTTGGCCGTTTCTGGACGGATTTGGACGGGTTAGGGCTCAAATTGAAGCTCTCAACAAGACACAACGAAGTTTTTTTATAGAATGTGCCACAGAAGTAAATGATGGTTTAGTAGTTTCACTTGAATCTACTTTCTCTCTGCCTTGCATAGATCCTCCAAGTAGAGGATCTAGCTGGGCAGAAATCCACTTTTTGCAGAATCAGCCTCCGTAGGAATAAGACTATTGATGCATACTGTAATGATACACCATCACAATAGATGTATATGGCGCTTGCGTACAAGAGATCCTACAAAGTTCTATTTTATAACATAGTACTAAATTTACATTTCATAATAATGACATTGTAGTGCATGATCTGATCTGCATGCATGCCCAACTCTACTAGCAGACTGCAGTTCAGGCTAGGGACACTTGTAGAGTTGCAGGGTTGACCGCGTAAGAAGTACAAGGCAGAAAAAGTTAATTGCTGGCATGCAGGGGTGTTGGGATATACCTAGCATTGGTCTGGCAGAAGTAATTATTGTACAGTGTTGGCCTATCCCATCCTGGGAGGCGGGGGCATGCCCGTGGCAAATATTTGGAATATTACACCTGAGAATTTTCCTCAGGCAATATTGAGGTACAAAAGAAGCCTTAGATAGCTACCAAACTGCAAGCATAAAATAGCTATATATATATATACACCCATATACCCCCTCCCCTCCCCCCACCCACACACTCACTGCTTGCAGTAACTGAGCTAGCATCTAGAATTCAATATAGCTATTTCCATAGCTACATAAATTGCTGGAAGTAGTAGCTAGCTAACACTGTAAAAATGTGATGCAAGCTTCCAAGGAGTTGGTACCATTGTGGCTACAAACATGTAATTGCATGGGACTCGTTGCTCTGCAAGTGGAAGCTGCATGTTATGAATACAATATAAAGTGAGCTGGTAGTGCATCCCACTAGACTGCTCATTAACAATAATTATATGCAAACGTCATAGCAATAAGCATACTGCACATACAGTGAGTTTGCAATGAAGTGCCATTTTACTAGTCTGTACTTGTAAAACATCATAGTTACCTTTCAGCCAAGAAACTAACCCACCAGGGAAGGGAGCACTGCCTCATTATATACTTATTTAGTTGTGTACTGCATCCATGGCAATAACAAATGAACTTGGAATCACTGCACCAGCTGCCTTAGTTACCAGAGTTGTAAAAGATCTTGTTAACGTGCAATAACAGCTTACTTAACATGGTTTAACAGAGTTGTAAGTTAACAGGCTTGCTTAACACTGTTAATCCAAGTAATGAATGTATATAATCATAATTATTCATCATATCAATATTGATATTCATTGTGCCATATACAAGCTGTAAAAATGACTGCAGTCACTACACGCATGCAAGCTAATGAATTAAGCTACTATACTGCTGTATGTATGTTTGTGTGTGCATGTAGTAGAATGATTATACTGTGAGGTATATATTATGCACATTTGTATGCTGTTAGTACTGTTCTAGCTATGGTGTTTGTGAGGCTTGCAAGCCATTGACATGCATGAGAACAGAATGGAGGGAATTTTGTGTACAGTAAACTGATAATGAAGATGCATGACAGCAGATGAAGCCCAATTACTTTGTAGTGGTTGTAAGGTAGCTTTATTGCTTCTCAGGTATATATGCAGCCATAGTTGTACGCATGTGCAGGTCCTTGCATACAGGACAGTATATGTTTAGAGAGGACTATCTATGGGTTTCAGATGTTCTTTGCTCCCCTTATTCATTGTGCTTGAAATAAACCCTGAGTATATATAGCAATAGTTACCTTCCAACCTTTCCAAACTAAGTAGGCTGTATCTGCTGTACGTGGCATGCCTCTTCACTATCAGCTTACTGTACACAAAATGCCCTCCATTCCGCTCTCGTGCTTGTATATATATAAATGGCTTGCATGCCTCACAGGCACCATAGCTAGAACAGTACTAACAACATATAAATGTGCATATACCTCACAGTATATTCTCATTCAACTATATGCACACAAATGTACATACATACAGCAGTATAGTAGCTTAATTCATGAGCTTGCATGTGCGTACTGACTGCTGCATTCTAGTTTAAGTTTGCATTCTAGTACTAGTTCTTCTACTCATTTTGTAGCATGCAGAAGTTAGCAATGTACATGATTTGTGTGTGCATGCACACGCAGAAGTACACATGTACACCTTCCTGAAGTCTACATGCATGCATGCATGGGATGCATATAGGCAGCTGAATGTCTGCTGTTTGATTAATGCCTGGCAGTATGTGCAAAGCAAATTGTTTATTTATCTTGCAGCATGCAAGCCAAGATAGGAGCAATGGGCAGTCCTTCATCTTGCTCCAGGCTGAAGTGATTTCCAAAACATTAATTATGTTCCTAGCCTGAAACCTACAGTACATTTGTATCGTGAGTTTGTATATGTCACCATTAATATCAATATTGATATTATGAATTTTACATTCATTACTTGGATTAACAGTGTTAAGCAAGTCTGTTAACCTACAACTCTGTTAAACCATGTTAACTTAAAGTAAGCTGTTATTGCAAGTTAACAAGATCTCTTACAACTCTGGCAACTAAGGTAGTTGGTGCGGTGAATGGGACAAATAGGAATCGGTTTGGGACTGCCACAGCCTAAGTGTAGGACCAGTACCATAGCTTTAAACTCATTTCCACAAGCAGAAATGAGCTAGATGGCCAAACACCTACATCATATCTACTCCTCAAGAGTTGGGCAGATAATATCTGAATGAAGCTAGCGTGTTGCAGCTCCAGCTACTAAGAAAAATGCAGTTTTCCCCTTTAATCGGTGACACAAACTACAAGGTAAACGTTACAAACTAGCTTCAACCAGTTTTAGAAGCCTTCATCTATCTTTTACACTTGGGAACCTTCACAAAATCACGAAGATTGCTTCTCGTCTGTGGAAATCGCTTCGCGTGAACACGGTAGAGGGTGCCATTTTGTTCATATACGCGCCATTTTGTTCAAAGGTACGCGAGGAATTTGGAATGGGAATCGGTTTGGAATTGCTACCACTACCAACCAAAATGACACAACACATATCCAATAATATAAGGTAAAAGAGGGGTACAAACAGCTAATCAGGTGACATGATACACACAGCAATCAGGATGACAGGTACATACAGCAAATAAGAAGAACACAAACACAACATGCCCCCAACACACAAACAAAGGGTCCAGTCCCTCACATTCTACCCCCCTTGTTTGGCTACAAACTAGTTTGGCGCGTTGTTGCGGAAGCAGCGCGATATGGCATCTGCATGGCTGTTCGACTTGCCAGTCCGGTAGCGGACTTGAAACTTGTATGGTTGGAGGGCTAGACTCCATCACGTGAGTTGGGAATTGCTATCCCTCATTCGGTCTAGCCACTCCAACGAACGCTGGTCAGTCCTGACAGTGAATTCTCTTCCCAGGAGGTACACGTGGAATGCTTCAACCGCCAGTCTGATCGCCAAGCATTCCTTTTCTACGATAGCATACTTCTCTTCCTGAGGCAAGAGTTTTCTGCTAAAGAAAGCTACTGGGTTCCTCCCCCACCTGGTTCACCTGAGTTAGGACAGCTCCAACTCTCCGATCAGAGGCGTCTGTTTCCAAGACGAATGGGAGACTAGCGTCAGGACTCCTCAACACCTGATTCGATACCAACATCTCTTTCAGCCTCACGAGAGCAGCCTGACACTCCTCTGTCCACTTCACCCGCCTCGGCTCCTTCCGAGTGAGATCGGTGATTGGAGCAGCTTTGGAGGCAAACTCAGGAATAAACCAGCGATAGTACCTGGTCAGACCCAGGAACTGGCGAACTTCCTTCTTCGTTGAAGGAGCTGGGAAGTGCTCTATTGCCTCCACCTTGGTCATTTCAGTGCGTACTACCCCGTTACCAACAACATGCCCCAGATAAATACATTTGGCCATGGCGAAGTGGCATTTGTGTAGCTTCAGGGTCAACCCCGCCTCCTTCAGCTGGTTCAGTACTGTTTGGATGTGATTACGGTGGTCCTCCCATGAGTTGCTGAAAACGATGATGTCATCCACGTATGCAGCCACGTTGCTTTCCAGCCCACGCAAAAGCCGATCCATTAAGCGTTGAAACGTAGCGGGGGCCCACACAGCCCAAAGGGCATCACTGTGAACTGATACAGCCCCATGGGTGTTGTGAACGCTGTCTTAGGCCGTGACTCTTCTGCGACAGGCACCTGCCAATAACTCCGGGTTAAATCCAGGGTGGTAATATACTGTGCCATCTAAGAGCTCATCGATTCTCAACATCGGGTAAGGGTCGGCCCACGTGACACTGTTCAACTGCCTGTAGTCGACACACAGCCACAATGATCCGTCCTTCATACCCACAGCAACGATTGGGGCAGACCACCCACTTAATGAAGGCTCAATTAATCCACGTGCCTCCATCTCCTGTAACTCTTTCAATACTGCATCTCTCTGCGCACATGGCACCCGGTATGGTGGTTGGCGAAGAGGGCTAGCCAACCCAGTCTCAATGCGCTGTTCGATCAGAGCTGTCTTGCTGGGGTTCATTGCACAACACCTCCGGGAAACACTCCATTACCTTACCCAACTCAGCCTTCTGGCCCGGTGTCAGACGGTCACTAACGTTCGGCACTTGATCATCCACCTTCCCAGCCCTGCTGTCATAGGCTGGTACTTCACTGTCCCAGTCGGTGCTGTCGTCCTCCAGGGCTACAAATGCCCCCATGGGGGTGTGCCACTTCTGGAGGAGATTGACATGGAATACTCGTTTTCTCTTCTTCTTATCACTCATTTTGACTTCGTAATTCACCCGCCCAACCTTCTTCACGATCTTGTAGGCCCTTGCCATTGAGCAAGCAGCTTACTAGCGGAGGTTGGGAGCAGGACCAGCACCTCCTCCCCAGACTGGAACTCCCTGGATCTGGCATTTCGGTCGTACCAAACCTTCTGTTAAGCCTGGCTTTGCCCCAAGTTCTGCTGTACCAACTCCTGCATCCTTGATAATTTCTCCCTCATGGCAAGCACATATGACACAACACTCTGTGCTCCTCCCCTTAGCCTCCCACGTCTCCGCAAGATGTCCAGCGGCCCTCGTACCTGTCTCCCATAGAGTAGTTCAAAGGGAGAGAAGCCAGTGGAAGACTGGGGCACCTCCGTATATGCAAACAGCAGGTAGGGAATCAGACGATCTCAGTCTTTTCCATCCTCCGAGGCAGCCTTCTTGAGCATGGCCTTGAGGGTTTGGTTAAATCTTTCCACTAACCCATCAGTTTGAGGGCGATAAGGGCTAGTGCGGATTGGTATTATGTGAAGGAGGTTGTACACCTCCACCAGTAGCTGGGACATAAAGTTGCTACCTTGGTCAGTGAGAATCTCAGCTGGCACCCCAACCCGCGTGAATAGCTTTACCAATTCCTCAGCCACATGTTCAGCATCCACGGACCTGAGTGGGACCGCTTCCGGGTAACGTGTTGCATAATCACATATCACAAGGATAAAACGATTTCCCGCATGACTGCGGGCAAAGGTCCGACTATGTCCATGGCAATCCTTGAGAAAGGAACCTCCATGATGGGCAGGGGGATCAGGGGGGCTAGCTTGACCTTCTGGCACTCTGCACATGACCAGATGAGTTGTGTGACGTCCCGGTATAGGCTGGGCCAGTAAAACTGCTGTAGTAGTTGGTGGGCGGTCTTCCTCTTCCCCATGTGTCCTGCCAGCGGTATCACATGGGCCAGGCGCAACACAGCAGGAAGACAGGACTTCGGCAGCACTAACTATTCTACTGTCTCCTCATCCCCCTTGTTCCCTGGGAGCTCCCATCGGCGATATAGGAGACCCTCCCGTAAGAAGAACCCCCAGCCTGCAGAGTTCACCTCCCCATGGGCGGCTTGTCTAGCTGCTGCCAGTGTCTCATCTTCCTCTTGCAAGCCTTGGAGCTTCTCTGCTGTCAGATCCAGTGACGGTCCAGATCCTCCATCGATCTCTGCCCTGCCTTGCCCTCCATGCGTACTTATTTGCCCGTTTTTGACACCGGGTCATTTGTTCCCTTGACCTCCCCTCCTCAAAGAGGTCATCATCAAACTGCTCCCAAAGTGCCTCCTCTTCCCTGGGGTTGTTCAGGTCTCTGGGCTCTGTGTCCTTTGGCACTACATCCGGACTCGCCTGCAAGGTTTCATCCTTGGGCCCTTCCCTCACTTGGGCCCCTTCCACCCTCTTCCACTGTGCCCGTGTCATGATAATCCCTGGCTTGTTTACCTGACCATCCCCCTGGGACCGTAACCACATCGACAATTCGGGTGCATCCGTCCCCAGCAGCACAGGAACCGGGAGGTTCGGTGCTACCCCAACCTGCAACTGGATACTCCGGCCCCCAATCTCCATGCTGATATTGGCCAGTGCATACGATACTACATCTCCATGTGCACACCTAATGGACACTCGGCCACCAGTCCTCTTCTCCATGGGGCAAGGTCCTGCCACACCAGCGTCCGGGAGCACCCTATGTCAAGCAGGATCCCCTTGACCTGGCGTCCCTCCACCAGTCCACTCTGGACCATCTCAGGTCTTCCCATGCCTTCTCCACAATACATGGCAGCCTTGCCCAGGCAACTCATCGCCATGTGTCCACGTCGCCCACAGTTGTAACAGCCTATCCCTTCCTTGTTGGATCTGTCTGGAGCCTCCGTGGCTGGGGTGATGCTCCCCACCTTAGCTCCCTTCTTACAGTCCCACTGGAAGTGTCCCAACTCGCCACATGCATAACTGGTTCTCATTGGTTCACTAGTTACAGTGAATCTGGTTTGAGTAGTGCAAATAAAGTGCGGAAAACAAACATAGTAGTCTCCAACAGACAATTTTCTTTGTGTAGGTGCAGAATTTCTGAACGAAAGGTGCAGTTATCGATAATTGCCGCCTGAGTAGCCTTCTCCCATGCACATTTTGATCGAAAGAAGCACCTCTGTGTCACTCCAGACACCAGCCATTGCCTGCTTAGAGCACAATACAGGTCGCTACTGAAGAATTTAAACTACAGAAGCTTCTATATATGTGCTCTCGAACTACCCGGTTACGCGTGCGAGACAAGAGGTGTGGATAGCTGCTAACGAGCGGTATCATTTTCACTGGCGAATGGAACAATTCTGGACCGGTTTGGACCACCTACCCGAGGTGGTCCCGTTCCGCCTGTAACAATTTGCTTAAGAACCATTCCACTCCCGTTTACAATACAGTAATAACGGTTCTGGAACCGTTCCAGAACTGTTCCACCGTGTAAACAGGCTGTAACATGACCGGCAGGCATTTCTCTGCCTACCTTGCCAAGATGTATCTATAGGTGTGATGTGATGTGTGTGGTTGTTGTGAATGTGTTTTGATTCGGTACATACTGCCGATTGTACTGCATTCCTGATTGTCGACAACCACTGTAGGAGGAGGTACATGTCACTGTGCTGTTCTTTTCCTATATACTTAGGTGACCACCGTTCCTGTGCATGTGAGATCAACCCATCTCCTTCTGTCAATGAAACACTGCACAGCCTTCAATGCCATGTTCAGGAGGATGACTATTTTGGTCATCACCTTCGTTCGACAAGTGGCAGTGTCCCTCCTTGTCACATTCCTGGGTTTATCTACTATACTTCGTGAAGAAATGCTTGCTCACTCAGCTACAGGAAAGAAAGGTCAGAAGGCAGCTTCATCAGCTAGATGCTACTGCTATTTCCATTTGCTAGTACACGTATAGAGTGTAGATTATTAAATGAAACCTATTGATTGTAAAGATTTACTGAGCGTAATTGCAGCAACTGGATCTCACAATCAGTCATTTAGCTTTCAGGATGTTTCGGTCTAAGCAACTTTCTCAACAATAGTAAGGTCCTTGGACCGAAACGTCCTGGAAGTTGAGTGATTGATTGATTGTGAAATCCAGTTGCTGCGAATGCACTCAGTTACTCTTCACTATCAGTACTCCTTACGCAGCAGTGAGCCTATACTACATCATGAAACCTATTCTCCAATGCTAAAATGTACGTAGGTAAGAAGGATGCCTTTAGTCCACGCCGAAAGGAAAGTGTGTTTGAGTTCATCTTTGTACCCAGTCCATTCACTATCGGTGTGGCATTTGTGAAGAGGTGGGTCCTGTTGTACGTGCACTATGTCTCACTCAACAGCTTGTGTAGAAGAGTAGGTAGAAGTTGATCGTGATGAATATGTGAGGGTCGCCAGTAGAAATCGCACCTTAGGACCAATCAGCATTTTTGGGAAAATGGACGCCGAAAATCGGCAACATTCAAGGGTTGAAAAGTGGCATTCAACGATATTGATGAGGATTGTGAACAACTGCACATCAATTGTGCATGCCACTTACATAATTAGCAGCACAATGCGTACCTTTCGATGCTAAAAGTCGACCTTGAAGGCGCATTTTCGAAGTCCACTGGCTGTTCTCTAAATGGGTTTGTCGTAGCTCGAAATGTCAGTATTTATCTTTTGTTGAGCTCATTACCACTACTTTACAAGTTGAATACTGTTATAATGTTAACAAACAACAGTACGATGGAAAATGAGACGAAACTAGACAGGAGCGAACGAGGCGCCGCCATTTTTCTTGCTATTTTGTATCCTGTGTATACAAATAAAATGGCGAGGGGGTGTCATTCCACTGATGATTTTTCGCTGATAGAAGCGCCGATTCACTCCAAACTTGCTGAACAATCAAAAGATGCTTGTGGCTATCCAAATCTTGAATAATGTCAAAATCGGCCAAATGTCCCTAAGGTGCGATTTCTACCGGCGACTCTCACATATGAAAGTGTTATTGAATCAATTCATTGCAGGTACAAGCGCCTAGCAGTGTACAAGGAACTTCATAATCTGTTGCTGAAGTTTCCTTCACTGAAGCTACGGAGGAGAACAAAGTTTGCGAGAAGAATTCATGGTCAATTAGTGGTGTCGGTCACCATCCAGAGGTCCTGTGTGATGCGCCTTAGGGTAAGTGAGCTCCACCACACTGCTCTGCATACCCTGCAGCTGTCACAGTGTCATGGGTAACACATTCCTATATCACTTTTGATTTCCTCTCAACCATGTATCGCTGTCCCATGTGGTGTTTCCCTTGCTCTTCCGTACAGTTCAAACACTCCAGATCCTGCCTTGCACTGCTAAGATGCATTGCACACCTTGTCAAGAGACTGTTGGCTCAGGCTGTGTCTGCTATGCCTTCTGTCCTTCTGTGTGGCCTACTGCTCTTGGCAGGAGATGTGGAGGTCAACCCTGGACCTATCACAGGTAAGGAGGTTTCAGGGCACCTTGAGCTCAGCAGTTGTGGTTACAGTATCACTGTATCATTGTGATGATCTGGTTCAGCTCACTTCCTTTTTTCCCTCCTCCTCTCTTTCTCACCATGTGTAGTTCTCAATGTGCCTTTCACTCATTGTAATGTGTAAACGATTGCACTATGCATTATGTCTTGGTTATAACTCCACTCTGAGTCTCATTGTCGTTTTAGAGACCTAGGGATATTGTGCTGTCACTATGGGCTTCACCCTCGGTGATGCTTAGTCTTCCTTTGTCAGTCCAACCACATGCAGTGAGACCTTTCCATACTGGTCAGCATGCACTGTGACCCAGCTGTCTATCCTTTGCATAGAGATATCCCTGCATGATTCAGAGGCAGTTTTCTACTCAGCTCCATGAAGTCTATATATATAATTCAGTTCGTTTGTTTGTTTGTTTGTCTGTTCGTTCGCGATTCGGGCAAAAACTACTGCACAGAATGCCACCAAACTCTCAGGGATTATAAAGCGGGGCTCAGCGAGTGTCCTCCACAGGTTGAAATCGCCCGTCTTGCAGTTTTTGAAGAGATATCTTTCAATTTCCGGGTTTTTTGTTTGTGGCTGATGGCCATTTTGTTAATTTTTGCTCCCTTGACTTCCGGTTGTTGGACAGTTTGATTCGCTGTCGTTCAATGATTGACTTTAAACTCGGCCGTCGTTATAGCAGCTACCTTCCGTTGCTACCTGCTCACATACGTCAAAACTGGCTGGGGCCGACTCGCTGTTGTGCGACTTGCCATAGCAGAAGCCCGCCGAAGGTAGGCGCCCTGCTAGTTGGAACGTAATAGAAATGCCCTGTATAGAGACGTGCCCTTGCTCTAGGTGTTCTTTATAGAGAGATGCTCTTTTCTGGGTGCACCACATACATAGCTATTACCAGGAAATCTGCATTACTAATGGATATCTAACAAAGTGTGATCCATATTTAAACTTTTGGATATAACAAAGGTAACAATAGTCATTGTTAGCATCTTACGGTTTCCAGTGTATTGTTAACCCTCGACACGCATGCACCACAGAGTTACGGTAGTCATCCATGCATGTCTGTCTAACCATATTTTCACCTAGGGGTGGGCGGTATACCAGTATGTAGTTATACTGCGGTATTGTTGCAATACCATGAAGGTATATATTTGCATCTTATAAAAAACGGATACTGAAATACCGATTAGTTACACGGTATTTCCTTGTAAACGTCACAGATCAGGTATATTATTGATTCTTCTACGATTCGTTCGCCTTTCAAACGTTTCTATTGCTTCTATGTATGATTCTAAGAGACTTAATTGTTATCTTTGCGCACGACAGCCATGTTTGTGATGTCACGCTAGTACAAAGTGTCGCGTGAACCTTGTCAGCTGTGTACACAAATGAAGGTACGAAGTATAGATCACCATCTGTCCTAGCCTTAGAAGTTGTAATCTACCATATACATGCAAGTATCAGCGATTTGTATGTCAGGAATTCAATTTGCTCAAAATAGTAGGTATGTAGTTATACTGCAATATTTTTATCAAGAATACCGAGGTACTATATTTGCCAATACCGCCCACCCCTAATTCAAAATATCAACCAGATCGAAAGTTATCTGGACCTTACTAGAATTTAGTGAGTCTACATCCTTGTCCATCTTGACTACAAACAACATTAGCCACGGTTAATCATACATAGCTGACCTCATGGGGAAAGCAATCGTTCATGATCAGCAAAATGGGAAAAAATTACAAATAAAGTTACACCGATAATCGGATCAGCAATCGGTATCGGCCAATATTGGGTCTCTGTAACCTCATCGGTAATCGGTTTTTCCTTCGTTCTCTACCGATTATGTCACCTCGAGCACGTGACGTTTGCGAGTAAAATCTTATGTCAAGTGGTTACGTTGTTGCAGTGCTTGCCGTTTGTTTGTTTTGGGTCTGTGGCGCATGGAATTGCCATGGCCGGGAAGAAAGATGTCACCAGCGTGGGACTACTTCTCCGTCGACGAGGACCTCAACTTTGTAGTGTGCCAGGCCTGCAACAAGAAGACATCCACTCGGCGGTAGGAATTGCAAGCGTTATATTATAGGAGTATACAAATTTGGTGCAGCATCTGAAGGACAAGCATGCTCAATTACACAAAGAGTTTCAACAAAAGGTTGAGGTGCAGAATGCAGCGACTGTATCAAGTAGTCCAGCACCTTTTGGCTAATATTGCTTCGAGCCTGAAAGTGGAGATTGTGTATGAATCTGTAGTATTAAAGGGTGTGTAAAATAGTTTTCTCCAAAAACAAGGGCATATGTAGGATGGTGCAGTGTGTCTCTAAAGGGCATTGCAAACCACCTGGCGGAAAATCCGTAGGAACAAGGAGGAGAGCTGGTCCATGCAAAGAGGGAGACCAACCTGTCCACGCAAACCCAGGTCGTTAACATTCGCTGACTTTGAAGACATTTGCACTATCCCTACATCTGGCAACATTTTGTCACGCCTCCTACTACTGCACAACCATTCCGGCAATTCAGCTTCCTATTTACACGTACAGTTACAGCCTTACAATTTGCTCATCTCTCTGCTTTGCTGTGCACTATCTTCTCTTTCCACCAGGCATATCCCTGCAAATTACTTGCTACTCGATCAACTTTGTTGTGCTCTAGAATTTTGGACCTCCTACTCTTCCAATTCATTACGTGTTTCCATGTATCAGTTGCAAGCTCCATTTTCTGTGGGTTCATCTCTTACGTAGCCATCTCACTCTGCCATGAGACCCTGGCTAACCACTAAGCTCAACTGCAGTGTCAATGCTTACCATAGCTGTTCACTACATCGCTGTCTGCAAACCATGCACCACACCCACTTTCATGCCCACACTGTTTTGCTCTAGGCCAGCACAAACATTGTACACTTCACTGCCAACGTTTGCGAAGTTCAATCTTCATATACGTATATATCCAGGTAGCTAGTGTCTTACAGTATATCAGAACACACCTGTACATACACATGTGCCACGGTGTACTGACTCTGCAATTGCATTGCTATATAGCTGTACAGCCTTTCCTCATCAGCGCTTTAGTCATGTACATGGGTGTATACATGCAGCTTGGTGATGTATATGGGAAGATGCATAGCTGGGATAGAAATGCAATTTTAGTCACGTGTAGTAACCCTTTAGCTTGTTATTGCACACTCACTATTGCATAACAATATGCCGGCAGAGAAATAGGGGATGGTATCAAGACCACAAGCGCAGCTAAATGTTGCCAGATGTAGGGATGGTGCAAATGTATTCAAAGTCAGTGAATGTTAATGACCTAGGTTTTGCGTGGACAGGCTGGTCCCTGTCTTTGCATGGATCAGCTCTCCTCCTTGTTCCTACGGTTTTTCCGCCAGGTTGCTTGCCATGCCCTTTAGAGACACACTGCACCATCCCTACATCTGCCCTTGACTTTGGAGGAAACTTTTTTTTTGCACACCCTTGTTTCTCAACTTTGTATGGAATGCAAATTGCACAAGGCTTCCAAACAACAGTGGCAACAAAGGAATGTGCCCCGAATGTGTGGCAGGGTATGTAGCACATTGTGGGATGTGGCTGGGTGGGCGACCTAGGCTATAGGCTGTGGTGGGTGGGTGCAAGATGTATTACTTCTGTTTGGATAGCCAGGCTATCATGTTGCAGAGTTAGCTGTGATATGGGCTAGGACAGCAGAACAGGGGGTTTAGGGGGCTGTAGCCCGCCCAAAAATTACTTGATCCAGGAAACTGTGGCAGTAGGCAAGACTGGCTTGGTCACAGAGTAACTTCCACAATCCCAATCACATTTTGCTGCCACTCTGACTCACTGTCTGGAGGATTATTGGCTATAGCTACATATATACCCACACCACAGGTGGTCTAGATGTATGGCACCTACATGCATACAAAAGAGCTGCACTATACCTACACCCTTGAATGCAGTATGATTGTGGAGAGGAACCGGAAGGGACAGCTAGCTTGCACCGCCAAATGAATGCGGAAATGGCAGCTGGAAGCAACCGCCCAGTAAGTGAAAATGGTGCCAAATTGGCATGACCGTGGACACAGCGTATATATTTGCAGGAGAACTGGTGAGATGATAGCAGTCGATTGTCAGCCGCTCTGTGGCTGAGGACCAGGGCTTCAGGCAGTAGATCAAAGAAACCGAAGTACACATTGCGAAGCAAAATTGGAATATTGGATTGGTATCCGCACTTAAAAATCAGAAATCGGATAATCGGTGAAAACCCATATTGGTGCAACTCTACTAAGTGTCTTGCTGTGGTGCTGTGGCCCTGGTTGTGTGTCACTGGCGGACCCACTGTGCTGCTGTTGCTGGGATTTTTGTGCCAGGCCATCTTACCAACCTTGGTAGCACTTCTGGAGCTCTGCTCTCCAGTCGGTTCTGCTATGTGGTAGTAGCAGGGAGCTGTTGTGGATGATTCCCTCCTCTGCCCACCAGCTGGTGGGGATGCTAGTCCCTCATTCACCTGTCGAAGCCTTGCCAGCTCCAAGTCAGGCCTTTGGTACGCCCGATAGTCCGGTGCATTGTGGTTCGCTTATGTGGCTGTAACTTCCACAACCAGTGCTCCCTACATGACTGTTCTGGACCTGTAGGCACAAACTGGACCTATCTAAGATGCAAGCTTCCAGTAAAACTGGACCATCTATTAGCACTCGAGACCATGCGGCAGCCATTTTGGTGATGATGTCCCACCCTACAGCGATGGTGTCACGCACTTCTTCGTCATACACACACACACCACACACACACACACACACACACACACACACACCATCCATCCATGCTCTGCTTTCACTCTTCCAGTGGTGCAGGCCACATGCAGTAGAGTAAATTGACTGGGGTGGGAGGGAGGATGCTGATGAAAGCACTTCTTTCACCCCGAACACTTGGCTTAGCAATTTTTTTTTACTACAGAACTTCACATGATTCTTGAGGCCTTGCTTCTTGTATTGACCATCACGACCGTATGGGCAGGTTGAGGTGCAGAATGCAGCGACTGTATCAAGTAGTCCAGCACCTTTTGGCTAATATTGCTTCGAGCCTGAAAGTGGAGATTGTGTATGAATCTGTAGTATTAAAGGGTGTGTAAAATAGTTTTCTCCAAAAACAAGGGCATATGTAGGATGGTGCAGTGTGTCTCTAAAGGGCATTGCAAACCACCTGGCGGAAAATCCGTAGGAACAAGGAGGAGAGCTGGTCCATGCAAAGAGGGAGACCAACCTGTCCACGCAAACCCAGGTCGTTAACATTCGCTGACTTTGAAGACATTTGCACTATCCCTACATCTGGCAACATTTTGTCACGCCTCCTACTACTGCACAACCATTCCGGCAATTCAGCTTCCTATTTACACGTACAGTTACAGCCTTACAATTTGCTCATCTCTCTGCTTTGCTGTGCACTATCTTCTCTTTCCACCAGGCATATCCCTGCAAATTACTTGCTACTCGATCAACTTTGTTGTGCTCTAGAATTTTGGACCTCCTACTCTTCCAATTCATTACGTGTTTCCATGTATCAGTTGCAAGCTCCATTTTCTGTGGGTTCATCTCTTACGTAGCCATCTCACTCTGCCATGAGACCCTGGCTAACCACTAAGCTCAACTGCAGTGTCAATGCTTACCATAGCTGTTCACTACATCGCTGTCTGCAAACCATGCACCACACCCACTTTCATGCCCACACTGTTTTGCTCTAGGCCAGCACAAACATTGTACACTTCACTGCCAACGTTTGCGAAGTTCAATCTTCATATACGTATATATCCAGGTAGCTAGTGTCTTACAGTATATCAGAACACACCTGTACATACACATGTGCCACGGTGTACTGACTCTGCAATTGCATTGCTATATAGCTGTACAGCCTTTCCTCATCAGCGCTTTAGTCATGTACATGGGTGTATACATGCAGCTTGGTGATGTATATGGGAAGATGCATAGCTGGGATAGAAATGCAATTTTAGTCACGTGTAGTAACCCTTTAGCTTGTTATTGCACACTCACTATTGCATAACAATATGCCGGCAGAGAAATAGGGGATGGTATCAAGACCACAAGCGCAGCTAAATGTTGCCAGATGTAGGGATGGTGCAAATGTATTCAAAGTCAGTGAATGTTAATGACCTAGGTTTTGCGTGGACAGGCTGGTCCCTGTCTTTGCATGGATCAGCTCTCCTCCTTGTTCCTACGGTTTTTCCGCCAGGTTGCTTGCCATGCCCTTTAGAGACACACTGCACCATCCCTACATCTGCCCTTGACTTTGGAGGAAACTTTTTTTTTGCACACCCTTGTTTCTCAACTTTGTATGGAATGCAAATTGCACAAGGCTTCCAAACAACAGTGGCAACAAAGGAATGTGCCCCGAATGTGTGGCAGGGTATGTAGCACATTGTGGGATGTGGCTGGGTGGGCGACCTAGGCTATAGGCTGTGGTGGGTGGGTGCAAGATGTATTACTTCTGTTTGGATAGCCAGGCTATCATGTTGCAGAGTTAGCTGTGATATGGGCTAGGACAGCAGAACAGGGGGTTTAGGGGGCTGTAGCCCGCCCAAAAATTACTTGATCCAGGAAACTGTGGCAGTAGGCAAGACTGGCTTGGTCACAGAGTAACTTCCACAATCCCAATCACATTTTGCTGCCACTCTGACTCACTGTCTGGAGGATTATTGGCTATAGCTACATATATACCCACACCACAGGTGGTCTAGATGTATGGCACCTACATGCATACAAAAGAGCTGCACTATACCTACACCCTTGAATGCAGTATGATTGTGGAGAGGAACCGGAAGGGACAGCTAGCTTGCACCGCCAAATGAATGCGGAAATGGCAGCTGGAAGCAACCGCCCAGTAAGTGAAAATGGTGCCAAATTGGCATGACCGTGGACACAGCGTATATATTTGCAGGAGAACTGGTGAGATGATAGCAGTCGATTGTCAGCCGCTCTGTGGCTGAGGACCAGGGCTTCAGGCAGTAGATCAAAGAAACCGAAGTACACATTGCGAAGCAAAATTGGAATATTGGATTGGTATCCGCACTTAAAAATCAGAAATCGGATAATCGGTGAAAACCCATATTGGTGCAACTCTACTAAGTGTCTTGCTGTGGTGCTGTGGCCCTGGTTGTGTGTCACTGGCGGACCCACTGTGCTGCTGTTGCTGGGATTTTTGTGCCAGGCCATCTTACCAACCTTGGTAGCACTTCTGGAGCTCTGCTCTCCAGTCGGTTCTGCTATGTGGTAGTAGCAGGGAGCTGTTGTGGATGATTCCCTCCTCTGCCCACCAGCTGGTGGGGATGCTAGTCCCTCATTCACCTGTCGAAGCCTTGCCAGCTCCAAGTCAGGCCTTTGGTACGCCCGATAGTCCGGTGCATTGTGGTTCGCTTATGTGGCTGTAACTTCCACAACCAGTGCTCCCTACATGACTGTTCTGGACCTGTAGGCACAAACTGGACCTATCTAAGATGCAAGCTTCCAGTAAAACTGGACCATCTATTAGCACTCGAGACCATGCGGCAGCCATTTTGGTGATGATGTCCCACCCTACAGCGATGGTGTCACGCACTTCTTCGTCATACACACACACACCACACACACACACACACACACACACACACACACCATCCATCCATGCTCTGCTTTCACTCTTCCAGTGGTGCAGGCCACATGCAGTAGAGTAAATTGACTGGGGTGGGAGGGAGGATGCTGATGAAAGCACTTCTTTCACCCCGAACACTTGGCTTAGCAATTTTTTTTTACTACAGAACTTCACATGATTCTTGAGGCCTTGCTTCTTGTATTGACCATCACGACCGTATGGGCAGGTCAGGGTCTTTAAAGCTGTGTCCCTGTGTTTCTGTTTCTGGTGGTTAATGAGTCTGGCTTTGTTCTTAGCATGGAAGACGCTGCATTGCTTGTGTGACATCCTTTGTGGTGTATTGGAATGCATGCTTATAAACCTCACAGCCTCACAGACTGTTGACCTTACGATGACTGGCTTTTGACGTATGATTACTGACTGTGCATGTGAGACATGTCCTGTAGCTATTGCTGGCCGATTTTAACCTCTCTGTGACACTATGAAGGTCTACTAAGGGTCAAGAAACATTAGCAATATTAAAGATGAAGCTACTGAAACAGCAATGAATGCCTGAATGTATAGTAATTGAGGGATGGCATCATTCAATGTGCATCTGCACAATCCAACTTTTGCACGTAGGATAAGGTGTTAAACCAAGTCTTTGTGATTTCTCATAAGAAAACTATGACTGTTGTTGGTGTGTTGAGTGTGTGTCAGGTGTCATAATTGTGTAAGTGTTGCATGAGTTGCATAATTCTAGTTAGTTGGCTTGGGTAGCATTATTCCACATGGAAAAGCCAGAAAATACTCTTGACCTGCTATTTTAATCGTGATCTCAACAAGAAACTGTCTGGACAGTAACTACACAACATTCTCCTGATGGCACTAGCCTGAAAGCCTCTGAATACATCATGATCATGACACTTGATATCCATGGTGTATTTTCTGAAAATGGCTAATGTGTTACATTGCTCTCTTTGGCATCATTATCATTCAATAACGGCGAATTCCCTTCTGCAGGAGGTACGTAGCCTGATATACATTATGAGTTATGACGTGTTTGAAGCATTCATGTTCGTTGGTCAAAATGCTATAAATGAGTCAGCTACTAACTACTTAAAATTATGTCGGTCCATCACTTCTTTGGTCTTCCTCTAGGTCTCTTTCCTGTCATTTCTTCTTCATACACTTGCTCCACCGATCAGTTTCCTCCAACTTCACCTTCGACCTTCTTTGCTTCTCCTTCACCATATCTACTACTGCTTCCTGTCCAAGTCATCTCCTCACATCTTCATTTCTTATTCTGTCCAGCCTTGTCACACCTTCCACTCTCCTTAAAACATCATTTCAGATGCCTGTAACATGCTTTCATGTGTTCTCTGCATGGTCCAGGTCTAACAGATATAGACAAGGATGGGCACCACCATTGCATTGAATACCGTCAACTTGGTTTTCTTCAGTAGCTCTCTTCTTTCAAGCACCTCTTTTCTAGTAGCACCCACCACCTTTGCTGCTGCCCCACACGCTGTTCAATTTCTTCATCACATAACCTATCTGAACTGATCATTCCTCCTAGGTACTTCAGCTTGTTGACAGTTTCAATATCTTCACCTTCTATGTTCAGGTTACAACCCTATTCTGGCCTGCTCACCATCATCACTTTGTCTTCCCCAAGTGCATCTTAATTCCCCACTTATCCATCACAATCTTCACCTCACCCAAGTTTGCCTGCATATCTTCCTTCTTTTCCATCACCATCACCATATCATCAGCAAAGAGTATCAGCTGCACATTGGTAGTTCTTAACTAAACCCCATTTGTAATTTCTACATTGCTACTCTCATTCCATCCATAAACACATTAAACAGCCATGGCGACATCACACACCCCTGCCTTACTCCTTGGGTAATGTGGAACCACCCAGACACTTTACCACTAGTACATACTCATGCCCCGCTCCCTAGGTACATGGGCTGAATGGCTCTCAGTATATAGGCCTCCCTAAAATCCACAACTTTCCATTACCTGCCATAACCTATCTCTACTGACCTTATCGTATGCCTTCTCTAAATCTATGCATGCCGTCACCATCTGCTTGTTGTTCTTCTGTGCTTTCTCACTTAGCTGCCTAATTGTAAAGATCTGATCTGCACAACCTCTTCCTCGCCTAAAACCTCCCTGCAACTCCATCACCTCACCTTCAGTTTTGCTTCTCACTCGACTGTCCAGGATTCATGCATACACCCTGCTGGGTATGCTACCCTTTGGCAATTCTGCTTTAACACATAGATCAAATTTGCACAGTTAGGCTTCACTAAGCATTGAAGCACGTATCTAGCTGCCAGATAACACGTTTTCAAGTGATTTCACTGCTGGATCCTAACAAATTACCCGCATGTTGCTTGTCAGTGCTCTCGTAGCCATGGCAACACATAATTCATACATTCAGGTGACAAGTTTCCATATGTATGCAAAGCCTGACATGTCCCTGATGCACAGACTGTTGTCTGATAGGAGTGATGATGCCAAACACCTGGTTGGCCAAGACTAGTAGGCTGTATTTCTGCTGGTTGTTTGTTCTCCTGACCGTTCAGTACAGTGTAGGACTATACAGTAACAGGTCCACTGCACACACCCAGTTTGTCCATCATCAAGGGTGCACTTCTTACCACAAGCACAACCCTCCTCAAAGTGGATGGAGTGCGCATGACATTTTGGCTGGTTACTAATAGAACAACTCTTCCCCATTCCTTGCAGTGGAACAGGTTCTTGATGAACTCAGACCACGGTTCATTGAAGAAATTGATGCAAATTCAATTGTATTCAATTTGAAGTACATGGGCATTATTTCAGATAGAGATCTGAAGACAATCACTCAGAACAATGATACAATCTGTCAAAATCAGTTCCTTTTTGATCATGTGAGGTCAAAGTGTAATGAAAAAGCATTGATGATATTTTGTGATGAAGTCATGTCCGTACAAAGTAACCCAAGGATGAAAGCATTTGGGGAAGACATGAAAAGGTTGCTGGCAGGTAAGCATTTGTGTGTATGTGTTTGTGCGTGCGTGTGCGCACGTGTGTGTGTGCATGCATGGGTGCATGGGTGTGTGCGTGTGTGTGTAAAGGCACTTTCTAGCCCTCAGAATAGCTTACTTGTATGAGAAACTCCTTCGCATGCATTCAGTATTATGATTCTTTAGGCTTCCACCGCTGGACTGTGTGTGTGCTGTGAAAGTATACCTAGGTTTGTGTTAGTACAGCTGTGTTGACCAAAGGGAGCAAATAATTTGATTTGTGGCTGCAGACTCACAAGGTGTTAACTTGGATTACTTACTTGTTGTTCGTTTCCACACTATTCTCCCTTGATCAGGTAAGTGGAGGCTTGCTCCAGTGTCAACAAGAGACGTCTCTGACAAGGTAGGTACACAAGTTATTGACTACAGAAGGTTATGGAATGATGCACTAGGTGATATTTAACAGCTCAATGTGTCACTAATGTGTCGGCTACATTGTCTGTTGCAGCACTTAATGCTGACCATGTGACCTCTGGCCAATGGGATCCTTTATAATGGGTCACATGACTGCGGTTTAATTGCTTAATGCACACTTTAGTGCACATTAAGTCGTTAATGCTTACTTTTAACTACATGTTCCAGGCCTGGATGTATGCAGCCTGTTAAGCCAAAAACTTCCATTTGACTCGGCTCTGACTGAACTGCATATGTCCTCCGAATAGCGAGCCAGTCAGCATCGGCTTTTGACATTCATGTCAAAGAGCAGAAGCAGACCACGGCTTTTTCACATCCACGCTAACAAAAGAAGTCCACCTTGTTGGGGACAGGCATATGGGGTGAATAGCATCGCCTTTCATTGTGTCAAGAACGGCGAGACTGCTGGCCGAGTACTTGTTGCTACTCCCATATTGGAGATAACGGCTGGAGACGTGGCACAGTGGGTAGAACGCTTGACCTGAAGGTTAGAAAAGCCTTAGAATGCTCACACAAGAAATCTGGTGGCTGTCCACAGTGTTGCGGTCTGTGGGACTACAAATTGAGGGAATGCTACATCTCTCTCCCACTGAACTGAGTGAATAATTATATAACTAACAGCACGTTTGAACACAGTGCCTCTAAATCTCATTGGACGGATGTCATGTGATCACCATTAAAACATTTAGATCACATTGTCAGGCATTGCGCTGTTTAAATGTAGCACTCTTGGATGACCGGTAAAGGTCAAAGTTACACAACCTTGACCTTTATTGCGTCATTCTCAAGCGCTAAGATTAAACAGCTTAACACTCTGCCAACCATGGTTTAAATAATACTTACCTAGTGTGTGCACATTAAAGATTGAGAAGTATACTGCATGTCTTCACTGATTGACAGACATTGGCAATGTATGAATGTTTGGACCGGAACTGGAAATTACGTAAAGAATGATAAATAGTTAATGAGTCAGCTGTATTGCTTGGTGTTGCCCTCAGAAAAGGGGATGATGGCAAACCTGCCACACTAAGCTGTGTAGAGGTATAATTATAGTGCAATTAATAGTATGAAGGTGAGCTCTCATTCATGCATCATTTCAATCAGCATGATTTACAGTCCTTAGTTGCTAAAGTAGAGTATTCATTCACCCCTGGACCCTCTCTCTCTTAGGCTCCACTTAGCACTTATGACAAGCTGAGAAGTTACTATACCAGCACATCGGTCATTCAGAATAGCTTCCTAGTGGGGTCTGCGAAGGAGCTGGATTTCGTCAATCTGAACCTAATTCAACCTCTGGAACCCATTCCCAGAGCTGGGCAAGACAAAGCGTCAGTCAATCTCTGCAGGGGTGGCGTGGGTGTAGTCCCCAATCAGAAGATTCCTTTGAAGTATGAAGACATCCTCCACTTCCCACCTCGTGGCAATGGCTCCAGGAGGCGGGTTCTGATCGAAGGTGTACCTGGGTGTGGCAAAACCACTCTCGTCAAGAGGATGTGTCGAGACTGGGCCAATGGCAGTTTTGCTGAGGACAGCAAGGTAGTGATCCAGGTGATTCTGACAGGTCTTCCCAAGCAAGATTACCTAACCATTGAGGACTTGGTTTTAACTTCAATTCATGATAAGAAGATGGCTGTAGACATTGCCCGGTATGTGTACTATCATGATGGGGAAGGTGTTGTCTTTGTCATCGATGGTTTCAATGAAATATCAGAAGAAATGCGTCAGTCATCAATTGTTCGAGACATCCTCGAAAGTCGTCTAGCTCGTAAGGCTTCGTTTCTTGTCACAAGTCGGCCAATTTCTTTTCAGTCATTGTACCCAATCGTGGACCGGCGAATTGAAGTCATTGGGTTTGAGTGGCCTGTAGTACAGAGGTACGTAAGAAGCTACTTTGCAACCTCAGATGTTGAAGTGGGGGAGCAACTCCTCTCCTGCCTGGATTCACGGCCAAACATCAAAAGCCTATGCTATAACCCTCTGCAGCTGCTCATGGTGTGCTTCACAGCATCACATGACAAGGATCTGCTTCGCACAATGCATGAGCTGTTTGATAGAATTGTGATTCTCACAGTGAATCGCCATTGGGACAAATCAAGAAGAAGAGAGCATGCCAGGAGTCTGGATGATGTATTTCAGTTCTGTCCAAGTTTCTTCAAACTGGCACAACTGGCTTTGGAGGGATTGAAAAGTGACACTATTGTGTTTCCTAATGTAGATTTTGAAGTGGATGAAGCCCTTTTGGGCTTAATGAACAGCTTTCAAGTCCCAGATGAATTTGGTGGCACCACGCGTATGTGGCACTTCCTCCACCTAACACTGCAAGAGTACTTTGCAGCGTATAGTTTGTCAGTTACACCAGAGGCAGTGCAGGTGCAGTTTTGGAGTGAACATCTCCTTTTAAAGTACGTAGGATCGAGGCAATACATTCTGTGTGATGACAGATTTCATACCATGTTTCTGCTCTTCTGTGGCATCACTGGCCTTCGTAGCAAGACTGGAGTACAGGCTATGCTTGTAAAGGGAGCAGATGCACTGTTTCGACCTACAATTGAGAGTGGAAGTGCACTTGCCGCTCTGTGCGAGGCTGTTTCTGAGAGTGGCAACAGGGAGCTAGCATGTCGCATTCTGTCTCCTTGCGGGAGCAACATTTCTGTGACACCCCTTTCAATTTCAGGAGTAGAATGGTGCATTGAGGCCTATGGACAGCATGTGGAGGAGCTGCATCTGTCCATCAGTGGACATAAGTCCCCAAGTATTGTAGCCCATTTCTTTAACAAAATGAACATTCTCACACTGTCTGGGGTTCAGTTGTCACTGCTGAAGCCTAAAGGTGGTAAGTATGCTTCTGTACACATATACACTATAAGTATTAATTAGTGTGGGGGTAGGCACATCTTTAATATTTTGTGAATTCCACTTTACTTGCTTTCTGTCAAATTGCAGTAGTATAGCATGCCAGTCTGATGGGGCCTGATTTTCTGATTGGCATAAAATGGATATAGATATATATAATTTGAAGTATGCAGTGAAGTGGTTGGAAATATCAATTACAATGTGCCTTCATCAAAATTGCTTGCACCATTGATCGGAAATTTCATCAGCAATATTTACTGTAGACTTGAAGCTCTTTGAGCGATATTTGATGACATCCATAAAAAAGCTCTGTATTGGCAAATGGGAAGTAATGATTGCCATTTTGTACCTCCATCAAAGAACAATAGGAGGTGCTGAATGTTTCTAGTGGAAGTATAATAGAGACATCAATCAATGTGTCTTTGGTGTCTTCATAAGATATACCTATGTGTTTGAATGCAGTGTGATGATAGTTAATGCTGATGTTTAGCTGGTACTAGTAATGGTACCTGTCTAGTCTTTATGCATGTGTGTGTGTTATCACTGCAATCATAGATTCTCTGTCTCACCTACACAGAACAAGACCTTCCACATCTGAAGGCAATTGCCAAATTCCTCAAACATCAAAACACCCTGAAGTATCTCACACTGAGTTTCTCCTCCTTGGTGGGTGTAATGCAAAGATGTGTACTATTTGTTAGTACTGTTTTATTGTTTGACATTCAGATCTTTATAAGTTCACTGCTACAGAGTCATACATTATATGTACTGCTTATCACATTGTATTGTGCCTATTATGTGTTTTACAGGACTCCAGATTTGCAGAAGACGAAGTTTCCTGTTTCTGTGATGTTTTGAAGCACCACTGTGTATCACTGCAAGGCGTTGGATTGAAGGGTATGTTGCTAACTACAGTTCACCTTCGTTGAATGTAGTTCAACCCTCAACTGCTCTTGTAGTTCAAACAACCGTTTTTGTGTTATACATGATTATGTAATTACTAAACCATTGAAATCCATCATCACATACATAACAAGGTTTGCAGTAACTGATAATTACTTCCTGTCTGTGTATGCAGGATGTAGAGTATGCCAATTGGACATCTTCAACATTCTTAGTAAGCTACCTAATTTGACAGCTCTCACCTTTGAACAAATTATACTTCCTGTCAATGAGGAGAATGTGAGCATGTGCAATGTTCTTGCAAATGCAGTAAATTCATGTGTGTGCAGTAGGGGTGTGCGATTATCAAAAAATGTGGTATCACAATTATTGCCGATTATTGCCTATAAAGTATCACGATTAATCGATTAATTAGCAATCTTGCAACTGACAGATATATACATGTGTAAAACAGTGTCTCATGAACAATATGATAGCATGATACAAAACTCTACAAATACACGTGTCTAATACTGTCTATGGCAAGTTCTCAGCCAAAAAACATAACATAGAAGCATTATCTGCATCCAAAGCTGCTCGCTTAGAGTTAATGATGCATCCAGCCTTAACCTAAAGGCTAAGATTATCTAACTGCAGAGACATGCGCTGGGGAGAAGGAAAAGCTAGTTCGTTCGCTGGATGCGCAGTATGGAAAACAGGATCCGTCATCGACTTATGTGGCTGTGGTCCGTGATGACTCTACTCTCATGCCTGAATCCGAAGAACTTCCACACCTTGCTGGTAGAATTCTTCAGAGGAAGTAGATTCGCTGCTTGAACTAGGTTCCCGTCGCACTCGGCCATTCCGAAACACAGAAAAGGAGTTTCGCACCAAATTCGCACTACCAATGACACGTTATTGCGTCACAGAAGCTATTGCACAATTAATTGATTTGGGATTTACCCTCGCGATTACACTCAATTCGCGGACAGATCATCGATTAATCGTTAAAATCGATTAAATCGCGCACGCCTGGTGTGCAGTGACTCAGCATGCATACTAAGGTTATGTAGCATTGTATGTCAGATGTTCTGGCAGGTATTGTGCTTCGTATGTTATGTTTGAGCACGTTATTCCTCGTGTTATGTACAGTGATATGTGCCTTGGACAAAATGGATTTGTGCAATTGTACACTGCCTCCCTCTCATGCATTTACTAAAGGGAATTGTTTTTGTGGCTGCAATGTAAATCATGCATTGTATTAATATCAAATGATCTTAGACTAAGGTTTGTTCATGAATATTAAGGTGTCCATTCCTCAAGTATTTTGTTTTATGCCATGGCAATAGACCTTTTGCCAAATAAAATTTGATTACTTCCGGAGTTCAGCAAACTCCAGTTATGTACAGCAAAGATAGGTGAAGTGGCTACTTTCACTCATGTGTAGCAGGTATAGGAAATGGAAGCTCTCCATTCTGTTCATGTAGTATTGTAGAGCAAACGACGGCCTTCAAGTTGATAGGTGTGTCATCTTGGTCAGCCAGTGTTTAGGTACTTTTTGACAACGATTCGATATTATGCAGATCAACAGTGAAGATCACTGGAAGAAGCTGAGTTTCTTTCCCTTTTCCCTGGATCACAAGGGAAAGGATCTGCAATACATATCTCCCAAGCTTCGCTTTTACTTTGCTGTCAAGGAGCACCATAGGGCATGCAGCCAGTATTACTTGTACGACAACTGTTTGGAGAGCAAACCTGCTTTGCAAGCAGTATTGACCCAGATTACCTGCGTAGGGTGCGTCTCCCTTATGGTTCGGCCAGCTTTGCACTGGGAACATTGTATTCTTTGCCGAGAAATGGGCAAAAAGTACCCTGCTTCTTCCGAAACAGCCAAATTTGTACTTTGACAGGTCACTCTGTGTTCCTGTACTGGTGATATTTTGGCGACAAGCTCTTGGGGAAAGACCTGAAGTCAGGAAGTAATTATGATGTTTATTTGGCAAAAGGTCTATTGTAACCATTGTTGTTGTATATCGCTTACTCAGGATCAGCTAGTCACTGATGCAATCAGTTCCGCTATGTGGAAACATCCGAATCTTAAGGAATTGACCATTGGTTACGGGTGTTCGCCATCCCTTGTCAATGGAGCTATGGAAGGGATTACAAGGAAGGGGGGTGTGATCAAGAGAGTCATTGAAGACTATTTTCCAGGTGAATTATAGTTGTCATACGTACCTCGAAGTATCACACTTTCAAACCTCTTTAGTATAGGTGCTAAGTAGTGATAATAATGCATTCTTCGACTTGTTCACTATGTTGTCAACTAGCTGTAGGTTCATTGTGTATGCTTTTAGGATGTGTTATCATCTGTACTTCATTTGATGTAGATTTTGAGGTAACACAAATCAAGTGAACTATAGTTCTCGCTTTGCGTCATTCACTTCCAAACCATCTCTAGCACTTCTTAGCACGATTCTGCCCGGTGTAAACAATAACAGGTATCCAGCCAGTGTCAGGCAGCTGGCACTATCCACCAATGTCATTTGTGCAACTGGAACTGAAGAATTGGTGCTGGATGGCCTACACTGCCCAGCCTGCAATGCAAGGTGGACAAAGTCCATGCTTGCTTGTATGCATATTGTGTAGATTTATTGGGCTTGAGTTGTGTTATATTATTGTGCTGAGCTGTCTGTTGAAACAGTATCCATGTCTTAAATACATTTGTTATAATATTTTGTGCAACGTATACAGCGTACAAGTATACTGTTGTGCAAAGCATGCAGTCTGGTTAGATATAGACCCTCTAAGCAAATGCCAGGTGTGTGGAGGGGATGGGACGGTATGGTAAAAATCACTGATGCGCTCATTGGAGTCCTTGTACATGACTTCTGACCGATGAGATACTACTGCCAAGAACCTTTGGTAATAACACAGTCACATTTATTGGTTTGACCAGAAGTGGACACAACCCTGAAGATATCTACTTGTCACTCCACTATTGTTTGCATGTCTTCCCCAGTCCCAGTGCATGGTCATTAATGTGATCATATCTCTTGAAGGGAATTACAGTTTGCAAACTGCTTGAGGCACCTTGAGGCATCCAGCCTGTGCTCCAGCTAACATTGTGTTGGTGTATAAGAAATGTGTGCATCACCTCACTGTACATGCATCCCTTTGGTTGGTTGTTGCTCGGTGTCATGACTCGCTCTTTCCATGCAGCTGCAGTAGTTCTTGAAGAATTGCGAGACCAATTCATTGGAGATGTGGAGGCTGATGTGGTTGTTTATGAGCTCCAAAACAAAGGCATTATTCCACAGGGTGTTCAGGCAAGAATTGCAGCGAAGCACAGTCGTAGGGAGAAGAATCAGATCCTACATCAACATCTGGTGGAAACCAACACCAAGGAGTCGTTGATTATGGCCTGTGGGATAATCATTGCTGAGGCTGAGAACAGCTACCCAAAAATGAAGGTTGTGGGAGAAGCTATGAAGAAGATGTTGGAACCAGGTAAGAATTTAGAAATTTAGAGTGCCTGTGTGTGTGTGTGTGTGTGTGTGTGTGTGTGTGCACGTGTGTGTGTGTGGGAACGTGGGATGATCTGGGTGGGTGTGCACATGTGTGTGCATGTGTGTGTGTGTGTGTGTGTGTGAGTACGTATGTACATACATCTGTGCATCGCTAGGGCAACATAAGACAGTCATTGTTTACCATTGTGCACCATTGCATATAATAGCATTACGTGTAATGCATGTGAGCACATGAATCGGCCTTCAGCCAAGCCTTCCTTCCAAGCTTTCTCTACACACTCTACTCAATCTTGGACACCTCTTTGCAAACATCACAGTGTTGCCCAGATGGGCTGTCCCACATTATATCACAAAGCTGAGTGAATTGTCCTATTGTCTAAACATCCATCCAACTTTGTGTTGGATGCGAGTGAGGCTTGAATAGACATGATTAGACTTGTGATCCATTGTGGGTGGCAGGTTGGCCCACCTTCTCTCCCTAGGTTAAAGAATGCATGCATGCACATTCACTGTCTAACAGGTGCCGTATGAAGATTGTGCATGCATTGTCGTAACTTACCCATCCCATCCACACACTGTAGCATGCTCTCTCCTTGTCTATACAGACGGTGTTCAGAATCAGCCCACCCCTCCTACACCACCAGTTGCTCAGCCCACCCCTCCTACCTCATTGGTTGCTCAGCCCACCGCTCCTCCCGCACCAGTAAATGGTGAGTGTGTTTGTTGCTACGTATGTTGTTACTGTATGATTGGTGTAGTGGTATGCACTGTTTTCATTCAATACTGGTTGTAAACAATAGTGTGCCATGCTCTTTGGGCTTCCATACTTACTCCTGTTGGTACTAGGACATTCAGTAAAGTGCACACAACCTTGCTGTAGCTAGTACATGACTAAGAGTGTACACAGACCCAACGCTCAATTGGGCAAAGTGCACTGTGCACTGTGTGCACACCCTATAAACAAAGCCTGTACATGTGAATTACTTCTGCATGGCTAGGTTCTTATATATTACAACGATTGGGAACCACACTAGCCAACAAGTTAAACATTTTCCAAATGTTTCGGTCTGGTATAAAATCTACCATCTCAGTTTTGTAAGTGGCAATTTCTATCGATGAAGGTCTTGGATTGGATCGAAATATTTGCGATCTGTTTAACTTGTTGGCTAGTGTGGTTTCCCGATCGTTGTAAAAAATGTATGTACATTGCGCTATGCATCCTATCCGTAAGTACGTCTGTGTAATCTTTTCCGTCTATCCATGTGTTTGTACATTCGTGTGGCAATAATAGTGGGCATCTGATTGGACGACACTATCATGTGACTACAAACATGGCTGCTCTGGTCGTGTGCGTATGCCTTGCAGCAAGCAGTGTCTGAGACACTCTGCTCCTTAGGTTGGAAGACCCTAGTGTCGTGAACCTGCGCAGAAGTTTACTGTTATTCGCTGGTGAGAGGGAGCTGCTCTGGCTTCCCACGTGCAGGTTTCACTGTGTGGGTACATTGTCTGTTGGTGTTCTGGACTGCTGTAAGCCCCCTCTCTACTGCAAAATACGCTATTGCATTTGAGTGCTTGCATTTCTTGCTAGCGTTCTTTATGGGCACACAAGCATTCTTTAACTTCCATAAAGAATGACCAAAAAGCACGCTGCAGGATTATGCAATGTAAAGTACTCAATATTCCTTTGATCCGCCCACACAAGTCGCTCTATAGTAGTTTATTGTCAGTTCCAACTTATCCGGATTCTGTCAGGATAAATGCTTGTTTTAACTTCAGTCCATCTTTTGGGAGGGTGTAGTCTACAAAATGGTGGTCTGCTTAGTACGTGAGACTATGTGTCATCTGCCTGTTCTACTGTCCATACAATGAAAGTGGTCGTTCCATTCTACAACTGTTTGTAAAGTGAAACGTTAGCATAATTCTATTGCACAGAAGCAACTTTTGCATGGTCACTGTGGAATAGTGTTTGCATCGTGATTGATACAAATACCAATCCTCTGATTATATCTTTCCTGTTATTATACCTCACTTGGTGTGGTAGAAACAGCTGACCTAGCTACACTCTTCAGGTGTTATAGTTATTGTACAGATATTTCATGACCAAAGCAGATTATATGCTACATAGGTTTGTACTGTGTGATATTGATATATCACTTTGCCTTCACCTGCGTCATTCACTCCCACTTTTAGTGTGGGAAAATGGACACCTTTATGCTTAGATGGGAGAAACACTATAATTAGGGATATCACATGGCAAGTGCATGCAAGTTGTTGTGCTTTGTGCTTGATGTGATGTCCATTGTACAATCGGGACAAGAAATCATGAAGCTATTGTATGCACCACATGATTTTTTGTATGGACAACTGATCAAAGATCTTGGAGATTGCCTTTGATCAACAGTTCCGGAACCCTGATGATTCAACAGGGGATGACACAAAGCTTTTCAATCAATTGAAACTATGTGGAGAACTCACTTCTACCATAATGCGCCGTCTTGGTATACCAGGCAAACTGGATGCCATTCCAGGCTTAGATTTTCACAAATACATGCTGGACCAATTGAGTACCTGGGGCCTTGCTGCCAAGTTGCCTGCCTCAGAAGATGGTAGTAAAAGTGGCACTTCCAAAGAGGCAATGTACTTTGTTCCTTGTGTTCTAAGGTCACTCTGCATACCGGGAGATATACCCAGCTCCGCAGATGACTCTGCTTTGGATCCTAATGCCTTATGCATTTCTCTAACAATCAATGAGAAGGGTGCTTACTACATTCCTAATGGAGCGTTCACGCACTTTGTTGTCAATCTGCTACAACAAGGTAATGCCTACAAACGTCAGAAGCCATGTCAAGGAGCTATGTCAAGGAGTGCATTGCTACAGTGATTCCGTAGACCTTGTAAGGAATGTGAGTGACGATCCACGGCAGTTGGAATATGAGTACTTTGTTAGGGTAGCCACCTGCAGACTAGAATCTGCCACTGTTGTCATAACTCCTCGTAATCCAGAAAAAAAATTGGCACATGATTATTATCAAATTATTTGGAATGAACTGCAACCAGCTATGGCAGAGGCATGTGAGCAGATGTTTCACAAGGAAAGATTGCGTGAAATTACAGTGGCCACCAAGTGCCATTGTTGCAAATTTGGTTCTGATCCACACCTGGCAAAGTTGCGCATTGTGAAGGAGGACATGGAATGCCTACGTCATTTTAATCAACGAAACCTACAGGGGTTCCTGCTGGAGGTGGTGAAGTCATCCAAGGGGGACTTAGTGTACATGCATATGTGTGTGTATGTGTACAGGTACTGTGTATATGTGGTGCATTCCAACAAATGTTTACAGCTATTGAACTTTGTGTGTTTGGTGGTGACTAAGACGATGTGCTACAGTTATACTGTCCCTGCACTTTGTAGGGTAACAATGTGTGCATTAATTGCCTTAACATGTGCCTGTATTGTTCATTAGCCATTTATTGTCAAACTACTGTTTAATGTACGTAATTGCTCAGTGTTAGTGTGTATGGTGTGTCTGTTGTGCATGTGTGTGGGTGGGTGGGTATTGGTATGCCCTGACTTGCCTACCAGTATCTATGCATGTACATGTGTGCCAGAAGTTCTTAGCTAGCCATTCTGTACAACCCATCCATGTATGTGTGGGCACTTTATTATTCTGCAGCATGTGTGTAGTTTGTATGTACAAGTATACGAATTCACCAGCGTATATACTTCACTTTGCATTGTTCACTGTTCAATTCAGTTGCTCAGCCCACTCCTCCTACCCCACTGGTTGCTCAGCCCACCCCTCCTACCCCACTGGTTGCTCAGCCCACCCCTCCTACCCCACTGGTTGCTCAGCCCACCCCTCCTCCTGTGCCAGTAATTGGTGAGTGTGTTTGTTGCAACGTATGTTGTTACTGTATGATTGGTGTAGTGGTATGCACTGTTTCCATTCAATACTGGCTGTAAACAATAGTGTGCCATGCCCTTTGGACTTCCGTACTTACTCCTGTTGGTACTAGGACATTCAGTAAAGTGCACACAACCTTGCTATAGCTAGTACATGACTAAGAGTGCTCAGTGCTATTAAGGCCTGGGTCACGTGACTTTTACCATAATATATATGCATGTTTGGTGTTGATTCTATTCTTAATGCTGCCGTCTATGGGGATCAAGTTTAGATCAGATGGAAGTTCAGACACTGCTGTATTACCTTATCCCAAATAATATAGCGCTTAAAGAACTGGGTGCATACCTGCGACAGTCAACGAGAAGATGGTTACCGACTTTGCAAGCAAAAGGCGGAATAGTAGAAAACTGCATAGAAGTCCAAGAATAGAGTCACACAGGCAGATGCAATGTGTACTAACATCTCACCTGGAAGATAGTTGTAACCTGCTCCAGAAGTGTGGTAAACCACCAATTCGCCATCTTCGCCGTACAATTTTCAAGCGCATTTCACCTCATCTTTGCCTACTACTTCAATCTTTCGAGAATCTACCGGGGGGGGGGGGGGTAGCATGTCCTCCACTACGTATCTAACTAGTCACAACTCTCCTAGCGCAAGTCCTGATATTCCGCATTTTCAAAAGAAGTCTCAAGGTACACATGGCCGCCTTGCCGTACGTGCAAGATATGGCTCATGCACACAACCCGTGACTCCTCAACCGAGTGGCCATTGCTGGATTTGACTTTGTAATGTACCAAGCTTACCCCCTTACAGTGACTTAGGAATGCTTTTCAAAAGTGATAAACAATAAATTTAGTTTACTTTGGTAAGATTTGTAGCTCAACTCAAAGGTGATAAACCATGAATTTAGTTAAATGAACACACTTCCCATAACAACCATGACCCAGGCCTTACTGCGCTGAGTGTACACAAGTCCAACATTCAGCTGGGCAAAGTGCACTGTGCACTGCACACCCTATAAAACAAAGCATGTACAGTACATTACACTATGTCTCATATCCTTAATATATTAACATCTTTTCCAGTCTATCCATGTATTGGTACTTTTGCGTGACAATAAAAGTGAGCATCTGATTGGACAACACTATCATGTGACCAAAAATATGGTCGCTCTGGTCATGCGTGTATGCCTCACAGCAAGCAGTGTCTGGCACACTCTGTGCTCCTTAGGTTGGAAGACCCTAGCATCATTGACCTGTACAGTTTTGGTTTCTGCTGCGATTGTTACCACCTCTTTTGTGCATGTGCATAAGTGTGTGCGTGTACATACATGTGTGTGTACATGTATACTCGTGTGTAAAGCATGCAGTTTGGCTAGATATAAACCATCTGAGCAAATGCCAGGTGTGGGGAGGGGATGGGATGGGATGGTAAAAATCACTGATGCACTCATTGAAGTCCTTGTACATGATTTCTGACCAATGAGATACTACTGCCAAGAACCTTTGGTAATAACACAGTCACATTTATCGGTTTGACCAGAAGTGGACACAACCTAGTCAGGCGTCGCGTGACCCCTCCTTGCGGAAGGGTCAAGTTAAGTCCAATACATTGACTTGTCCACGCGGAATGCAATTACACGCTGTGGAATGTAATTATTGCACAACATTATGCCTCGCTTGTGGCCGCAAGTACGCGGACAGCTCACAACACTTACCTGATCTGTCATAATAGCCGTCAAAGGAGCGACAGCAAAGACTATCGATGTCCCTTCGACCGGCAACACCAGGCCGAACACTGTCAGCAGGCACGCGTAGCACAGGCTCTTGCCGAAGCCGGTTGGCAAAACAGCGAAAACGTACTTCCCAGAAACGATGCCAGACATGACCTGCTCTGGCTGTTGCTCTGGCTTCATGGTAGAATAACCAAAGCACTGGATGGCTTCTGTCGCAGCGTATAACACTCTCTGGTCCAGCTCTGGTCTTCTGCCATTTGCGGACACGCGAGTGATAAATATTTCACACCTTTCCTGCAATCTGATTGGGCACGCAACCAATGTGGCGTGCTGCACAGGTCAATGTATTAGACTTAACCTGACCCTTCCGTGAGGAGGGGTCACACGACGCCTGAATAATTCAGAATGTCATTTAGATTAAAAAAAAAGCAGTTAGCAAACATTTGACAGTTTGGTAGGGGTGCTTTCACTGGATGACTGGCTGCTCTGGAGACTTGAAACTCTTGCAACCCCAACAGTCTAGTGTATCTTGATGTATCTTTCAGGCCAACAACAATACTGTACCCCCAACTATCTGATTTACTGAACATGATACATGGGGAAATTACAAGCAAGTAGTTCAAGTTCAGGGGCACCCCGGCGCCCCATGAATTTTTTAACTCGAAATACTTGTTTGTTAGTACATGTGCTAACATTGCGTATAGCAAGTTACTCAAATGTCAGGTATACATGCATGTATCACAGTTGCTCATATCCCACGTCACTTGCCCGGTGTAAACAATAGCAGGCATCCAGCTGGCACTATCCACTAATATCATCCATGCATGAAATAGACTGTGTTCTCGTGAATGCGGATTAGTGAAATTCTTATGAAAATCAGAGCCTACACAGTAGTCTGGCTCGATATAGACCACCTGAACAAATGCCAGGTGTGTGGAGGGGATGGGACGGTATGGTTGACATTGTTGGTTCAGCTATCTGAATTCTTGCATGTGACTTCTGACTGATGAGATACTACTGCCAAGAAACTTTGATATTAATACAGCCACTCCAGATAATTCTTCATCTTCTGTCATTATCACATTTGATTGCAGCTAGCTGAACCATGTCTCGTGTAGGACATGCATTCTTATTTGAAGTACACGATGTTGCTATGATGACAGCGTGACCAAGTATGACCCTATGACTGCTTACAGTGAAGAAGTCATTGGCTATAGTGTTAACACTGATGTCCATCCTACTGCTTACAGTGAGGATGATAACAGCACCTCCTTTAGTTTAAATTACTATTTTGTATGTATTCAGCAAGCGTACTGAGTGTAGTACACTGGTAGACCTGGGTATGACTGTAGTATGCTAAGTAGTGTTGACACTGTATGACATACAGTACTACCCACCACTAGCTTGTATCAACTTCAACTACTGTACATTGTTCTCTCCTGTCTCAGCCTCACATGTGCAGGTCATTGAGGAACATGCTGAAGAATTTCTCAGTGAAATGAATGCAGAGGCAATAGCAGGAACGTTGCGTGCACAGGAATGCATTTCTGAGAATGTCGAGTGCAAAATTTCCAGAAGTTGTAGTCGAAATGATGCCAATTCGCACCTCTTGGAATTTCTTAAGGTTGAAGCAGATGAGAATCAGATACAGGGTATATTCCAAGTTGCTTCTACTGCGACAGGTTATGGGAACATGATTATATTTGCAACCAAACTTCTTCAGAAATTTACACAAGGTTTGTATGGATGCACAGTAGGTACGTACTTAGCTCTCCCTCACTCATTCACAGTCACCTCACTACAGTAGTGCACTGAACCCTGAAGTGCTTGTACAGTGAATGACAGGCATCACACTTAGTCCATGTTCACGTTACAACTGGCACACCTGTAGGATGTAGTGTATGCTTACCTACAGTGTATTATTCCTTTTGTTCTATGGTGTGGTCTGCAATGCCAAATTGCATGTGCTGGTCGCCTAACTAGTCTGTCCATACCCCTACGTAGTGCATGTGTGTCTGATATTCCCTATAGATCACAACACCTTTCCTGTTTGAACCCTTCCCACTTCCATTGTAACCCCACCCCTCCTACTATCATGTCCGACATAACTGCACTGCCTCACGTTGACAATTCAGCGCCTGTCCCCTTCTGTATGTCATCTTACTCTTATTGCAGCTAGCTGAACCATGTCTCGTGTAGGACGTGCATTCTTATTTGAAGTACACGATGGTGCTATGATGACAGGGTGACCAAGTATGATCCTATGACTGCTTCCAGTGAAGAAGTCATTGGCTATAGTGTCAACACTGATATCCGTCCTACTGCTTACAGTGTAGCAGCACCTCCCTAAGTTTGATGGCTATTTTGTATGTATTGAGCAAGCGTACTGACTGTAGTACACTGGTAGACCTGGGTATGACTGTAGTACACTGGTAGACCTGGGTATGACTGTAGTACACTGGTAGACCTGGGTATGACTGTAGTACACTGGTAGACCTGGGTATGACTGTAGTACACTGGTAGACCTGGGTATGACTGTAGTACACTGGTAGACCTGGGTATGACTGTAGTACACTGGTAGACCTGGGTATGACTGTAGTACACTGGTAGACCTGGGTATGACTGTAGTACACTGGTAGACCTGGGTATGACTGTAGTACACTAGTAGACCTGGGTATGACTGTAGTACACTGGTAGACCTGGGTATGACTGTAGTATGCTAAGTAGTGTTGACACTGTATGACATACTACCCACCACTAACTTGTATCAGCTTCAACTACTGTACATTGTTCTCTCCTGTCTCAGCCTCACATGTGCAGATCATTGAGGAACATGCTGAAGAATTTCTCAACAAAATGGATGCTAAGGCAATAGCAAGAATGCTGTATTCACAGGGCCACATTCCACAGGCGGTCAAGTACAATATTTCCGAAAGTCCTAGTCAAGGGGATGCCAATTCATGCCTCTTGGATTTTCTTAAGGAACAAGCAGATGAGAGGCAGATACAGGGTGTATTCCAGGTTGCTTCTGCTGCGACAAAGTATGGGAGGATGAGTAAATTTGCAAAGAAAATTCTTCGGAAACTTCCACAAGGTTTGTATGGATGTAGAGTAGGTACTTAGCTCTCTCTCACTCATTCACAGTCACCTCACTACAGTAGTGCGCTGAATCCTGAAGTGCTTGCACAGTGAATGACAGGCATCGCACTCAGTCCATGTTCTACAACTGTCACTCCCGTAGGATGTAGTGTATGCTTATCTACAGTGTGTCATTCCTATTGTTCTTTGGTGTGGTCTGCAGTACCATATTGTGCTGGTCACCTAATTAGTCTGCCCACTCCCCTACGTAGTGCATGTGTGTCTGCCTTTAGGGCTGGTACACCCAATGCCATCTCTGATATTCTCTATAGATCACCCACCCTGACCACACCTCCCTTGAATTTGAACCGTTCCCACTTCCATTGTAACCCCGCCCCTCCTACCATCATGTCTGGCATGACCACACTGCCTTGTTTTGACAGTTCAGCACCTTTCCCCTTCTGTCTGTCATCTTGCTCATGGGACTTCCCCTCTGCTACATCACCTCCATGTTTATAGAACACTCACATGCACAGTAGGAGCCACATCTCCACAAGTAGGAGTTTACACCAAATTGACTGCTTATGCCACAACTTATTATGCCAAACATATATGCACGCATGTACACTAAACAATCCCACCCCCATGGAGTCACCCACTTGCAACACATGCAAAAGCACTGACTGAATGGTCTAAACTTATTCCCCACTCCTATCCTCCTGACTTGATTCCCCTTCCACTATGCAGGGAGGACTCCTGTCCCTTCCATTCAGCACATTACTCAAAGACAGACGTTCCCTGGGCAATCTCATGTGGGACAACGCCAAGGTACACTGTGTGTGTGTGTGTGTGTGTGTGTGTGTGTGTGTGTGTGTGTGTGTGTGTGTGTGTGTGTGTGTGTGTGTGTGTGAGTGTGTGTGTGTGAGTGTATGTGCGTGTGTGTACATATGTGTGTGCGTGTGTGATGGTGCCTATCATTCATTGCAGTACGTAATCAGTCACATCTATGGGATGTATATGTGAGAGTCGCCAGTAGAAATCACACTTTAGTGCATTTTGACCTATTATGACATATTTCAATATTAGTCATAAGAAATCGTCCATTGAATGAGGTCTCCTCACCATTTATTTACATACATATGCTGGATACAGAATAGCAATGAAAAAGAGCGGCATGTTGTTTGCTCCTGTCTAGTTTCATCCCATTTTCCATCGTATTCTTGTTTTCCAATAATATAACAGCAGTCATTGTGTAATATTGTGCTACTGAACTTTGTGTGTTTGGAGGTGACTAAGACGATGTGCTACAGTTGTACTGTTCCTGCACTTTGTAGGGTAAGAATGTGTGCATTAATAGCCTTAACATGTGCCTGTATTGTTCATTAGCCATTTTATTGTCAAACTACTGCTTAAAGTTCGTAATTTGCTCAGTGTTAGTGTGTGTGTGTGTGTGTCTGTTGTGCATGTGCATGAGTGTGTATGTCCTATCTTGCCTACCAGTATCTGTGCATGTACATACATGTGTGCCAAAAGTTGTTAGCTAGCCATTCTGTACAACCCATCCTTGGATGTGATCTGCAGCATCTGTGTACATAGTGTATATGTACAAGTATACGAGTTTCCTGTTCACCAGTGTATGTACTTCGCTTTGCATTGTTTGCTGTTCATTCCAGTGTCTGAAGACAATCCCCATGCACAGGGCAGAGCACAATCAGATCACCATGGAGTGAGTCCCAGCAGTACAGCCCTCCCCTCAGGTGAGTGTGTGTGACATGTGACTACAGTACCACCAGTGACTACTGTGTGAATACTGCAGTGACCCCAGCCACAGTACACAGCTGTATGTGGAGTGTATAGTGCACTCCATTGTACTGTAGCCCTGTG
Organism: Ianthella basta; assembly: GCA_964019415.1. Taxonomy (NCBI): domain Eukaryota; kingdom Metazoa; phylum Porifera; class Demospongiae; order Verongiida; family Ianthellidae; genus Ianthella; species Ianthella basta. The sequence goes on along the minus strand of OZ025871.1, from coordinate 11,474,158 downwards.
TTGGTACACATCAGTGACCTGCTCAAAGTGGGCGGAGGGTGGTCCTACGTACAGAGAGCATGGTCCTATGGGGTGAGCATGAGATGTTGGCAGGTTTGTGTGTCATGACTGTTCTTTTTCCATGCAGCTAAAGAAGTTCTTAAAAAATTTCGGAAACATTTCATTGAAGATGTAGAGGCTGATGCTGTTGCCTCTGAACTTAAGTACAATGGCATTATTCATTCAGGCTGCCAGGAGCAAATCTCAAAGACTAGTGATCGTGCTCAGCGAAATCGGATTCTACATGACCAGATGGCGAGCTGCTGCACCAGAGAGGCATTGATTGCTGCTTGTGAGATATTCATTGCAGAGAAAGGCTATCCAAAAATGAATGCCCTTGGTGAAGCCATAAAGAAAATGTTGGAAACTGGTAATTATTAAGAATGCCTGTGTGTGTGTGTGTGTGTGTGTGTGTGTGTGTGTGTGTGTGTGTGTGTGTGTGTCCGTGTCCGTGTCCGTGTGTGTGTGTGTGTGTGTGTGTGTGTGTGTCTGTTTGTGTTTGTGTGTGTGTGCGTGCGTGCGTGTGTGCGTGCGTGTGTGTGTGCGTGTGCGTGTGCGTGCGTGGGGGATGCATGCAGTCTGTTCACTAATTTCCTAACTCTCTCCTTCCTCTCCTTCCATGACACAGTTCACCCTTTATCGGGAAGAATTCCCCAGCCCTTTGATCCACGACTCACAGAATTGACCGCTGTAGGGCATCATTTGTACAATGTGGGACAGCACCAAGGTGTGTGTGTGAATGGGTGTAAATGTGGGTGGGTAGTGAATGCATGTCTAGCTATATTGTTCCTGTACTTTGGAGGGTAACAATGTGTGCATTAAATACCTTAACATGTGCCCGTATTTTGTTCGTTAGCCATTTTATTGTCAAACTACTGCTTAGTGTACATAATTGCTCAGTGTTAGTGTGTATGGTGTGTCTGTTGTGCATGTGTGTGGGTGGCATTTCACCTCATCTTTGCCTACTACTTCAATTTTTCGAGAATCTACCGGGGGGGGGGGGGGGGGAGCATAGCATGTCCTCCACTATGTATCTAACTAGTCACAACTCTCCTAGCGCAAGTCCTGATATTCCGCATTTTCAAAAGAAGTCTCAAGGTACACATGGCCGCCTTGCCGTACGCGCAAGATATAGCTCATGCACACAACCCGTGACTCCTCAACCGAGTGGCCATTGCTGGATTTGACTTTGAAATGTACCAAGCTTACCCCCTTACAGTGACTTAGGAATGCTTTTCAAAAGTGATAAACAATGAATTTAGTTTACTTTGGTAAGATTTGTAGCTCAACTCAAAGGTGATAAACCATGAATTTAGTTAAACGAACACACTTCCCATAACAAACATGACCCAGACCTTACTGCGCTGAGTGTACACAAGTGCAACATTCAACTGGGCAAAAGTGCACTGTGCAGTGCACACCCTATAAAACAAAGCATGTACAGTACATTACGCTGTGTCTCATATCCTTAATATATTAACATCTTTTCCAGTCTATCCATGTATTGGTACTTTCACGTGACAATAAAAGTGAGCATCTGATTGGACAACACTATCATGTGACCAAAAATATGGTCGCTCTGGTCATGCGTGTATGCCTCGCAGCAAGCAGTGTCTGGCACACTCTGTGCTCCTTAGGTTGGAAGACCATAGCATCATTGACCTGTACAGTTTCAGTTTCTGCTGCGATTGTTACCACCTCTTTTGTGCATGCATGCATGTGTGCATGTGCATAAGTGTGTGCGTGTACATACGTGTGTGTGTGTACATGTATACTGGTGTGTAAAGCATGCAGTCTGGCTAGATATAAACCATCTGAGCAAATGCCAGGTGTGTGGAGGGGATGGGATGGTATGATAAAAATCACTGATGCACTCATTGGAGTCCTTGTACATGATTTCTGACCGATGAGATACTACTGCCAAGAACACAGTCACATTTATCGGTTTGACCAGAAGTGGACACAACCTAGTCAGGCGTCGCGTGACCCCTCCTCGTGGAAGGGTCAGGTTAAGTCCAATACATTGACTTGTCCATGTGGAATGCAATTATGCACACTTACCTGATCTGTCATAATAGCCGTCAAAGGAGCGACAGCAAAGACTATCGATGTCCCTTCGACCGGCAACACCAGGCCGAACACTGTCAGCAGGCACGCGTAGCACAGGCTCTTGCTGAAGCCGGTTGGCAAAACAGCGAAAACATACTTCCCAGAAACGATGCCAGACATGACCTGAAGTTGCTCTGGCTTCATGGTAGAATAACCAAAGCGCTGGATGGATTCTGTCGCAGCGTATAACACTCTCTGGTCCAGCTCTGGTCTTCTGCCATTTGTGGACACGCGAGTGATAAATATTTCACACCTTTCCTGCAATCTGATTGGGCACGCAACCATTGTGGCATGCTGCACAGGTCAATGTATTAGACTTAACCTGAGGAGGGGTCACACGACACCTGAATAATTCAGAATGTCATTTAGATAAAAAGAGCAGTTAGCAAACATTTGACAGTTTGGTAGGGGTGCTTTCACTGGATGACTGGCTGCTCTGGAGACTTGAAACTCTTGCAAACCTAACAGTCTAGTGTAAATTGATGTATCTTTCAGGCCAACAACAATACTGTACCCCCAACTATCTGATTTACTGAACATGATACATGGGGAAATTGCTAGCAAGTAGTTCAAGTTCAGGGGCGCCCCGGCGCCCCATGAGTTTTTTAACTCGAAATACTTGTTTGTTAGTACATGTGCTAACATTGCGTATAGCAAGTTACTCAAAATTAATGTCAGGTATACATGCATGTGCACCTCTCAGATACCATGCATCAGTCACTGTTGCTCATATCCCACGTCACTTGCCCAGTGTAAACAATAGCAGGTATCCAGCTGGCACTATCCACCAATGTCATCCATGCATGAAATAGACTGTATTCTCGTGAATGCGGATTAGTGAAATTCTTATGAAGATCAGAGCCTACACAGTAGTCTGGCTTGATATAGACCACCTGAACAAATGCCAGGTGTGTGGAGGGGATTGGACGGTTTGGTTGACATTGTTGGTTCAGCTGTCCGAGTCCTTGCACGTGACTTCTGACCGATGAGATACTTCTGCCAAGAAACTTTGGTATTAATCCAGCCACTCCAGATAATTCTTCCTCTTCTGTCGATATTACATGTGATTGCAGCTAGCTGAACCATGTCTCGTGTAGGACATGCATTCTTATTTGAAGTACACGATGTTGCTATGATGACGGCGTGACCAAGTATGATCCGATGACCGCTTACATTGAAGAAATCATTGGCTATAGTGTTGACCCTAATATCCGTCCTACTGCTTACAGTGATAGCAGCACCTCCTTTAGTTTAAATTACTATTTTGTATGTATTCAGCAAGCGTACTGAGTGTAGTCCACTGGTAGACCTGGGTATGACTGTAGTATGCTAAGTAGTGTTGACACTGTATGACATACTACCCACCACTAACTTGTATTAGCTTCAACTACTGTACATTGTTCTCTCCTGTCTCAGCCTCACATGTGCAGGTCATTAAGGAGCATGTTAAAGAATTTTTCAGTGAAATGGATGCTAAGGCAATAGCAGGAACACTGTGTGTGCAGGACTACATTCCACCTGAGATCAAGTGTGCTATTTCTGAAAGTCGTAGCCCAGAGCATGCCAATTCATGCCTCTTGGAATTTCTTACGAAAGGAGCAGATGAGAATCAGATACAGGGTGTATTCCAGGTTGCTTCTGCTGCAACAGGTTATGGGAGGATGAGTGAATTTGCAACCAAACGTCTTCAGGAGCTTCCACAAGGTTTGTATGGATGTACAGTAGGTACTTAACTCTCCCTCACGTATTCACAGTCACCTCACTGCAGTAGTGCACTGGACCCTGAAGTGCTTGCACAGTGAATGACAGGCATCACACTCAGTCCATGTTCACACTACAACTGGCACTCCCGTAGGATGTAGTGTATGCTCATCTACAGTGTGTAATTCCTATTGTTCTTTGGTGTGGTCTGCAGTACCATATTGTGCTGGTCACCTACGTAACTAGTCTGCCCACACCCCTACGTAGTGCATGTGTGTCTGCCTATTGGGCTGGCGCCCAATGCCATATCTAACTAGAAATAAATGAATCTTTTCTACAGAAATAGCAAGGATGTAGGGATGGCATTAAAAGGACAGAAACAAGTAAATGCTGCTACCCAATGAAGCACTAACAAGTCAATAGTCCCTACATGCAAGAATGTAGTACCATCCTTGAATGTAGGGACCATTGTTAATGCTTCATTGTGTAGCAGCATTTATAGCTTCACCTGTACCTTTTAGCATTCCTGACAACATCCTCCTGCTTCGCGAGACACGAACAGGCCTGCCATTGTAGTGTTACCTGCTGTGACGAAAGTGTCTACCAGTTGCTGCTGCTTCTTGCACTTGATTTTGAAGGGGCGACGTCTTTTTCCTGCTCATCGTCTTCCTGCTTTGGCAAGTAATCTGTCATTATGTCACTTCCGTCGCCACCACCTTATCACTACTACTAGTTTACCAAATTACCCTATGCCAAACGCTCTAAAACATTGTAATAACGATACGATATCCACAGTATCCATGGGATATCGTAACGTTATTATGGTCTGCTAAAGCTCTCTATTGATTTATCCACAACTCCTTATGCCAAACTCACCACACACACACACGCATATGTGTACACTAAACAATCACTCCCTACAGAATCACCCACTCGCATAACACATGTAGAAGCGCTGACATAATGGACTAACCTTATTCCCCACTCTTTTCCTCCTGAACTGATTCCCCTTCCGCCATGCAGGAAGAACCCCCCTCCCTTCCACTCAGCACATTGCTCAAAGACAGATATTCCCTGGCCCACCTCATGCCGGACAGCACCAAGGTATGCTGTGTGTGAGTGTGTGTGCGTGCGTGCGTGTGTGTGTGCATGCGTGCGTTTATGGGGAATGCATGTAGTCTTTTCACTGATTCCCTGACTCTTTTCTTCCTCATGTCACAGTTCACCCTTTTTCAGGATGCATTTCGCAGCCCTTTGATCCAAGACTCACAGAATTGACCGCTGTAGAGCATCATCCGTACAATGTGGGACAACACCAAGGTGTGTGTGGGAGTTGTATGAACAGGTGTAGGTGTGAATGGGTAGTGGATGTATGTGTAGTTGGGTGGATAGGTGGGTCTTGGCATCTATGCTGTATGTGCATGTGTGTGTGCCTGTCCAGCTGATTTCTCCCCCCTTCATCCTCACACTCCACCAGGATGCCCGCCCTTTGCTCCCTCTCAGCCATTATATAACATTTACTATGGACAGATGTCATTCGACCTCTGTTGTATTTGGGGCTGTACCTCGCAGGAGAATAGTTAGATAAGCTTTCTACTACAATACCATTACTTAAACAAGTTCTAGAAAGACTTTGCGATCCTTGGGTACACGGCGAAATACGAAGAATGACGATTATGAGCCTAGCAAACAGAGAGCGTCGAGCGCGGCCATTTTACAATGTCCGTCAGTGATAATTGGAGCTCTATCTCGCAGAAGAGTCTTTCGTTAGGATTTTTACGAGTATCACTCTATCAATACATCTTCTTGCACACATTTCGTTCGATTGAGATATGGCGAAACGCCACTGGAGATGATTTTAAGTTTTGTAAAGATTGACGTTAGTGCCGCCATTTGCAAAATGACAAATATATATATGAACATGAAGCCATACGAATACCTAAATCTGAAATCAATATAGGGGCCTATCAAAAACGTATCAAAGGTATATACCTTTGGCTTTGCTTGCTCTGAATTGTGTTGCCAGCTAGACTGCACCGGCCATCCATTGCCATTTGGCTGTTCCAATTGGACATCATTGGCAGCATGCTAACGCCAGTTGTGTGAAACTGGCTGGATAGCACTGATATTGTTTGCGCAGGACTGGGCCTCTGCTATACTCATGCATGCACATATACTCACAAGCGTGTGTGCAGAGTTCTTGACAAATCTGTTTTGTATCCCTTTGCAACTGAAGAAAGCCCTTTTGGGGCTGAAACGTCCTGCTAATTGAAGCTACCGTGTCTTACGCTCAGTAACTAACCAATGTCTATGTTGTTAGAATGTACATAGTTAACATTGCCTCGTTCTGTACCAATTTATTTTGATTCTCCAGACACATGTTCCCTTGATGGCCGTGAAGCATTTATCTCGAAGTCTTGTTTTGTAGTGCGAGGGATTCAGTCTCTTTCAGTCACCTCTGAGGACAGTGTTATTCTTGGATCAAGGAAGGAGGGATCGGCTAAGCTCCTCATACCCACAGGAGCCATTCCTCCAGGCCAGGAATTGGAAATCAGATATGCCATTCTGCTGGTTGGGCCATTTTCCATTCCAGAGGATTGTCACGTCGTCAGCCCAATACTGTACATTGACTATGATACATCCCTATTGAAGAAGCCGCTGCAGCTTTGTCTCAATCATTGGTACGCTGGAAAGAATCGGCAGAAGAATATGACTTTCCTCAAGTCACCGCATGCAACAAATGAGAGCTTGGTCTTTCCCCTTGAAAAACGCAGTCAGGGATCATTCTCTGATGATGAGCAGTTTGCAGTATTGACTTTGGATGACCTTTGCTTTGTGTGTCTGGCTGTAGAGAGTACAGGCAACTGCCCATATCCAGTAAATTGTAGTCTTTATCTTTTGAAGAAAGTTCAAACACAGTGTATCACTTCATTTCGTCTGTATGTCACATATGCTGACTGGGCTTGGGATGAGGTATGTCCACTGTTCTGTATTGCTGTACAAGTGTTAGCTGGGTAACTTTGTGATGTATACCATATGCATATAAATTTTCACGGTATGTATATTTCGCGAATGCCCCTTGCCTAAGGATTTTTGCGATTTTATTTTCACAAAAACCCTGTTTGCTTGATTGTTTTGTGAAGGCTCCTTTCCTGCACAAGTTACCTACACCTGTAGGGCTCCAATGTCACTGAACGTTTCACCTTGCTATTGGAACTTTAAGGGGCCATTGCTAAAGGTGTCTTCACTTTATTTGCACGTCCGTCTTTGATCACGGGTAGCTGTTACGTTAACAATGATTTGAACAGTCAGGAGCAGCACTTCCTGATTAGCCTAGGCACAAGGGAAGGCACCACTACAAAAGCCAGCAATAGCGACATGTGCTGTGTCATTCTTGGCAATGTCCTGTACAACATCTTCTGGCACTCGCCTGCGCATTTCTGTCAGCGTGCTTGTCAGCAACATCCAAGCACCTTCACTGACGTCTTGAAAACTGGAATGTTTGTTAATGGTTTGATAACTCGGATAGAAAATGTCTGCAGTCTTAAAGTATGTTTGATCATCTTCTGTACTAGGGAACCACCTGTTTACCGGCTACCCCCTAGGCCCAGTGTGTATGTGCTTTAGACATAGGAAAAATTCATGCTTTTATTTTCGCAAGCATCCCCTATTTTGCAAAATTTACAGAAAGTAAGTCCTGCGAAAATTTGTACCATAAACTATAGGTATACATATGTAGGATTACCATCTGCTCTTTTTCTCTTACTCAGGTAGTACAAACTCACATTATTGGAGACAAGAACTGGGAGGAGGCAGTAGATGCACCTCCACAGATTGTGACCTTTACAGATAGTAAAGATGGTGTGAAAGCAATGTTTGAGCCTAACAGCGGAAATGGATGGGAAATTGAATGTCAGGGACACCAAAGAGTAGGTTTAATAGTAGCAACAATGCAAATGGTGTTATGGTTGTTTCGCTATGATATTTTCTGTGTGTGTTTCACAGGTTCCACTGAGTCAATTATGTAACCAAGTGAACAATGCATATGAATACCTGTGCACACAGCAATCTGATTTGCCAAGGGAACAGCGACACTGTAACTTAGTAGAAGAAATTCGCCATAATCTGTATCCCCCCTGCATTCACTATAACCTGCGGTATCATCATCCATCAGTGAGAACAGAAGTGCACACAACCCTGAAGATATCTACATCCCACTCCCCTCCTGATTGCTTGTCTTTCACAGTGCATATCCCTGGTGAGGAACACATTTGGCAGTGCCGTTCAGTGTAGAAATGATTGTAAACTGAGTGTTGCTGTTTCTTGGTAGCTCCTCTGTTATTTTCATACTGAGATTCTCTCCTAAATATGTCTTCTTGTTCAGATATTTTAATTGGTAGTTAAAATTTTTTGGGGCGCCAAAGGCGCCCCTATATTGTTTTCAGATTTAGGTATTTGTATGGCTTCATGTTCGTATATATATTCATATATATATATATATATATATATATCTGTCATTTTGCAAATGGCGGCGCTCACGCCGTTCTTTACAAAGCTTTAAATCCTCTCTAATGACGTTTCGCCGTGTTTGAATCGAACGAAATGTGGTCATAAACATGTGTTAATAGAGTGATACTAATAAAGAGCCTAAGGAATGTCTCTTCTGCGAGATACAGCTCCAATTATCACTGACGGACATTGTGAAATGGCCGCGCGCTCGACGCTTTCTGTTTGCTAGGCAAAACCATCTTTCTTTAGATTTCGCCGTGTATCCAAAGAACGCAAAGTGTTTCTAGAACATGTTTAAGTAATAGTATTGTGGTAGGAAGCTTACTTAACTGTTTTTCTGCGAGGTACAGCCCTAAATACAACAGAAGTCTAGTGACCTGTAAACCAATAATGGAGGACCAGCGAGTCATGACACATAATTATAGCCATGATTCGCTCATATAGTCATCATAGGGTAGCCTTTTAGCCAGCACACTCCTCCAGGCACAAAGTAACAATTGCTCATTCAGAATGTCATATAGATAAAAATGCAGTAGGCAAACATTTGACAGTTTGGTAGGGATGCTTTCACTGGATATGACTGGCTGCTCTGGAGACTTGAAACTCTTGCAAACCCAACGGTCTAGTGTGTCTTGATGTATCTTTCAGGCCAACAACAATACTGTACCCCCAACTATCTGATTTACTGAACGTACATGGGAAAATTGCTAGCAAGTAGTTCGAGGTTCAGGGGCGCCCTGGCGCCCACGAGTTTTTTAACTCGAAATACTTGTTCCAAAAGGTATCTGTAGGATTTAGAGCACCAGGTATGAGGGCACTTTACGGAGTGGTCTAATATTCCACAGAAACTGATTGGGTGGCATTCAATTGTTATAGATCCCTGCCAGTTAGCCAACAAATCACCTTACTGCATGTTCTTGGTGTCGTTCACATCCATGGTTACGAATTTGCCTCAGAATGGCTGTGAAGAATGCTTTCATGTCAGCAAGGTCTTTTACGCTGATTTCTGCACTGCCTGTGGCAGTACAGTGTACCAGGCAGGAGCATTGCCTGAGTTGTCTGATGAGAACATAGAAGAGCTGTCACAGTGGCTGACTTTGAGCAAGTGTGATTCACTTAATTATTTTAGCAACATGCACTGTACTGTATGAATGTTTGGTATAAATATTTTGGCACTTGCTGTGCGCAGTTGCAATTCTCTGCTATATCGTCCTGGTCACTAAACTAGTCTGCCCACACCCCTACATAGTGCATGTCTGTCTGCCTATTGGGCTGGCGCACCAATGCCGTATGTCTGATATTCCCTGTAGATCACCCACCCTGGCAATACCTCCCCTGTTTGAACCCTCCTCACTTCCATTGTAACCCCGCCCCTCCTACCATCATGTTCGGCATGACCACACTGCCTTATGTTGACAATTCAGCACCTTTTCCCTTCTGTCTGTCATCTTTTTCATGGGACTTTCCCTCTACTACATCATCTCCATGTCTATAGGACACTCACATGCACAGTAGGAGCCACATCTCCACAAGTAGGAGTTTACACCAAATTGACTGCTTATGCCACAACTTATTATGCCAAACATATATGCACGCATGTACACTAAACAATCCCACCCCCACAGAGTCACCCACTTGCAACACATGCAAAAGCGCTGACTGAATGGTCTAAACTTATTCCCCACTCCTATCCTCCTGACTTGATTCCCCTTCCACCATGCAGGGAGGTCTCCTGTCCCTTCCATTCAGCACATTACTCAAAGACAGATGTTCCCTGGGCAATCTCATGTGGGACAACGCCAAGGTACACTGTGTGTGTGTGTGTGTGTGTGTGTGTGTGTGTGTGTGCGTGTGTGTCTGTGTGTGTGTGTGTGTGTGTGTGTGTGTGTGTGTGTGTGTGTGTGTGCGTGCGTGCGTGCGTGCGTGCGTGCGTGCGTGCGTGCGTGCGTGCGTGCGTGTCTGTATTTGTGTGTGTGTTCATGGGTGGATGCATGCAGTGTGTATACTGATTTCCTAGCTCACTCTTTCTTCATAACACTGTTTACTCTCCATTAGGATGGACTACCCAGCCTTTTGATCCAAGAGTCACTGAAACATCTGCTGTAGGGTATCACCCACACATTGCAGGACAGCACCAAGGTGTGAGTGGGGTGTATGTATGAAAGAGCGTGGGTTGCGGATGCATGTGTAGTTGGGTGGATTGGTGGGTATGAGTGCCGGCATCTATTTTGTATGTGCATGCATATGTGCCTGCCCAGCTGATTTCCCCTGCCTTCCTTCTCACTCAGGTCTCCCTCTTCCAGGACAGACTCCCTTCCCTACCTCTCAGCTAATGTATAGCTATGGACAGGTGTCCACTGACCCGTCTGGTGTAGGGTACCACTCACACGTTATGGGACAGCACCAAGGTGTGTGAGTGTATATGTTTGCATGTGTGCACGCATGCGTGTGTGCGTGTGTGATGGATGCTATCACTCATTGCAGTACGTAATCGGTCACATCTATGGGATGTATATGTGAGAGTCGCCAGTAGAAATCACACCTTAGTGCATTTGACCTATTATGACATATTTCAATATTAGTCATAAGAAATCGTCCATTGAATGAGGTCCCCTCACCATTTATTTACATACATATGCTGGATACAGAATAGCAATGAAAAAGAGCGGCATGTTGTTTGCTCCTGTCTAGTTTCATCCCATTTTCCATCGTATTCTTGTTTTCCAATAATATAACAGCAGTCATTGTGTAATATTGTGCTACTGAACTTTGTGTGTTTGGAGGTGACTAAGACGATGTGCTACAGTTATATTGTTCCTGCACTTTGGAGGGTAACAATGTGTGCATTAAATACCTTAACATGTGTCCGTATTTTGTTCGTTAGCCATTTTATTGTCAAACTGCTGTTTAAAGTACGTAATTTGCTCAGTGTTAGTGTGTGTGTGTGTGTGTCTGTTGTGCATGTGCATGAGTGTGTATGTCCTATCTTGCCTACCAGTATCTGTGCATGTACATACATGTGTGCCAAAAGTTGTTAGCTAGCCATTCTGTACAACCCATCCTTGGATGTGATCTGCAGCATCTGTGTACATAGTGTATATGTACAAGTATACGAGTTTCCTGTTCACCAGTGTATGTACTTCGCTTTGCATTGTTTGCTGTTCATTCCAGTGTCTGAAGACAATCCCCATGCACAGGGCAGAGCACAATCAGATCACCATGGAGTGAGTCCCAGCAGTACAGCCCTCCCCTCAGGTGAGTGTGTGTGACATGTGACTACAGTACCACCAGTGACTACTGTGTGAATACTGCAGTGACCCCAGCCACAGTACACAGCTGTATGTGGAGTGTATAGTGCACTCCATTGTACTGTAGCCCTGTGTTGGTACACATCAGTGACCTGCTCAAAGTGGGCGGAGGGTGGTCCTATGTACAGAGAGCATGGTCCTATGGGGTGAGCATGAGATGTTGGCAGGTTTGTGTGTTATGACTGTTCTCTTTCCATGCAACTGAAGAAGTTCTTGAAGAGTTTCGTGATAGATTCATTCGCGAGGTGGATCCTAATGCAGTTGTCAACGAGCTGCAACACAAAGGCCTTATTCCACAAGGTGAACAGGTGGAAATCTCAAGGGCTAAAGGTGACAGGCAAAAGAATCAGCTCTTACATCAATGTCTGGTGAGGACATGCACCAAAGAGGCATTGACTGATGCCTGTAGGATATTCATTGCTGAGGCCAAGGGCAACCCAGCTATGAAGGCATTTGGTGAAGACATGATGAAGAGGTCGGAACCAGGTAAGAAGTTAGAAATTTAGAGTGCCTGGGTGTGTGTGTGTGATGCGCGTCTGTACATATATGTTTGTGTACATGCAAGTGTGCATGTGAGCATGGCCCTATATACACACATGTCACATGTACACCTGTTCCAAACCATCCCATCCCCAGCACACATGGATTCACACACACACACACACACACATACACACACACACACACACACACACACACACACACACACACACACACACACACACACACACACACACACACACACACACATGCACGCCCGCACACAATTTGTTCTGTGCACGTTCTGTCATGTGGTGTACATAATTATAGGCTGATGAATGACATATCACCTCCTCCCACCACCTCTGAAGGAGAAGCTGCTCCGCCTCCTCCCACCACCTCTGAAGGAGAAGCTGCTCCACCTTCTCTCTCTGGATCCACCTCTGAAGGAAAAGCCGTTCTACCTCCTCCCAGCACCACTGAAGACCAACCTACTCTCAGATACAGACCTGGCTCAACTCCTACAACTCCACATCAGATCCGCCCCTCCAGACCCACCCCCTTCCCCACCTCACTGTACTCTTCTCCACTCCAGCGAGTCCTGATAGTAGCCATTTTTGTACTAGTACTCTGTTTACCTTTTGTGTTTATACATATGCTGTATTAGTTATGAACAGATGGTATTAGAGAACATCTCGTAGAATTTAAGGAATGCAACCATGGTACGTTATTGCATTAGTTGGCATTTTGGTGATCCAGTGATAAAACCTTGTTCAATAATAAAACTTTAATGATCAATTGTTGCACAATAATATCACTTATATAATTACAATAATTATTATAATTATAATATTATGCAAGTTAATCTCTGAAGGGGAGGGGCATACATGCAGGTGCATGTACATGGTCATATTAAATTAAGTATGTGTAGCTAGAAATGCCCAAACTAATATGTATAATTATACCGGTATAAGCAAGTTTGATGAGTCATTCCATTCTGGTGGAGGTACAAGTGACTGACTCCACCACTGCTACAGAGGTGGAGGTACGAGTGACTGATTCCACCACTGCCACAGAGGTGGAGGTACGAGTGACTGACTCCACCACTGCCACAGAGACACATGGTGGTGTACAAGATGGCAGTCAGTCAGTAGTGACAGCTGTTGAGTGGGGCACAGATGGACCCAACACACCATGCACAAATACAACTGCTACAAGAGACGTAGGGTAGCTGGCCATATCATCATGTTGGCAGTTGGCAGCAGTGACCGAGGGGCGACTGCACAACTTAGCGCGTACAACATCCAGCTAGCTACGTGGCCTACACGGGGAATAGGGTATTCCCCGTGTAGGCCACGTGACGTTGCAGTTAAAAATCAGTCTTGACATTACGTATACTCGCGGACTGGTCAGTCGAGAAGTGAGCTACGCACTCACTTCGCATTATTCTTTGACCTTAGTCCACGCAGTTTAAGAAGTCACGATGAGTAGCTTAATTGCACCGCCCGCCTTCCCTCTGTGTCCAGTCCTTGCAAGATGCCCATCTCCGCCCAGCAGTGGCGCGTGTCTGTTGGGCTGTTCAACTGCAGTCGAATGAGGTGGTTGCTGAAAGGAGGAGGAGCGAAGATGACAGCTGCTCCCTCGCCCTCCAGGTCCAACACGCATGCCGTGAAGAGAGGAGTCCTTCCACTTCTTTACCTGCTCATGTTAGCCTGTGCAATGCCTCCCCGACTCCTCCTCATTCAGAGTGGGGATGTGGAGCTCAACCCTGGACCAGTGGAGACAGGTGAATGGTGGGGGTGTGGAGGGATGTAAGCCAGTATGCTGGCAGATTTAGTTATGTCTATGTGATTGTTGTGTGGCTGAAGTGCCTGTAATAGTTTACTGTGGTGCGGTATTGTGACTGGAGTCATCAGCAGTTTGGTTTGTTCCTGTACTAGTGTGTTTCTAGTCTTACATAGGCCTGACCCCCATTCTGCCTCCACTAGCATGTCTCGTGTGCTGTGTGACTGACTCAGTCTTTCCCTAATACGGGCATGCATAAGTTTCATCAATGGAAGTCACACAACACACTAGCTGTTCACACAATTACAACATTATGTATACGGTATTATAGCTCCATCATTTCTGCTATTATATAATAATGTATTCCTGGGCGTTGTTATTATAGTGATGGTATCTGGTATACCTGTACACATACATGCATAATACTTGCCAGACCATATATACCCCTGTGGTCATGTTGCATTGGTATCCCATTTCACTTCATGTGTGCCTGGTATGTTCTGTAGGTGCTGAGCCATCCCTCTTTGATCTTCTGAGACATGTTGTCCCAGCCATTGCAGCACAGTGGAAGATGGTGGGGCGTGACTTGGGAGTGGAGCGTAAGGTCTTGAACACTGTTCAACACACTGAGCGGAGTGCAGAAGGATGTGCAATGGAGCTCCTAGCTCAGTGGTTACATAGAGCTCCTGGAACAGGTGATCAACCTCGTACATGGCATTCTATTCTAGGAACAATCGAAATGGTGATTGGACCTGGGGAGAAAGAGCGAATTGAGGCTGAACTGCAGCCATTGCTGTCACTAACATCAGATTTTACACTGGACGATAATTGTCAGGAAAATGTGAGTATATAGCATCATGTGTCAAATCACAATCATTGCTTACCTACTGTATGTTGAACGCATTCATGTGTCAAACTAGCCAGTGACCCCAGAAAACTGGCCGTACAATGCTCGTCTATGGTGTTAGACCCAGCTCAGAACCCAGGCCTACCTTGGGGTGGGAGGATCTAGTGGGATAGACTGCATGGTGCAAGTCATGCAGACCTGCCTGAGAGGTATACATATACTTGATAAAAGTATAGTTGTTCTTCTATGGCACACGTGAGATTCAGGACTTAGTCCAACTTTTAGCTATCTACCATTATAGCCAGTCCTTGCCTGATGAGTATGATTGCATGAGCAATTCACAGCTGTATGTAGAAAGTTTGTGTTTGCATGTATACGATATGCAGGAGGTCATTTCAACAGATGACTTGCATGTAAGCTAAATTTCTGTAGATTATCAGATGTCACGCTTGTGATGTCTAGTTGGAATGTTCCAGAATGGTGCACGTGTTCAAAACATTATGGCCTCAAGGGCCTTTGTGATGAAGGCCATAGAGTTTGTAATGTTCTGATTTGTACCCTTTCGTTGTGCAATTTGCTCAAACAAAACTTCCCTGATTTTGTAGAGGCTCACAGCTGCGTTGGTTAGATCAACATCTAATTTAATAGGGAATACCACAGCTTTGCACAGGGGGAGGTGGGAGCAGGACATTTCAACCTGGAGCTCTTTGTCAACTACTTACAGTGTAAGTACGTAGGTGACAAAGACCTCCGGGTCGAAATGTCCTTTTCCCATCTCCCCTTGTGTAAAGCTGCAGAATTAATACTAGAAGTTAAATCTTCCCTGTATGGTGTGTGACATGTGAGGTTCATTCCTATCCACTCGCAGGTGCAGGCCTTCTTCAGCCGAATGAGTGAGCATTATAGCAGTATGCACATTGTGGAAGATGAGTGGTTCCCCAACCAGACAATGCCCTACGTTAACCAAGCTCTTGCTGACTTTAGACTGGGCTCACAAAATGTCCAAGAGCTGTTCGTTGAAGCGATGAGGGAAGGTGTTGATAATGTGCACACGTACCAGACTGGTAAGGTAGAGTGTGAAGCAATCCCTCAACTGGTGAAAGAGCATAAGCTTGTAATCATTAGTGGTGCTCCCGGGATGGGGAAAAGTACATTGGCTCGGAAGGTATGCCAAGATGTCTGTCGCTCTCCTGATTGCCATGGTTACAGCTTGGTCCTCTTGGTAGAGTTACGTAAACTGGTACATTTTTTGACAGATTTCAAATTAGTAGATATTTTGCAGTTGTTCCAAGAAATGATAGGAGACACCATGTCACCCGACGAATTGTCTAAAGCCATTCATAGGAACCTAGGGAGAGGCGTGCTTTTAATCCTGGATGGATTTGATGAAATCCCCCGTCACCTTCGGCAATCCGACTTCCTTGTGAACCTACTGACACACACTCTAGAATGCAGCGACCCTTTGCCATTCTGCCATGTAGTTATGACATCCCGGTCGTTTGTAACAAGTGAGATATACCATAGAGTGCTGAGCAGTGTAACGTATACCGAGGTGCTTGGTTTCACTCAGGACCAGATTGAGGAATATGCTGGCCACTTCTTTACGGTTCAAGGGCGACCAGACCTTCTTGACAAGTTTGTAAGCAAGATTTACAGTGTGCCGCAGATTAGAGGTCTCTGTTCAATCCCTATGGTTCTTTCCATTGTTTGTCAGTTGTTCATAGACAAAGAGGATTTTCCACCGACAC
Organism: Ianthella basta; assembly: GCA_964019415.1. Taxonomy (NCBI): domain Eukaryota; kingdom Metazoa; phylum Porifera; class Demospongiae; order Verongiida; family Ianthellidae; genus Ianthella; species Ianthella basta. Next base: position 11,457,632 of record OZ025871.1, on the reverse strand, counting down.
TGACCCAAGTCTACAATAGCTATCTGTGTGCGAATGTACTCAAGTACAGCGAAAAGTTGCTTGACCTGAAATCGATTCTGGATCTCCCAAAAGACCATGATATTTGTAAACTTGGGGAAATTGCTTTTACCTGCATTCAGAGTCAGAAGATAGCCTTTGATTTATCTGACCTCCAGGATCTTGGTGGGCACTTCTCAGATCATAAAGGAGTGTATAGTGTTTTGACGGCTAGGCTCATTCGATGTGATCCAGTGTCCAGGAAGGGTGCCACTGAAAGCTTCTTCTTCATCCACTTGACTGTACGGGAATTTCTTGCTGCTGTTTATGTGTCTCTCCTGACAGCAGACAGGCAGTGTGCAATCTGGGCCAGGTATCTCGGCAAGCCCCACATGGCACAGGTGTGGCGCTTTTATTGTGGATTGACCAGGTTTGAACACTTTGACTGGCTTCAAAGCTTGATAAACACATATCCAGTGGATTTTCAGATGAAATGCCTGTTTGAAACTGAGAACCCTTCCTTGGTCTGCCGCCTGATGCCACGTATTGCAGGAGAAGAGGTGAAGGTGAGGCCCCAAACAGCTTATGACTCCACCGCCTACAGTCACTGCCTCTCTGTGCTCCCTTCATTGAAACGCCTCACCATTGAGAAAGGTACAAGCTCTGCAGAAATCCATCGGTTGCTAGAAGCAGTCTATGCCAGTGGAACATTGCAGACATTGCACCTACCAGAGGGTGAGGTGTAGTTTCATCTTAGTTTCTGCTTGTGTAGTAGGTTACTTACTGCATATGATGTGAGCAGTTGTGTAGTTTTTAGGTACATATGTGTACAAGTGGTTGCCTCACTCTGCAATACTGACCTGGCCTCACCCACAAGTATTGCATGTGTATGCACAGAGGGGTCTTAGTGTGTGTGTTCATGTCATTGCATGCAGATTTAAACATGCCAACTTATTGCGTTTCTGCTGCGAAAGACGACATTCTTGAACCAGACGTGGCTATACTGTACCTTTTGGGGACTGTGCAACATTGTAGATGTAGTCTTGTGGGCAGTGTCCATGAGCCATTTGAAGCTCTAAGCTATAAATGTGTATAGCATTTCACTGCATGATAGTTTGCTGCAAAACAGTATGTTGCCATACTTTACACAACTCCATGTATTGAACTAACCATATGTTGTGCTGTGCTGTGTTTTAGGGACTGACTGGAGAGAACTGGAAGTTGCTTTGGACAGACTAGTATCACTGGAGAGGGAAGCTTCTACAGGTAACGGTCAGAAAGGTATCCACAATTCCACTCTGTGTGTGTATTTCAGAAAGTGTGTGCGATATAAATTATGACTTCTATGAAGGATACAGTTGTAGTATGTAAATAGTGACCTCTATATGTCAAACATGTATAGAGGTGCACACATACAGAGATGTGAAACTGAAATTTGATGCCAAAACAGAGAGGATGTTCTGGGTCTGAAGAAGCAGCATGCACGATATTGTATAGCTACTGTGCAGGCAACATTGGCAGAGAAAGGGATTTCTAACGCTCCAACATCGATAACGATTCTTTCATACACAGAAGTCAGGATGGAATATGAAGGGTCCTTGATAACACACAATCCTCTCGAGTGTGAATGACTCATCACGCCAATGTAGACATTGTGCTGCCTTTCCATTAATTTCGATGTCAATTTGACATAGTGTGACACAGTCTTAGAGCTCTGACTGAGTGAGGGGCTCTGACACTGTTTACTACTAGCCAGTAGGCTATATTGGGCAATGAATGTCATTATGAGCTGCAGAATGTGTTTTAGAATTCACTGAGTGCATGACATTCCATTGCGTTTACCTTTCACAGATGGTGCCTCCAAAGGACACTTTGGCAAGGTTCATTTGAAGTACCCTCCCCTCCACACAGTAGTGAAGTTGCTATGTCTGTGCCTGCATACGACAGAGGTTGCGTGTGAAAACGTTCAAGGATGCAAGGTAAGCATCCCTCTGAGATGTAATGGTGATTCGTGCATCCAAACTTCATCTCAGCTGCAAAAGTGTAAGGTGTATAGTATACCACGGAACCAATGTTTTCAAGCCTGACACTCTGATTGGTACACGGTTTCTATGGTATACTTTCCATTCATGTGCACTGCATGTTTATAGGGGATGCACTAGTGCATGGTATATATACGTATATCCCTCAGCCTTCAACCTTGGGAAATACCCCCTAATACATCTCCTCAGGTGTGGTATATTTGTTACTTATATGACAGCTTAGATAATGTCCACTGATAGCAAACAGGAGTGACAGTGTCAAATGGTGTTTGTCCCCATCCCACTGCATGATGGACTGTGTTGATGTCTTGTTCTACAGGCAATGGATCATGAGGTCCTGATGGAGATGGAAAGGTCACTATCCAGAAACAAGACCATGAACAAGCTGACGTTGAGTGATGGTGGTGGTGTGACTCTACCCGAGCAGTTCTGTCATCACCTTGTCCTTGGTGTTAGAAGAAGCAAGTATTTAACACACATGGAACTGCTCATTAACCCACAGTCCTGGGATTGTCCTGATGTTGGTAGGTTGGTTTATGTCAGTCACATATTGTATGACTCAGTTGGATGTAGTGTATAGTGTGTAACAAGCAATAGTGAGGACGTCTATGTGAAGTTAAGTATGTATATGTAGGTATTGTATTTACATGTTCAACTCTACACCTGTTTCTCTACCCAGTGCCTGTAGGTGATCAAGAGAGTGTACAACATCTTACACTGAAGGATGTTCCCTTGGATGTCTTTGTTAAGTTGCTGTCCTTCTTTGGAGAAGTGAAAGAACTGAAGTGTCATTTCATCCGTTCCGCACAAGAGGTACAGTGTGTGCGCATATACAGTGTGGCTTGAGATTTGGACTAGGGAGTCAAGGGTAAACATTTAGCCAGAAGGCTCTCATCCATGCATACACCCACTACACACAGACACATACACATGCATGTCTATACATTCAAGGTAGACGTGTCCCTATAGTCATTATGCTAGCTGATGTGTGTAGCACTGGTCTCCAGTGCAGTGTATATTGTATAGACATTGTCCTTGCTGACTCAGCACATTGTGAGCAATTGTGTTAGTGTGTCATGTTTCTGATCAGAGCTGCTTCTTCATGCAGCACGGAGTGAGAGAAAAGGAATTGAGGTTGGACAAAGTGGAACAGACTCTGGCTGAGATGAGTACGCTGGAGACATTGGTGCTCGGAATGAGTTATGATGTAAGTTAGAGGTGGCATTTCACTTAGTGCACAAGGCATGTGGTTGTGATGTGTGTGTCCGAGTGTCAGCTAGTGTTTGTATGTGTATGTAAGTATAATGTGGCACTACATCTGTCCCACTCCTTTGTGGGGTGAACCTGAGCTCCTCCCACACGCCATGGTGAACAAGGAAGTTGTACCATCTGACCAATTCTTCAACCAACTGACCACTGTTTGGCAGATTAAAGTTTAAATGCTCACTAAACTTTGACAGTATTAAATGCAATGGTTTGTTAGTCTGTCTATGTAGGTCATTGAGATGTGTGTTAGAATACTAATGGTGTGTGTTGAAATGCCCTAGCTGCCCACTACACACACATGTATGAGCTGTAAGCTAGTGACGTTTGTGTACAGTTAAAGTAGAAGAGAGTTGGGACACTGCTGGAAACTGTGTTTGTATATTTGTGTGTGGACGTACATGCGTGCGTGTGTGCGTTGTGCTTGTATTCTGTTACATTATTTTTGTCTCTGTTCATTTACATTGGACTCATGTGTATACTGTACGTACATTGCTCCTCCGTTAATCATTAGGTGCCAGACTCACTGATGGTGAGATGTGGCATGCATGTTTTAAAGGGCATTTCTAAGAAGCAAGGCATATTGGAGTTTGTACTGTACGACCGTTACAATCGAGAACGATTACTCCAGGACATGCTATCAAGACTAACATCTGATGAGAGAGACATGTTCACAGATGGGGAGTACACTGATGAACGTGGTTCCACCTGCCCCTGCATCCGCTTCTCTCCGTCAAGTAAGTATTGTTTTTGTTCACACACCCTTTACTGTACACTTGTACTGTAGGTCACATCACAATGTGGTATGTGCTTTATGTTCACTGAGTTCAATGTGTGCAGTTTTCACAGCTCGATCATGTATTCACACATGTACACGTTGTGTGTGTGTGTGTGTGTGTGTGTGTGTGTGTGTGTGTGTGTGTGTGTATGTGCGTGTGTGTGTGTGCGTGTGTGCGTGTGCGTGTGTGTGTGCATATACATGTGACTGTGTTGATAAGTTGTGCGCAGTGGATCATTCCTGTATACAGAATTTATTATGAAACTCCACCTGACCACACCCCCACCTGAACTATCCCACTCTACATGATCACTCCCCTCCCACTTGTCCACAGACGTTCACCCAACCATGTCATGTCTAGCGTCCACACCAAGTGAAGCCCCACCATCTCATCAACAGGAATATGCAAGTGAGTTCAAGTGTAGCATTGGACTCTATCATAGTTTACTTTCGCATGTACTTTATAATACATGGTCCTGTCCTCTGTGCAGCTCTCACAGTACCTCCAAGTGCCCACACTGGACCACACCCCGTGCCACGCCCTTCCCCAGAACGTCCAGGTGTGTTCAAGTGTACATTGGACTCCATCTTGTATGCCAATCACTTTCACATTTGAGACTGCCCTAACTAGTCTTACACAACTACCCAGCACCACCTACGTACATCACTTACCTCTCTGTGTATTGTCTTCCCTATCCATAGACGCACATTGTCACCGTTGCAGTCTACTGTAGCAGAGAGTGAACTTGAGGGAGTGTAGTGACTATATACACGTGGGCATGGGAAAAGAGATATAGCTTATATATAGCGATGACGATGTCTCATGCATGTAACGTTAACAGTTACTATGATAAGGATACAAATTGCTCATATCCATTATTGTTGTGATCATGTATTTAATACGGTTAACATAGGATATCAATTGTGTATAAATTGCGACCCACACTTCACCGCTTCATGTGACCGGCGTGACGGGGCACTTCACCGAAGCAGCCGTCTTCGTTGTTCGCGTCATTCTCGGGCTAGATCAAGGAACTAGCTAGTGAGTTGTACTCATATGGCGAGCATTCTTTGACGTGAGCCCGCATATCATGCAGTCAGCTGGAGTATAGTTGTCGTCGATATTGGCGTGTGCGTAAAATGGTATTGACTGTACCGCGGCCCACTCCTTCCCTCTGTGTCCAGGCTTTGCAAGATGCCCATCTCCGCCCAGCAGTGGCGCGTGTCTGTTGGGCTGTTCAACTGCAGTCGAATGAGGTGGTTGTTGAAAGGAGGAGGAGCGAAGATGACAGCTGCTCCCTCGTCCTCCAGGTCCAACACGCATGCGGTGAAGAGAGGAGTCCTTCCACTTCTTTACCTGCTCTTGTTAGCTTGTGCAATGCCTCCCCGACTCCTCCTCATTCAGAGTGGGGATGTGGAGCTCAACCCTGGACCAGTGGAGACAGGTGAATACATGGAATGTGTGTGTGGGGGGGGAGTAATCAATTAAGATGCAGCTTGAAACTGTCTGCTGAAAGGGGACAGGTGCATTATATGGACCAGCCACACCCTAATGTGGTTGTGCATCTTTGTGTGCATATAATTACATGTATATACATACCTGGCCAGTGTGGATAGTGCATGAGATCAGCGAAAAATAAGTACACCTAATGGGTCACTGTGGTGACTTGTAGTTGCAAGTTGTCTTGTTTGATATTCTGTGTTTCTAACATACCATAGCCCAGGTATACACCCTGCATACTTGTTTAGCTTGCTTCATTTATAGTCATGTGATGATGCACCCAGCTGCAGGCTGTGTGCGCATTTGGTGTGTGTGTGTGTGTGTGTGTGTGTGTGTGTGTGTGTGTGTGTGTGTGTGTGTATAACGTGCACTGTATTGAGTGTATGTTACTGTGTATTGTTGGCACTAATGCTGACTACCATAATTATACTGTATGTATGTACGTATAGTTACATATCTCCTATACATGCATGTATGTAGGTGCAGTGCCATCTCCAACATGCTACTGTCATATTCTATTCTACGCTTGGTATGTTCTGTAGGTGCCAAGCCATCACTCTTTGATCTTTTGAAACATGTTATCCCAACGATTGCGGCACAGTGGAAGATGGTGGGGTATGCCTTGGGAGTGCAACATCAGGTCTTGAACATTGTTCAGTACAATGAGCGGGGAGTAGAAGACTGCGCAATGGAGCTTCTAGCTCGGTGGCTTTATAGAGCTCCTGGGACAGGTGATCAACCTCGTACATGGCATTCTGTCCTAGGAGCAGTGGAAACTGTGATTGGGCCTGGGGAGAAAGGGCAAATTGAGGCTAAACTGCAGACATTGCTGTCATTGTCTGCCTTTGATGACAACTGTCAAAGAAATGTGAGTATCTGCATGTATGTGGTATCAGAAGTATATAGTTTGATAGTGAAGAGGCCACCATATTGGTGCTTCTCTCAGATGTGCAAGAGACCAGTTGGACAGATGTTTAAGTTTAATAGTTGTTAGTGAATGCGATGGCTTTAGGGGAACAAATGCCGGTTTAGAAGAGATTTTGACCCTTGTGGTGGTATTCAAACAGGTTGCATACCTTGAGACTCTCGAAATCTGTTTCAGCTCACCCAGCTGCTCCCAGCTTCTCCCCAGTCTACCATTTAAGTAGCTTCAGTCATCATGCATGTGTGGATACATTAGCTTCAGTCTAATCTGGGTGAGTGCCCAATTAGTGGATACATGTGAAGGATTACTAGTTATGTGTACGTCTGATGTACGATCCTGAATGTACAGTAGCTAGACAATGAATATGATTATGTGACACTGTATAGTAGCATCCTGTTTGCTGTGTCATGCACGGAATTACGTCATGCATGAAATTTCGTCATGCCCACTCCACAGGTGCAGTCTTTCTTCAGCCGAATGAAAGAGCATTATGTTAGCATGCAGCTTGTACAGGATGAATGGTTCCCCTCTCAGTCCATGAGTTATGTCAATTTAGCTCTTGCCCGGTTCCATCTAGGTTCTCAGCTTGCCCAGGAAAGGTTTGTCAAAGCGGTTAAAAAAGGTGTCGATAACGTGTACACGTACCAGACTGGTAAGATAGAGTGTGAGGCAATCCCTCAACTGGTGAAAAAACATAAACTTGTAATCATTAGTGGTGCTCCCGGGGTTGGGAAAAGTACATTGGCTCGGAAGGTATGCCAAGATGTCTGCCGTTCTCTTCACTGCTATAGTTACAGCTTGGTTCTCCTGGTTGAGTTACGGAAACTGTTAAACTTTAAGGCAGACTTCAAATTAGTGGACATTTTGCAGCTGTTCCAAGGAATGATAGGAGACTCCACATCACCTGAAGAATTGTCTAAAGCCATCCATCGAAACCTAGGGATAGGTGTGCTCTTAATTCTGGATGGATTTGATGAACTCCCTCCTCATCTTCGGCAGTCTGACTTCCTTGCAAACCTTCTGTCACACAATCAGGAGTGCAGCGCCCCTCTGCCATATTGCCATGTGATTATGACATCTCGGTCGATTGTAACAAGTGAGATATACCAGAATGTGTGCTCTAGTGTGACTAATGTTGAGGTACTTGGGTTTACTTTGGACCAAATAAATGAGTGTGCTGGCCACTTCTTTACTGATCAGGGGCGGCCAGACCTGCTTGACAGGTTTGTCAGCAAGATTAACAGTGTCCCACAGATTAGAGGTCTATGCTCCATTCCCGTTGTACTGTCCATCATCTGCCAAGTCTTCCTGTTCAAAGAGGACCTTCCACCAACGTTGACCCAAATATACAATGAATACATTTGTGTGAAAGTTGTCAAATATAGCAAAAATCCAACAGCACTCAATTCCATTCTGAATCTTCCAAAGGATCATGATATCTATAAACTTGGGAAAATTGCATATAACTGTATTCAGAACCAAAAAATAGTATTTGATTTTGATGATCTCCAGGGTCTCGGTGAGTGCTTCACAGATCGCAAGAGAGGGTGCGGTGTTTTGACTGCCAGGCTCATTCAATCTGACCCAAAGTCCAAGAATAGGGCCATTGAAAGCTTCTTCTTCATCCACCTGACTCTTCAGGAATTCCTTGCTGCTGTTTATATGTCTCTCCTAACGGTAGATAGACAGCATGAAATCTGGGCCACGTATCTCAGTGAGCCCCACATGGCGCAGGTTTGGCGATTTTACTGTGGATTGACTAAATTACAGCACTTTGACCGTCTTCAAAAGATGATCAACTCATATCCCACAGACTTTCTGATGCAATGCATGTTTGAGACACAGGACACTGCATTTGTTTGCAGCCAAATGCCTCATATTGTAGGAAAAGAGGTAACAGTGCAGCCCAAGACTGCTTATGACTCCGAAGCCTTCGGCTATTGTCTCTCTGTACTCCCCTCATTGAAACGTCTCACCATTGAGGGAGGTTCAAGCTCTGCAGAAATCCATCGCTTGCTGGAGCCAGTCTATGCCAGTGGGAAACTTTGCACATGGTCCCAAGCAGATCATGGTGAGCTGTAGTTTTATCACATCTCAAAGCTCCGTGGCATTAAAGCTTAAAATAATGTATGAATTTAAGTTTGGCTTGCACTTATGATCACTGCAGAGTAGATGTGTTTGTGGCACTAATGATTTGTATGTATGTGTACAGTAGCGCTGAGAGTGCTTGTGTAAAAGAGCATGCGTCCTTCTTGCAGCTGCATTGCAATGAACTCTGACGACATCATTGCATTCATATGCGCAACAATATTTGATTGTCTATGTCCTATCCTTGGGTAATTTTACGCTAGCTATGTCTTGTTTAGTTCCAATTGCATGCAATATGTACTACCATATGTGAGCAGCTTTGACAAAAAGGCCCACTTGTTGCTATTTGTCGATTTTGAGTTAGCAGTACTGGGTGGAAGCACAGTAGACAAGCTCTTCATTGCACTTTGTTGTGCTTCAATAGCTGCTCCCGTTCCCGAGATACACACACTCAAAGTAAGAAAATACACTCGGTGCAATTATGAGAAACGGCCTGTAACCCTTCCATTATTATCCATAAACATGGCGACGGCATAACTATTCTTCCTGGTTTGAAGCGCAGGAAAGGACTATGGGTTTCAAACTTGGCCAGGGTGTTGGGATGATGGTACGAAAGACGCAAAATCCGAATTTACTGAAAGCATCACTCGATTGCATGTTTTCATCCGTAGTGACACTTTATACATAGCGACAAGTGGCCCCTTTTTGTCAAATCTGCTCACATATGTGTTTTAAATTTTGCAGGGTTAAACTTTCATGGATCGCAAGTTTACCCGATTTTGCTTTTTTGTTTTCACATTTGTAGGGCCTTAGTCAGGATAGCTAGATACTAATTTGAATTTTATGAGATGAAACTCTTGCAGTTGGCTGCATGCTCACTACGGCTAAAGTGATACAGTATTTGAAGCTCTAAGTGATAGATACATAGCATTTCACCAATAGTTTGTTGCAAGGCCATAAATATGTTGCCTTGCTTTTCACATGCATCTTCTCTGAGACTCCTACGCAGTAAACTAGCCATATTTTGTGCTGTACTGTGTTTTAGTCACTGACTGGAGGGAATTAGAAGTTGCCTTGGACAGACTTGTATCACTGGAGAGGGAAGCTTCTACAGGTGACAGTCAGAAAGGTATCCCCACAGCTGTAGATGACTTACATATATTCTGTGAGTGTTGTGAGTGTGCATGGAGGGATGGAGTTGAAGCAATAGCCACCTCTACACATGGAACATGTGTGGAGTTAGACACATCCACAGTTGTATCAATGGTAGTACAGCTCCTTCGGCTTGTGGGGGGCTCACATGAGAAACATGCATAATTGCATAAAATTACAAATGGCATTTAGAGCTCTTTGAGTACAGGAGTATCTCTGACACTGTGTACCACTGTTGTGGTGGATGGTGGGCGAAGAATGTTATTATGAGCTGAAGAATGTGTCTGCTGTGTATTTAGAGTTCACTGAGTGCATGACACGATGTTAAGTTTACCTTTCACAGATGGTGCCTTCAACGGACACTTTGACAAGGTGTACTTGAAGGGACCTCCCCTCAGTACAGTAATGAAGTTGCTGTGTCTACAACATGTGACAAAGATTGAGTGTGAGGACATACAAGGATGTGAGGTAAGCATCAGTGTGAGATGTAATGATTATTTATGTTGTGCACATCCTGGGGGGATAGGTGGGGTTAGGTTGGGGGAGACCAGTCAGTATATACTTTCTTGCCCCGCTAATTTTCTCATCTACAGGCAATGGACCATAGGCTCTTGTTGGAGATGGAAAGGTCACTCTCTAGCAACAAGACAATGAAGACATTGACACTAGATAACTTTATGCTCGGCATGACTCTGCCAAAGCAGTTCTCTTATCACCTTCTCCTTGGAGTCAGTAGAAATATCTTCTTGTCACATGTACACTTGAACTTCACCCGCGAGTCCTGGGATTGCCCTGATGGTACATACTGTAGGTTGTCAGCCACATTATGAGACCTAGCTGGATGAAGTGGTAGTGGTTATTGCATGTGGTGGTGGTGATCTGGAGCATAATTTCCAAACCTGTCTTCAAAACAAGAGCTTATTTCTATTTAGCCAATGTATAGCTTTTATTCTGTATAATTGTACTTTCTCAATATCATGTGTAGTTGTACCTATTTCCCTACCCAGTCCCTGTAGATGTTCAAGATAGCACCCTGCAGTACATTACTGTGATGCATGTTCCTCTGGATGTGTTGGCGAAAGTTTTGACCAGGTTTAACAAAGTGAAGGAACTGTATTGTCTGTACGCCCAACCCCTGCAGGTACACTGTGTGAGCATGTATACATTCAGTCATTACAGTGTGGCTTCCCCACTATTATTTTGATTGTTAACCCATTAGGGCCCATAGATGCGAATTTGCGTCAAATATTTGTATGCGCTTAAGGCCCATTGAAGCAGATTTGTGTCAAGATGAACTTTCCCTTCGTTTGGCTGCCAAGAACATAGGAATGGTACGAACTTTTCACAGAACTCCTAGTAGTCATTTGGCCATTATTTCGGACTCTCGCCGTCTCTTCTGGTCGTTCTCGCGCCACGCAATCAAGCGCCAAACGCTTTGCGAATTTACGCACCATTTTGGTGTGTGACCAGAAAGCTACCACGTACCACGTAGCGACAAGAGTGAATGCAGTCGGCTGTTGGACAAATAGTCCAGCAGCTAGAGCGGCTCCTAGGTCATTTTCTGGGTCATGGAAGTGCCAGCAAGTAAAATACAAGCGTTCGCTTATCGTTCTCGTCTTCTTCGGCTGCACACGCTTGCAAAGAATCTAGAGCTGGGCCACGAACATCCCATAGCCTTCCTAGGAAACAGCACCATGGAATGCAACACCCATTATCAACATTTTGCTCAAAGGAAGCCAGGAAAGCCACCGAAAAGCAAAAGTACGAGGCTTGTAAGTAGCCACCATTTTTAAGTTGGGCTCACAGTACAGGAGCGCAAAGTTCTGAATTGGGTCCTAATGGGTTAATGAGTATGTGTGTGTGAGGGAGGGTGAGTATAAACGAGCCCCATACCTGCGAGAAGTATATGTCCGTATGGCTTTAAGTTACCATATATTTCTATTTGCCCATGACAAAATGGCTTACCCTGGTGAATAGTGTGCATATTAGCTGTGGAAAGCTGCACAAGGTAGGCTATGCAAACAAAACGCTGTCTGCTTACCACCCGTACCCTTGCTCAACGTTATCTGAAGAGAATGTATGTTGTATCATATTGCAACACATCATGGCCTTGAAATCGTATCTGCAGCTATTCCTTTGTCTACAATCGCTTCACATCTGCTTAAATGTTGACTTCTCACTTCACGCTGTGTGCACTTCTTCGATGCACTTGTAGTTGTGGGTTCGCAGGGAGGTTGCCTTAGCCATTTTGTGGCCACGTCACACATCATACTTGCTCAGGCTCGCCCCCACAATGCCTTACATTTGTCTACTAGTAGTGTATATATTGTGTTTGTGTATCAATGTATAAGCTGTGTCCTTGCAGTAAACATGAGTGTCTGTGGCCAGTGCAGAATATTCTATAGACATTGCCCCTGCTGACTCAGCATATTGTGACCAATTGTGTTGGTGTGTCATGTTTCTGACCAGAGTTTCTTCTGCACACAGGATGGTGTGAAAGAAGAGGAACTGAAATTGAAGGAAATGGAACAGAAACTGGCTGGGACATGTAGATGCAAGAAGTTGGTGCTTGGGATGAGCTATTGTGTAAGCTTGTGTTGGAATGTGCGTACTTTCGTGACAAATTTCTCAGTGCCGTAGTCTAGTCGCGTGACTGTTAGAATGTGTCCAAACTGTGCAGTTTTGTTAAATGACAGTGTGTTGGTATGTATGTATATACTGTAGGCGTCCATATAAAAAACAGGTATCAGCGCAGCTAGCTATTCTTTAATTAATAGAGGCCGTGTCTGATTTGAAACAAGCTCTGGAATCCACACTCTCACTGGGTCTCTTCGACATCTGAGTTGTGGCCTGGCAGTTTATATAATTACTCAAGCATTTTGTGACCCATAGTGGCTGCTTGGAGCTCACACTCACACGTACATATATTGCATATAGCATGTACAGTAGTGATGGTGGTAGTTGTTTATACAGTGGAACCTGTTTAAGGCCTCTTTTACATTAAAACGTTTTTATTCATATACGGAGAGCAATTTGGTTTCATATTTGCAGTGTTTACAATACTAAAACAGCCAGCCTCCCTGGCCCCAAATAGCACTAAAACGTTGCAATCTACATCTGTAGAGCAGCCACCTCTCTATAAACATTAGTTAGAGCTGGCCGGCCCACAGGTGGCTGTCGTGGACAGGTTTCACTGTATACTAAAGTAACACACTCTAGACAGTTATTAATGTTGCTCCTTCGCTCTTTAATTCTTAGTGGCCGGGTTCCCTGGTGATGACGTTTGCAATATCTGTATTAAAGTGCTTCACAAGGAATCAACACACAGAGTTTCATCTGTATTACTCGGGTGACAGTCGTCTGGCCGTGGAAATGTTAGCAGGACTGCCACCTAATGAGAGAGACGTGTTCAGAGTAGGAGAGTACACTGATGAGTACGGTGACACCCACCCCTGCATCTGCCTCTCTCCATCAAGTGAGTACTGATGGTATTGTTGTAGAACCACAAAAATTCTCAGGCAAGGGGCATACATCCCATAAACGATATACTCCCTACCTATACGTATAATAGTGCATGCAAAGGGGTCCTTAGTGCACTTAGTTAACATTAATTTTCACTACAGTTCGAACCTGTCTAAGATGGTCACTGTGTTAGGCAGCCGCTTCTCTAAAACAGCCAGCCTCCCTGGCCCCAAATAGCACTACAGCATTGCAATCTATCTCTGTAGAGCAGCCGCCTCTCTATAAAGGTCAGTTCGAGCTGGCCCACAGGTGGCTGTCTTAGACAGGTTCCACTGTGATACCATTTTCACTTGCATGAACCATCTCCCCTCCCAGTTGTGGTCACAAGGCAGACACACCCAATGTCACAGCAGAGTGTCTCACATGAAACACAGCCCTTCACAGCGCCACCTTTGCTTGAGGGGTGGCGCTTGCTACCTCCACTTCTGCCTCGCCCCTCTCTCCAACATGACCAGCATCAACCTACAAGTGTGTACAGTTACAATGGGAGGCCTCGGGATGATCAGGGACAGCCCCCTCTCCTACTCCCTCAAGGTGGGTACAGAGCATGCACGCTTGGCAGTGACCACATAGCCTCCACCTTTGCCTTGTGTGTACACTTGTGCATGTGCGTATGTGTCTCCATATGCCAATTTAGCAACTTGTTTTCTCTGCTGCACCTCCCTACAGAAAACTTTGGTGCACCTCCGTCTGGAGAGCAAGACCTAAACAAGAGAGAAAGACACGGACAAGGACTCCTCACTCTTTCTTTAGAACATGGGCCCTGCCCCTCTAACCTCTTCACACGAGCACCTCATCCACCTAGCTCTTCCAGACAAGGACCCTGCCCCTCTAACCCACCCTTGAGACATGGACCCACCCCTCCAGCTCCTCCACACATGGGCCCCACCTGTGGGACCCCTCCCCCTCCCCACTAGAGGCCACTATCAGCTGCTCATGTTCATCCTACTTTGTCTGAGCTGGTCCACCAGCTCAATGACTGAACACCAACCCACGGACTTGTACATAAGTGATGTCATCTGTTGTATACACCTTTAATGATTGTATTTTGTGTGTTCGCTGTCACGCATGGTAATTATTCTGCAAAATCTCCTCATCTCTTAATTATATTAAATGTACATTTGCAGTTATGCATTTTCTGATCATGATCTGTTGAAGCTATATGCCACAATTTATTATGTCAATTCAAAGAACAGTTTAATCTGTATTAATTATTACTATTATTAATTTTTATAGCTATAATATTATAATTATGATATATAGTCTGATGTAGATAATTATATATTCTAATAATTATATAGTGAAAATAATTATGCCTTGCATATATATGCATGCATCACTGCAACAACCGCCTTATAGCTTAGTTACCAGAGTTGTAAAAGATCTTGCTAACTTGCAATAACAGCTCGTTTAACATGGTTTAACAAAGTTGTAAGTTTACAGACTTACTCAACACTGTTAATCCAATGGCCAAATAATATTAATGAATGTATGATCATAATTATTCATAATATCAATTTTGATATTCGTGGTGCCATATACAAACTGTACAAATGTACTGTAGGTTTCATGCAGGCTAGGAAAATAATGTTGTGGAAATTAATCACTTCAGCCTGTAGCAAGATGAAGGACTACGTACCCAATGCTCCTATCTTGGCTTGCATGCTGCAAGATGAATAAGCACTTCGCTTTGCACATACTCCCATGCAGGCATCAATCAAACAGTGGACATTCATCTGCCTATATGTACACCATGCATGCATGTACACTTCAGGAAGGTGTACATGTGTGCTTCTGTGTGCGCGTGCATACACAAATCATGTACATGCTACAGAATGAGTAGAACTAGTACTAGAATGCAATACTAGAATGCATCAGTCACTACACGCATGTAAGCTCATGAATTAAGCTACTATACTGCTGCATGTATATTTGTGTGCATATAGTAGAACGAGAATATACTGTGAGGCATATATGTACTAGTTATAACATGGCCGCGAGGGCGCTGGCTGATTTATCACACGAGGGCGCGAAGCGCCCGAGTGCGATAAATCAGCTAAGCGCCCGAGCAGCCTGTTATAACTGACTTGTTACGATTCAAACAGCAGCGATTAGCGCTTGAATTTGTTCGCTGTCGAATGAATTTACTGAACGAACCTGACTGAAGTTACTATAGAAACCAGAGAACACGCTCATCTCGGAGCACAAGGCGAAAGGCGAGAAGCGCGTCGCAAGAAAAAGGCTGTCAGCGGCCTCTCGTACTGAATAAAGCGTCGGCGTCGCTTGAGTCGGCACTAGGGCAAATAATTAGAAGTCCTACAAGCAGCGTATGAAGGGTGAACTTTCTTTTTAGAGAGTGTACTAGGATTTAAACGACTGGAGAACTTGGGAGTGGCGAGATCTACCTTCAATTTGATCCAACAAGTGAACTCGTGAAAGGGAATCTTGGTTTCTCTATCACTAAAGACATTACATGCACAATTACATGTCACAAGGGAATCTTGGTTTCTCTATCACTAAAGACATTACACGCACAATTACATGTCACAAGGGAATCTTGGTTTCTCTATCACTAAAGACATTACATGCACAATTACATGTCACAAGGGAATCTTGGTTTCTCTATCACTAAAGACATTACATGCACAATTACATGTCACTGCCATAAAAATACACGTGTGCTAGGCATAAATTTATGTTGATGACTCATCTTTCCAGAGCCAATGTTCATGAGAAAGTTCACAAGGTGATGAATATCAAAGGCATTTTGATAAAGCAGTAAACAAAACGTTTGTTTAAGGCTAGAAAGTGATTGGGTTAGCAAAATAAGAGCCCCATTCGACGCAGTGTGTTAGGAGGTGTGAAAGTGTAAACAGTGGTGTTATGCAAAATTAGCACACTGCAGCTTGCTTTGATGTATGGCTTCCTCATGTAACAAGCATATTTGTATGCTGTTAGTACTGTTCTAGCTATGGTGTACGTGAGACATGCAAGCCATTTACAGGCATGAGAACAGAGTGGAGGGCATTTTGTGTACAGTAAGCTGATAGTGAAGAGGCATGACAGCGGATGGAGCCCACTTACTTTGGAATGGTTGTATATATATTAGTATGTGTGCTTACAATAACTTTCGGCCGCCATGCATTTTGTTGAAGGCTTCATTAAAATGGCGGCCGAAAGTGGTCTGGGACGAGACTAACTTGGGAAGGTAAACAATGGAAATGGACAAGGCGTTGGCAGATTACTGTGCTACCGGAGCACCGGAGCCCCTACAGAGCTTCGCTTGCAACCTTCAAAGTTTCCCCCAATACGTATATATTCGAAAGAAGGGAACCCGCTCGATCTCTCGGCATTTAGTCTACCTCCATGAAAAGAAACGGATCTCCTTTGCTTTGTGCAAGAGTGAGAAGAGTCATTCTGTCTACACCATCCCAATAGGCAAAGAGTCTGCTCTCCGACTACTACCGACAGTACAATCCCCTAACCCTGCACGCATTTTCCCCAGCGAGCTCTTATCATGTAAGACCACTCCTGGCATCGTGCTCGTGACTAAGAGCTTTGTGGCTGCTGCGAAGGGAAAGGGCTCCAGCACTGTAGCACTTAAGGAGGGCGATTTGCTGTTTCCCCAAGAGATCAAGAACAAGACGAAGGCGACGGCGTACTTGCTGGCTGTGACAGAAAAGGGTCGTGAAGTCACCATAGATCTGAAGTGTACAGGGCGTTTCAGTGTCTCCTTTGGACCACAGTTCGACTTGTTAGGCGTACTGGTGACTTTTAAATCCATCATCAAGCTGCCCTTGGAGGTGTCCATTTGCCAACGCAGTACCAGTGAGCCTGACAGTTTAGTCAGTCTTCAGGAAATCCGAGAAGAATTGGCACTGTGTGGTGTCATGACTGGTGAACTTGGAACAGAGCAAGGAATGGTGCAGTTTAGGTACAAGGCTGAGTTACTCACAAGCCTTCCTTACATCGCACAAAAGATGGTACCTAGAGATCCTACCTCAAGGACAGCAATGCAGCTGGAAGCCGATTATGATAAAGCGATGAGAGGACAAGGAGAATCCATATATGACGAACCATCTCTGGCTATTTACGAGACTGTAGAAGTGGCAATGACTTCTAACCCTGCATATGACTCTTGTGGTGGTGGAGCAGCAGCTATTGTATCTTACGTTAATACTGAACATACTCCATCCGAACATGAAGGATCACGCAAAATGGTGACAATTGCTGACATTAATAGGCGATCTGCTTCTCAGGATCCAGAAGTCATCAGTTACAGTAAGAAATCCAGCATGATGCCGTTGTCTGAAGCACCTGCTACAGGCAGCGTGTCAGGGAAACACCCACATTCGTCTCCAGTATCTCAGAAAGTCAATACATGCACAGGGCCTGCCCCTCGAGATTTGAGTCACACGAAAGTTGCAGTGAAGTTACCAATTGCAAACACTTCACTCATGAAGTTACCTCATGAACAGCATCCAGAAGCTTGCGTTGAAAGCAAAGTAGCAATGACCAAAGATCGAAATGTGGCTTTCCTGAAGTCTTTAGATATTGATATGGTTCAACGTCTACTTGTTGGAATGAATCTGTCGGAGCACAGAGAAAGATTTTTTGCAGAGTATGTGGATGGGGAGATCCTATCTAGTTGTGATCTTCAGTCATTAGAAGAACTCGGTGTGACAAGTCGTATTCAGCAGATTCGCCTTACAAAGCTGATAGATGGGACATATTCTGCCTCTACATTCCTTAACAAGTAATTTGTATAGTATTATTGCAGTACTGAGTCTTTGCATATTTTCAAACTTGCTCCGTGCAATGCAGCACCACATTATAGCGTATTTTCTTTGAGAAATGAATCCTACTAGTGTGTTATTATTATTATTATACTTTTGTAACATGATAGAGACTGTCTATATAAAACTTCTACAATCCTTCATAAATTTAAGGTGCAGTTAGCCGGCGCCGTACTATGTAAATGGCCCTGCATATGGATTCATTAATGTGCAATTCTAATACAATTCTCCGGCCCTATTTACTTAATGTCCGCACTTTTCAGACTGAAGCTCAATCTTTTCAGGGGATGCCCTACTCCAAAAAATCCTTCAGTGTCCCCGATAATGTTCACTCTATATTTTGTATATAGAAGCCCAACCTTTTCAGGGCATGCCTAAATGCCTGGAGCTGTCATATTCTCTGGTATAGTTCAAGCACTCTTTGGTTTTCATTATATAGCCCCATCTTTTCAGGGGATACCAAAATCCCTAGAGGATGCCACATTTTCTGGTAAAGTTCAGTCTTGATTCTCAGAAGCTAATCAGGGGATGTCTAGCTAGCACCCATGACAGACTCGGTGAAGTTCATTTTAATTTTAATTCAAATTTTTAGATGCCCCATCTTTTCAGGGGAAGCCAAAATCCCTGGGGATGCCATAATTCAGTGGTATAGTTCACTCTTCAATTTCAGTTGCCCAATTTTTTCAGGGGAGGCAAAAATTCATGGGGATGCCATATACTCCCTGGTGATGCTCGCTCTTGATTTTCTGATGCCCAATTATACCGTTAAGCCTGTTTAAGACAGACACCTTCGGGCCAATTATATCTGACGTTTTCAGGCAGGTGCATGCTACTATACAGAGGTAGCTAGATTGCAGTGCATGCTTTAGGGCTAAGCACTGTCTCAGTTACATGTGCATATGAGGTGAATTCATTCAAGAGGTGACCTCATTAGAGAGCCTGAGGTATATACCACAATGTTGTTTTTATGTCAAGTGCCCACTTTACTGTATGTGCATGACTACACACTACTGTGTACCTGGCATGCATAGTGTAAGTGGTGCTCCAGTGAGTTATTGTTACCCTAGGGTTTTAATGATAACTGGGCCTAATTGAAGGAACAACCCATAGACATTGATCACTGTTCACCCCTAACTACCGTCTGTGCTATATATAGTGAATACTGCGGCAGTTTAGATTTACCACAATAAACCATTATAATAAAAATTATGGAAAAAAGGCACTTTGATGTAGCACTTGCTCAAGTCCAGTATAATAATTAGCATGTATGTAATCATTTTCGATGCATCACATCAGACTGGAGCGGTGTGATGTATGCATCTCCCATTCCAGTCCCACAGGAAGGCTATGAGGCCATAGTAATAGCCAGCTTGTGACAGCATGACTCCGTATGGATACTTGGTCTATATATGCACATGCATACGGATGTATGTTGTAATTTTAACTATGCAAATAATTATTAATGAACATACCAATAGATTACTATTCATGTATAAATTTATCCTTAACTCATGCATAAATTCCACTACTAAGACAATAACTGTTACTTCAATGGATTGGAATTCCACATGTTTTTGACTGACATGGCACTATACTAGAGTTACGTGATGCACCTTCCGTGCCACATACAGGAAATGAGGCCATATAGCTGATCTCAAGCATGTGACACATGACCTTATATGGATACTTGTATGCACATACATACCAGGACAACATGTACGTCATAATTTGTATAATTATAATATAAAAATAAAGATTTATGCATAAATCTATCCTTGACTTCATGTATAAATTCCACCACAGAGACAGTACTGTGGCTTCAGGTGATGGGAATTCCCCGTGTTTTTGGCTGACATGGCGGTGTGTGGTTAGCTATTTAGCTTTCATAGACGTGTCGAGACGCGTTCATTCCATTCCATTTTCACTGTTCTCTCTGTGGAGTCGAGCTCACTAAGTGACGGTCACCGTACAAGGAAGCGATTAGTGAGTTACTCTTACAGTACACTATAAGGTGCCTCGTACTACGGGGCTTGGGTTACGCTAAAAAGTAGCTATAGGAGGTTTCTGGGGAAGAAATGAGATTTAATAGGAATCAGTTAGAGACAACTTAGCGTGACTATCCGCCGTGTGGTGAAAGATCGGCTTTGTACTTCGTCTTTAGCCCAACTAGGACTCAATGTGTGTAACTGTGTGTTACGTGGAGAACGTTTCCTTATTCTTAACTCCACACGGCAGACACATACTAAAGTACTTGCGCCGTATAGCTATATACGGAGTTACTATCCAGTTCCATAAACTCCTTATTATACGTTAATCCCTTACCGTGTGATCTAGCTAGCTATATAGCTACGGGACTGTGCTAGTGTCAAGTGGTGGATTGATCATGATAATATTATGTGAGGAAAACTATATTCAGATCAACACCCTTCTTTGGCTAACGGATTTGGTTGCCTTATCTTTTCCCTGAGCCTGTCATCATCCATCTCTCATGTAGATCTGAAAGAATGATCACTCCCTCAGTTTATTGAAAGAAGAGTAGTTAGAAGTTGGCTTCGGCATCACACAGAAAATGTTGTCCACTTTATATGTTGTGTTGCGTCCGTGCGTTTTGATGTAAACCTTTTCCTTGAAGTGTCAAATATGCGTAGGTGACAAGAGTATCTTTTCCCTACACTGAAGGAGACGTGTGCTCGAGTTTGCCCTCATGCACCCTTCAATACCCATCTGCCTGGTAGTATTTTTAAGAGACCATCAGTTCTCAGCTGCAGATTTGCCTTAGCCGTACACTAAGGTCAGCGTCAATCGACAAACTGCACAATCATGCTTTACATTCTAAGTGCATGTGCAATGTGATTTATGCTGAAACAGATGTAGTTCATTTGCAGGTACAAGTACTCTGCCGGTGAATTTTCCCTTACTGATTGAAGCTAAGGACGAGCGAGATTCAAGTGCACAAGGAGGAAGCAAGGTTGTTTGGTGATGTCGTCCACCATCCAGAGGTCCTGTGTGATGCGCATTAGGGTAAGTGAGTTCCACCACACTGCTCTGAATACCCTGCAGCTGTCACAGTGTCATGTGTAGCACATTCCTTTATCACCTTTGATTCCTCTCTACCATGCGTCAGTGTCTGAAATGCTATATTTCCTTGTCCTCCCCCTGCGCAGTTCAGACCCTCTAGTTCCTGCCTTGCCTTCCTAGGATGTGTTGCACACCTTGACAAGGGGTTGGCCCAAGCTGTGTCTGTCCGTCCTCATGTCTTTCTGCGCGGACTGCTACTCCAGGCGGGGGATGTGGAGGCTAACCCTGGACCTACTCAAGATGAGGAGATTGAGAGGGTACCTTCAGATCAGAAAAAGCCCGCTTTAGTGTTTGTAATACAGGATGAGGACGGGAGAGAAGGAATAGTCCGAGATGTGCTGTCAAGATTCGCACCTGATGAGAGGGACAGGCTCACAACTGGGGACTACACTGATGAGTATGGCCGCAGCTTCCCATGCATCCGCCTCTCTCCATCAAGTGAGTACTGACAGTATTGTTGTCTGAATGGTACACACAGTATTGTTTTGATACACACACCCTTCACTGCACACTTGTACTGTAGGTCACACCACAATACATTTTGATGACCAATATACAGCAGAACCTCATTATATATGTTGATTATAGCTAACTTCAGTCTGCCTCATACAACCTATCTCTTTCTACTGTGTGTTTTGGCCAGACTGCATGCTTCTAGTTCAGCACACTAGACCCCCTCCACCTCCAGGATGCTTGCACCAAAAAGGCCTTTTTCCTTCACCTTTCAAGTATAAGCCCCCAAGAGGTGGAATAGGTTTAGTGCACTAGACTAGTGCAATACACTACAAGTACGTATCTGGGTTCAATTCACCGGCATGCAACTCACTGTAGGTGCAACCTACTAACATTTAAAATGAAACGGAAGGTGAAAGGGTCTGGCTAGGCGAGACTGCTGTGGGCTATGATGTATCTCTTACTATATCCACCCTCCTCTCTTATCTTACTGTCCTTCTATTCCTCTTCTAGCATGCAATGCTGGAGTTCATGATGATGGTGCAAATGACTATAGCGCTAATAGGGATGACTTTGTGAATGATTGGAGTGAAGATGGTAGCGTCTATAGCTACCTTTTTGACTATTCACCATCAAGTAAGTACACAGGGAAAATAACATGTTAGTCCTACATCACCTAGTACATATTGCTTGCTAGTAATTGTGTTAAAGGAAGTGACCTGACCACCATCATGCACTCGTCATTCACTCTGTGCAATGTTCTGTGTGACTAATTTTTGCACCTCCATGGCAATGCCATTTTTCTACTTATCGGCATGCACTCTCAAAGTATTCCTTGTTTTAGTGAACTTCCTCTCTCCTCTTCTCTCCTTCTCTTCTTCCTGTCCTCCCATTCACGCCTCATACTCTATAGTGTACGATTTTGAGGATGAATATGACGATATGGATGATGTACTCAGCAGTGACTGTGACGACACTGCTTCTGACTGCAGTGAGGACGATGATAGCAATTAGTGGTGATTAGCTGTTCTGTATTTAACCACGTTACGTGTATGTGTGTGTGTATGTGTGTGTGTGTGTGTGTGTGTGTGTGTGTGTGTGTGTGTGTGTGTGTGTGTGTGTGTGTGTGTGCGCATGTGTGTACATGTGTGTGTGTGTGCGTGCGTGCGGTGTGTGTGTGTGAGTGTGTGCGTGTGTGTGCATGTGTGTGCGTGTACGTGTGTGTGCCTGTGTGTGCATGTGTGTGCGTGCGTGCATGTGTGTGCGTGCGTGCGTGCGTGTGTGTGTGTGTGTGTGTGTGTGTGTGTGTGTGTGTGTGTGTGTGTGTGTGTGTGTGTGTGTGTGACTTTATTGTGCTCTGTTTTGTGTTAATGTCCTGCACAGCTGATGATTACAACACATCCGCCAGAGACGCGAGCAGGGACCCCTCACAATTGGTCAGTGTGATTCCATAGCATGCTTCGTGTATAGTGTAGTGTGTGCAAGGTTGTGTTTTATGTAAGTAAAGAACTATGTAAGTATGTATCCGCCCACACTAAGCATACATACACATATTCAGCACACACTGTACACAGAAGTCAGGCACAATATGATATTGTAGAGCTTGGTACCATACACTGAACTATTCCTCCCTTCTAACTGTAACACTGCCTTGAGTGATTATAGGTTTGTTAGTTGAATATATAGGTTAAGTTAACTGTCAAACACTAACTTCTAATCCTGTGATGCATGGGCACGTTTTGATGTGTGCATTCATGGGTATTACAAGGGAGCATGACTCTGTGGTGCAATAGACAAACCGCTGTGTCCACTCCACCCATCCTTGTCAGGTTACTGAGGACACGAATGGCCCCAGCCTGCCAGCCCCAGGTCTTAGTTCTGCCCTTGTAGCCAGTGGTGATATCTCAGGGCAACAGGTCCGCCAAGTGGTATGGAGGGGATACATTTCAGTTAAAGAACCTGTGAGTGTGGATGGGCTTAAGCTTGGGCATCGATCATCAATAGATTTCAGATCTTGTCATATATACTTTCATGACTTCAATTCTTCATGCACTCTCACTGCAGGATGGAGGCTTTAGACAGGTCTCCTGCCAGGCATCTGCGAAGCCAACAACCACCCCTTTTATGTGAGGATAATTTAATGTGGCTGTGTACGGCTTGCGGTGCTTCTTCCCCTCACCTTGCATGAACTCCACTCCCCTTCCCTCTTCCCTTCCCTCCACTCTACAGTCGAACAGAGACATGGCCTCAGTTGCTCTTCCTCACACACTACCCGAAGTTCATGCTGGAATGGCTAAAGGAGCGACTGGACCTCAACTCACACACTGCCTGCACAGTCACTTTCCAGTTCACTGAACCAGTCCATAACATTGTGGCATTTCAGGCTATCACCAACCTGGATTTCAGAGATGTACGTGTAGAGCATGTGATAGGACTATAGTGTTAAAGCCATTGAGGGAGTTGTCTTGTGGTGGATGCTGTTGGGTTATGCGTGAGCAAGTTGTGTGGCTGAGTGGGTGGGGCATTAGCTGAGGGGGCTTGGCCAGGTGGTCAAGTCGGTGGGGCTGTGCTGAGGGGCTAGGCCTGGTGGTTGGGTGGGTGGTTCCTTCTCATACCTCTAACCCTCTTTACTGACAATTGCCAGTGGGCAATTCTTAGCCTCAGCCTTCAGGAGAATGGACAGTGCCACATCAAGGCAATGATTCTGGTCTGGACAGACAGACAGTTCTGTGGGATTATTCCTAACGACCAGGTATTATGAATATACTCTCACACATGCACACACACAGCATACACACACACACACACACACACACACACACACACACACACACACACACAGTGTGCACACACTGCACACATGCACACACACACACAGCACACACACACACACACATGCACACACACGCAAACAGCACACACACACACACACACGCACACACACACACAAACAGCACACACACACACACACACACACACACACGCACACACAGTGTGCACACACTGCACACATGCACACACACACACACACAAACAGCACACACACACACACACACACACAGCACACACACACACACACACGCACACACACACACACACACACACACACAGTGTGCACACACTGCACACATGCACACACACACACAGCATACACACACACACACACACACACGTACACACACACAAACAGCACACACACAAACACACACAAACACACACACACACATCCATATAGCTGCATGCACATAAAACATATGTTTACAAATGTGAATAAGATTAATAATGCATAGCTTATGCATGAGTCCTGTGGAAACATGCTTAGTATAATTCAAAATGCGTACAATTCTGTTTTTCACCATGCACGTTTTTAGGAAACATTTGTAGCTGAGTTGGAACAGATGAATCTGAACTACCAGATGGTGCAAGAACAGCAAACTGTGCAGCATTGCCACCAAATGCAAGGACAACAAGCAATGCAAAGACAACAAGCGATGCAAGGAAAACAAGCGATGCAAGAACAACAAGCGATGCAAGGACAACAAACGATGCAAGGACAACAAGTGATGCAAGGACAACAAGCGATGCAAGGACAACAAGCGATGCAAGGACAACAAGCGATGCAAGGACAACAAGCGATGCAAGGACAACGAACGATGCAAGGACAACAAGCGATGCAAGGACAACAAACGATGCACGGACAACAAGCGATGCAAGGACAACAAACGATGCAAGGACAACAAGCGATGCAAGGACAACAAGCGATGCAAGGACAACAAGCGATGCAAGGACAACAAGCGATGCAAGGACAACAAGCAATCCAAGGACAACAAGCAATGCAAGGACAACAAACAATGCAAAGACAACAACCAATGCAGAGACAACAAGCGATGCTAGGACATCAAACAATCCAAGGACAACAAGCAATGCAAGGACAATTGCAACAAACAATGCGAGGACAACATGCAAACATGCAAGAACAACAGATAATCATGCAAGGACAACAGATAATTATGCAAGGACAACAAATAGTCATGCAAGGACAACAAATAGTGCAAGGACAACAAACAATGCAAGGACAACAAGTAATTATGCAAGGACAACAACTAATCATGCAGGGACAACAACTAATCGTGCAAGGACAACATTCAATGCAAGGACAATGGTTCGGTGAGTGCACACAAGTATTTGCTGCACATTCACTTTTGACATCTATGTCAAGGCCGCTCCCTGCATAGGACGTAACTAGTAAATGCTAGGAGTTCCATATATTCGAGTAACAAGTATCAAAAAACATTCTAACAATGATGGCATAGCAATGTGTCATCAATTGGTTGCCCTGTGCCTGGTAAACATTTATGTGGGAAGCTCAAATCATGGGGAAATGACATAAAGTCAACTGAGAGTGTTTGTATACGTAGCTTAACAGCAACGAATAAAGTAGTATTTATGCCATCCTACAATATAGACCTGTGCAATTCTCGGTAATGTAGCTAGCGAGCTAGCCAAACGTGTATATGTATATATCATGTGAAGAGTCAATTAATAGCTACAATGAAATCAGCAGGTGTGGTACAAGGGAGTACTGTGCACGAAGGTAATGTGACCTAGCATGAGCAAAGGGAGAGTGGGGGTATTCCAGGGGTTTCGAAGAACACCCTACAGGAATAATGGCAACCATGAAAAGCTAGTGCACATCACCTTTGTGCACAGTACTCCCTTGTACCACCAGCTGATTTCATTGTAGCTATTAACTGACTCTTCACATGATATATACATACACGTTTGGCTAGTCGGCTCACTCTGCATATGAGCACACAGTACATGCACCTTAGATAAAACTGCCTGTGTAAATGATGGAGTTTGACGATGGACAAATTGGATATAGACCAACTTGTACCCTTCTGAAATACACTACACCACACACATCTTACTCCTCATATCTTACCCACATGTGTGATTATAGCTTTCTGTCCTCTTGTCTCCTTGTAACATCTACTACAACAACAGGCTGAAATACTCCTTACATGTTTCTCTCACTCATCCTCCATGCTCCACCCACTTCCAATCACCAGTAGGCCCAAGCTTACCCACACAATTACATTCAGGATGCTGTCCAGCACAATGGGAATTTCCCCGTCCTACCCCACTGTCCATCCTCCCGGGACCCCTGCCCCACTTCTCCCGAGCCCCCTATCCTCAGTTACAACAGCAGCCAGGCTTCCCCCGGGCCCCCTATCCTCAGTTACAACAGCAGCCAGGCATCCCCAGGGCCCCCTATCCTCAGTTACAACAGCAGCCAGGCTTCCCCCGGGCCCCCTATCCTCAATTGCAACAGCAGCCAGGCTTCCCCAGGGCCCCCTATCCTCAATTGCAACAGCAGCCAGGCTTCCCCCAGGCCCCTTATCCTCAGTTACAACAGGAGCCAGGCTCCCCCCGGACCCCCTGTCCTCAGTTACAACAGGAGCCAGGCTCCCCCCAGGCCCCCTATCCTCAATTGCAACAGCAGCCAGGCTCCCCCCGGGCCCCCTATCCTCAGCTACAACAGGAGCCAGGCTTCCCCCAGACCCCCTATCCTCAGTTACAACAGGAGCCAGGCTTCCCCCAGACCCCCTATCCTCAGTTACAACAGCAGCCAGGCTTCCCCCGGGACCCCTATCCTCAGTTACAACAGCAGCCAGGCTTCCCTCGGGCCCCCTATCCTCAGTTACAACAGGAGCCAGGCTTCCCCCAGCCCCCCTATCCTCAGTTACAACAGGAGCCAGGTAGCCCACCCTCATCCACAGCATGCTCCTTTACTTACTGTGCTCTGTCTATATAGCGGGCTATCCCGCTAGACCAACCCAGGGTAGAATGGTGGTGTTCATTGACATGTTAGCTACACATTACACAGAGGATTGCCCCTCTGTTTGCCCCCACCTCCTCCTGGCCCCCCAGGTTTAGGAGGCCAGGGCACTGTGATACCCAGGCCATCCCTCCCACCCCCGTTAACTATTGCAGACAGCCAGGGTATGAGAATAGTATAAAGTGTTTTATATTGTGCATTCACTTTGTACGAATAGCTGCAATGTACTACGTAAAGTATGTGTGTGCTGCATGTGAGGGGGTAGGGGGAGACTGGGAGGGTGGGGTACGTTAAAAAGTGTGCATATGAGATGCTATGTGGGCGTGTATAGGACATTTGTAAGGGAACAAAACGGAGGTACGTACACAGAGTGTCTCATTTGCTGCAACCAGCAGCTGATGCCTTGTGATGTCATATTCTGTCACAGCCTTTCAATAATGTTCATATACAGTACTACATTATACATGTATATGATCTAGGCCACCAGAGTGTGGTGCCATGAATTCAGCTAGCTGGCCATGCAGGCTGTTCAACTGCTCCTACTTAAAGCTGTGCATAATTGTATGTTTCATCTCCCCTGATACAGAGAGCATTGGAGCATAGAGACTAAGAGATCAATTTAGATTTTCTTTTTGCTCCACTCCTGCACTTGTGACAGCACTTGTGTTTCTTCTCTTCTTTGCATAGCCTCTTCTGCAGCTGATGCTCCTCCTACCTCTCATTTGGGAGACATTAGAGGTGGCTCATTGCAAAGGGTCAGTATATTATACGTAGGATGTGTTACCATAGTGTATATACCTTGCATGTGAGTGCGTGTGTGCTTGTGTGTGTGTGTGTGTGTTGTGTGTGTGTGTGTGTGTGTGTGTGTGTGTGTGTGCGTGTGTGTGTTGTTTGTGTGTTGTGTGTGTGTTGTGTGTGTGCATGCGTGCATGCATGTGTGTGTGTGTAGTCTTGCGTAGCCAGACCACCATCTTTGCTCAACGTGCATGTGTGTGTGTGCGTGTGTGTGTGTGCACGTGTGCGTGTGCATGTGTGTGTGTGTGTGTGTGTGCACGTGTGCGTGTGCGTGAGTGTGTGTGTGCGTGTGCGTGAGTGTGTATGTGTGGGTGTGCACGTGTGCGTGAGTGTGTGTGTGTGTGTGTGTTTGTGTGTGTGTTTGTGTGTGTGTGTGTTTGATGTGGCTCCATTCTTCCCAGCCCCAACCTCAAGATCCCCTTCTCCCAGCTGACCCATCTACCTTCCAACCTGAAGGAGTGGCCATCTTCAGACAACATCCCATACTGTTTGATTTTGACATTGATACTTCGATCCAGGAGGATCCTATTCTCAATACTGTGGAGCTGCCAGTGGAGGACGGGGGATCTCCCGTGGAAGGACCTCGATCCTCATTCAACTTTAGTTAGTCCACCAGCTTCAGTGACCTGAACAGCAGTCCTCTGTACAAGGGAAAGCACTAGGATTTTGTTAATGCTGTCTTCTCTGTCTTCAGTCTTCAATCTACTCATCTCCATCTTTTACAGTCACAGCATATTTCCTGCATCTTCAATGTCATTCTTATATATAATTTTTTATATTATTATTTTTTATGAATCAAAGGAATACACAGCAAACTCATAACTAAAGTCAAACATGAAATCATGCACTTATAAGGAATAATTAATATAATTAATTACAAGGATACAGCAGCCCTACCCTATCGATCAAGATTGCATGCAATATGCAACAGTCAGTCATCAATAAGGGACACAGTCGACCCCAACACTGCCGCAGCGTTATATAACAATAAGTGTGACAGAGCTCGAGGTTACTGCTGAAATTTAACAGAATAGCTATATTGTATATAATACGCAAATGCACTTCACAGTTTAATTTCTTGTATGTATGTATATGAGGGGTGGAACCCTGAGGGGGAGGAAGGAATGTTAGTGTGCAGCCGCAGGGGTGGGGCTGGGAGAGGCTTGAGCTCGAGAGGCCTAGGCAATTAGGAGGGATTGACTGGAGCAAGATCAGGGAAAATTGAGTGATATCGATCTGGCCATGGAAGTATATGAAAGACATGGCGGGTACATGCTGCTGAGCTTCTGCCATTATTTGCAGTCTTATTATATAATTTTAAGCTTAATTTACTTAAATTCCTCATTGATCTGCAGCTGCATGCATATAATTATACATAATATAATTAGCTATACCTCCACACCATTGTCGCTTCAGTATGTGATTGAATGCTATACAACCATGTACATGTCCCCCACTGACTGAATGTGTCCTATATATATACTGCTCTGTGCCCCACCATATGTGAATGTGCATGAGGATCACCACCTGTACAGCTGCATGCGCTGTGCCATGTACGTACGTACGTAATCATTTTTGGCTGACATGGCACTAGACTAGAGTTACGTGATGTGCACCTTCCGTGCCACATACAGGAAATGAGACCATATAGCTGATCTCAAGCATGTGACACATGACCTTATATGGATACTTGTATGCACATACATACCAGGACAACATGTACGAACGTCATAGTTTTGTAAATTTAATATTATACAAATTAAAATGGACGTAATAATAGGTTGCTATTTATATATAAATTTATCCTTATACTTCATGTATAAATTGCACCACTAAGACAGTACTGTTGCTTCGGAATTCCCCGTGTTTTGGCTGACAGTGCGCCATTCCCCGGGTAGCTATTTATAGACGCGTCGACGTCGAGATGTGTGTTCATTCTGATCACTGGTTCTCACCGTGATTACTAAGTGACGGTCACCGTACAAGGAAGCGATTAGTGAGTTACTCTTATACTAAGTCTTACAAGTGGCTAAGGCAGCCTCGTAGCTACTGCGGGGGGTGGGTTAGCTACACTGAAAAGAAGGAGGTTTCTAGGAACGGAATGAGATTTAATAGGAATCAGTTAGAGACAACTTAGCGTGACTATCCACCTTGTGGTGAAAGATCGGCTTTCTTGAGCCAAGGTAGGACTCAACGCTTTAAGGAACGGAGTAGCTATGTGGAGAACTCTTCGTTAATTCTAAACTCAATACGTAGACACATATATACGCTGTGTCCGGAGATACATCCAGTCCGTGAACTCCCTACGTTCTCTTACTGTATGATCTAGCTATAGCTACGGGGCTGTGTATCACCGTCAAGATCAGAGATGTTAGTGTCAGGTGGTGGGTTGATCGTGGCATGTGAGGAAAGCTATTCAGATTAGCACCCTTATTCAACAAATGGATTTGGTTGCCCTTATCTTTTCCCTAGACCTATATGCATCATTCCTCAACTAGAAGGATGAGTAGTTAGAAGTTGAGTTCAGCATCACATGGTATATACATGTACGTAGGTGACAGTATCTGTTCCCTAGTCCGCAGGGGCCGATAATGTGCTCAAGTTTGTCTTCATGCACTCTTCAATCTCCGTTTGTCTGGCAGTTTTGAAGAAGCTGTAAATTCTCAGCTGCAGATTACCCTATTAACTGTGCACTCTAATTAAGGTCAGTCAACAAATTGTGCTTGTTTTGCATTCTTAAGCACATGCACAATGTGATTTATGCTGATGTCATTCATTTTGCAGGTACAAGCTCCAAGTAGTGTCCAAGCAGCTTCACAGACTGCCGGTAAAGTTCCTTCACAGAAGCTACGTATGGGGTTAATTAAAGGGTGCAAGAAGGATACATGATCGTTTAGTGGTGTCAGTAACAATACACGGAGAGGTCCTTCGTGATGCGTATTAGTGTAAGCGAGCTCCACCACACACTGCTCTGCATACCATGCAACTGTCACATGTCATGTGTAGTACATTCTTCTATCATGCTCGACGTCCTCCCTACCATGTAACACTTATTTCACTTGTTCTCTCCATGCACAGTTCAGGACTTCCAGTGCCTACCTTGCATTTCTAAGCTGTTTTGCACGCTTTTACAAAGGGTTTGTTCATCCCCATGTCTTCCTGCACGGACTGCTACTCCAGGCTGGAGATGTGGAGGCTAACCCGGGACCTACCCAAGATGAGGAGATTGAGAGGGCGCCTTCAGATCAGAAAAAGCCCGCTTTAGTGTTTGTAATACAGGATGAGGACGGGAGAGAAGGAATAGTCCGAGATGTGCTGTCAAGATTCACACCTGCAGAGAGAGACAGGCTCACAACCGGGGACTACATTGATGAATATGGTCTCACCTTCCCATGCATCTGCCTCTCTCCATCAAGTGAGTACTGACAGCATTGTTGTCTGAATGGCACACAGCATCCGTATTCA